>JAXQQM020084942.1:0-269280 GCA_034641835.2 Pinus albicaulis
GAACAAGATTACAAAGAAAGCAATGAAGAAAGTTGTCAGGAAATTTCGGATTACTTACCTGTATCTTGTACAATGCTATTAAGAGAACTCCATAACCAGATTTCAAAAACTAATAGTGAGCAGTACCTTGAGGAAAACATAAGCCATTTTGAACCTAAAAAATCTGAAATAGGAGAAGAGGCAACACAACCAGAGTCTCTTCCTTTATGTTATGACTCATTTTAGATTATTAAAAAAGGATGGCATCCTAGCAATATACTTGAAACAACTCGTGAACGTTACAGTCAAAGTGACTGCCATGAAAATCATGAGGAGTTGTTTGGAATTGAGATAGATCAGGGAAAGGAAGAGAATCCTCAAAATTCCCCTGCAAGCACAAGTAATCATTCCCTAGAAGAGGCTCAAGAAGACATCCAGCCTCAAAACCAGTTAACACAAGAGGGAGAGGACTGTTGTTCTTCTGTCCAAAGCAAAGAGAAAATTTCTTCTCTTTTTACAAAGGAAGAAATTAATCGGATATTAAATAAATAGCCAACCCTAAATTCTTTATTACAACAAAACACTTCTACTCATTTACCTACTAAATCTTGTTGTCTTGGAGCAGAAAATAAACTTGTAGATCAACTAAAGGAACAAACTGATAACCCAATATGCTTGATTGGTGAAATTGTTTTTTCTTATGATTTTTCGACTTCTGATCAATCTGATGATGATGATGATGAGCTTCAAATAGAAACTAATCATGCAGGGAAACCAGCAGTAGATTGGTGTCATGAATTTCATTATCATCGGCTTGAGAGTAGCAATCAGCCAATCCAATTCATCAGAAATATCTTTCACATAATTGGGAATCAGCTATCTATTAGTTGTAATGTTGGGGTTGAGAAGAAAGGGGAATTTCTTGAACAGGATGCATATAAGGAAGCTCCTCCTAAAAGCGTTGAGGTAATAAAAGATACCCCTACTCAAGAACATGATGATCTCTTCACAGAGCACAATCCACTGAATCAGGGCATACCAGGACTACAAGAGGACAACACTGAAATATATGATGAATCCTCTAGTTCAAATAATAATGAAGATGAGGAAGTTTTTATTCCTCATAAGAATCTTTTCCTTAATCCAGTGGAGAAAGAAGAGACGATCATGGTTGAAACATACCTTCCAAACACTCAGAACCAGGTATTATTTCAAGATCCCTATGCTCATTTCTTGAAAATATTTGAAGAAGGGATAAAGGTTATTAGGAGCAGTATATTACCAAAAGCAAGAGGATTATTTAGCACTGCTACCAAAAAACAAAAATAATGGGAATGGCCCTGTTTGTCCAGCCTGCCCAAGGAGATGAAGAAGGACCAATCATGGAATCATTTGCTCGATTAGTTGTACTGGAAAAGAGAGTTCATCAGCTAAAACATGTAAATGTTCCAATTTAGATTAGGTTAGATAGGAAAACAATAAAGCTCAGCTTTGAGCATTTAGTTAGTTGTCGATTTTTTTCTTGTAAGAAAAAGAAAAATCTAAAAACAATAGAAAAGAGAAAAGAGGGCAGATTTTAAAACAAGAAAGGTACAACCCCATACCAAAAAATAGAAACAAATTCTGAAAGTGTGCAAGCTCAAATGCCACTCCTACAAAACACACTTCTAGTTAGTCAAACAGCCTAAACTTGACTAATTAGCTTTAAATTTTCTGCTGATAGGATAGTGAATTCGATTTGCCAAACTGTTTAATCTTGGCTTATCAGAAGATAGTTTAGGATATAAATTAAAGGTTCTAACATGCTCAAAATATGAACCTAAATTTCCAAGCAAAAGAATGACTCAAACCTGTTTTGTTTTTTGAGTCAAAAAGGATAAAAATATGGTTCTAATTAGCTCAAAATCTGAACCAGATGGCAAAGGAGAAACAACTCAAATAAAGTCAAAACAGAGCTGTAAAAAGATGAAGGAAGTGCTTTGAATTTTTAGATCTTAAGCCTCCATCATTTTTGTTTTAAATTGTCTGCAAAATAAATGTCTATGTGCAGCTTGTTTTTATGCCATAGATCACAGCAAGTCAAACAACTTAAACTTGACTTGACTGTTTTTAAATTTATGTTTTAGAATTTAGAGAATGAAAATCTGTTGGATAGTTTAATCCCAACAGATGGTGGATTCGGTAGAGAATCATATGAACTCAAATGTTTAATCTGAGTTCAGGGAGAAATAAGGAGTAGAAATAGATTAGATTTCCTTCTTTCAGAAAGAATAAATGTTGTAAAAGAGTTTGCCAATCCAAGTGCACTCTAATGAAGAAAAATGTTAGATCTGTAGGATTGGGTAGGTAGAAGTTTGTATTGATGAAGGATCATTGTTTTCATGGCTGCTAATATGTTTTTAGAGAAGATCATCCCACCAAAGGAAGGGCAGCCCAATGGATCAGGCACAGGTTAGCCTCCCAGAGAATGCAAGTCTGAAGTTCTTGATGCCTTCAAGAAGGCATCATCCCCAAGTGGAGCCACTGTTAGCCACCTATAATATTTGTTATACCAAAAGGTGGCTAAGACTTTTTTTTTTTGAGCCTCCAAGGAAAATTTTTTATCATTTAAAATTGTTGGCTCTTGAAGGCTCCTTGAAGGCCTCATGCCTCTGTCCAAAATCTTCATTACTATTTACATTTTATACTCAGAAAGTTCTACTGATTCCAAATGAAAGACTGCTGCAAGACCTTCATTTCCCCCCTTCTCAAACCTTCATTTGCTCCCCTTTTTCTCCATAAAAATTCCCTTGTTTTCATAAATCCTCTTCTTCCATTTATGAAAATCACTTTCCCATAGTTAAAAACCCATTTTTTAACTATACCGAAACCCTTGAAACCCTTTGAAAACGTTGAAAAATCAATAAAAAATCATATTTTACATACAAGCTTTAGCCCCCTTGGGATAAGTTTCTAAACCACTCCACCCACATGCCTCCGCCTGGGAACCACGTGCTAAGTCCCTCACAGCGCTTATCGCATCGCAAGATTCAAGAGCACAGGTTTATGGCTGTTTTTAAAACTTGCGATGCGATCAGAATTTATATTGAAATACCCCCAATTGCATCATTATTTTATATGTATATACTGTGGGCCTGCCCTCCGTACTTAAACCTTGTAAATATTTCATTCCCGATCGATCTCTTTCTTTGTAAAAACCCAAAACCCACTTTTCCAAAGTTTTGGTCTAAAAACCAAAATCATGTGTTAAATATTTTAATGGGTTGATTGAAAGACCAATCGCGCAATCGCAATCGGAGAAAATACAATGGGTTGATCAAAAAGACCGCATCAGAATTTTGCGATGCGATTAAGTCCCTGTGCTATAACCCCCACCCCTTCCACTTTCCATTCATATATCCTGCTCCCGGGACCAAAGGGTTAGGTCCCAAGGCGCTTATCGCATCGCATAAATCAAATGGGTTGATTGAAAAGCCCATCCCCGATCTTCCGATATGCGATTAGCCCCTCCTCTTTAAACCCCCCCGGTCATATCATTCTCCATGAGCCCAAAGGCCCCGCAGCCAGGCGCCTAACCCTATTTTATATGTATTCCGCCCACCAAATATTAAAATCTTAAGTTAAAAATATCAAAGCTTTGGGTTTTATTATTTCTATAAGGTTTTCTGCCGGTCCGAAATTCGAGCAATCTCCACTGTCGATCTGATCTGCAGATTCGACGGAGCGGAACCTATCAAACCCGGTGGACCCCGCCAGCCATGCGCCGTTGCCCCAAAAAAACGTGGTATTCATCGCACCGCCTTCGAGCACTCGGCGGTTTTTTCCCGATCGGCAGCGAATCCATACATCGCTTGACACGTGGCTTGGCCACTGTTCACAAAACCGCTGTCCATCACGCATCCGCTGTCCGCCATCCGTTCTGGAGCGGGCCATCCAACGATTATCGCTCACCTATGATGCCCGATGTTTAAAGGGGCTACGGCGCGGCATTTAATCAACCTCTGTCGTTGATCTGATTTGCAGATCGACGGTCCACATTCCATCGCCCTGTTTCCTTCGTTCCTGATCGTCGATCTCTACGCGTTCGACGGCTCAGACTCAATATTCTTCCGCCCGTTCTACGATCTCTCCCGATTAAACCTGACCGTTGGATGATGCCATCCAATGGCCATGCTTCCTCCACACGTCCTTTGAAGTAGTCAACCTATATATGCAGGATTTTATAATAGTTGTTTGTATTTTGCAAGGTTTAAATGGTTTTCCGCCATTCTGAAGAAAATTCGTAGGTTGAGGGTGACGACCCTCCCGCCTTCAATTTGTCAAAAGAAAATCATTCACAGGTGTTAAATGCACATTTCATCGGTGTCTCATGAGGCATTGATGCCATTCGATTCCTGTTTCAGTCCTGCACATTTAGAAGACACAACAGGTCAATCACAAATCAAGAGTATCAGTATGGAAGACCAGAATGCACCAGAACAGAGGATTAAAGGACAGATTTGTGGGGATTATATCTAAGATGCTTATCAAAAGCCTAATCCCCAGATTTAAACATAGTTTTAAGGAAAAATCAGAGTGTTTCATCCGACAGAAAGCTCCACCGCCTTAGTTGAAGCGAATCAATTTTTCTTAGCTACCACAAAAGACACCTGTGCCTCGAAGAAATCAAATACAGGCCAAAGTTATTGCATGAAATAAAATATCTGCCTCAAAACACAACTAAAGGGTAAATCTGCGAACAAACTTAATGACAAAATATCTACAGAGTTACTCTAACATGACACAGAGCCTCAAAGGTCAAATTAAGCTCCCACCGAGCTTAAATCTTTATGTGAATCATTTAATATAGAAGACACCTATTGTAAGCTTCTTCATTAAAGTCCCCAAAGGCCAAGAAGCCACTTACAGTCTGTATTAATTGTAATTGGAGATATTTATCAAGATCTCACCTCCTCATTCTTCTATATATACTTCTGCAGAAGATGAGTGAGGCGTTGGTTGGTTTTTGGTTGTTGTTTGATCACAAGTTGTAATACTGAAACTCTTTGAAGTAAATACATAGTCTGTTGAAGTTGAAGAACAAATTGAAGTCTTGGAGATCTTGATGATATTGTTGCGTGTTTGTTCCTGAGAAGGCTCTATCATTGGATCCATGAGCTTGGCTGTTGGTGAAGTATTCTGAACTGTCTTATGTTTTCCCCTGTTTTCGTTATGTTCCATAATTTCTTACTACAGTAGGATAGAAAGTATTAGGCTAAGAAATGACTCCTGGAAGCACCTTAGACCTATTCATCCTTCACTGTTTGATGTTTTCTTCTGCTGAAGTATTTCAGAGGCTTTAATCTTTCTCTTTAGTCTTCATGCTTGTTTATTTCCTTAATAGTTTGAACATTTGGTTACAGCATGATTTATGGTTCTCCCTGCTTGTCTGCTGCCAATTAAAAAACTGTTATTGAAGTCTCCCTTTGAAGTTCTTTGCTTATAGTGAATCAGAGAGGTCGGTTTTGATCTTGCCCTTTGTCCTCACTTGAACAGTTGGCTTAAAGGTCATTATAATTATGATCATAGATGTTTTTAGGTGTTCCCTCTTCTGTGACTGTAATTATCAGTGAATCTTTTATGTTTTCTTTGTCATTTGAAATAAGATCTTTGAGGAAATAGGGTGTTCCCCGAATCTTAGATTTCATTCTAAAAGTTGTTTTGAAGTCATTATTTGCTTAAGGTGTGATTTGTAGATTTCATGGTTAGCCCTATCTATTAAAAGCTCCTTATTGTTCAAGTTATGCCTTCAAATTCCCTTTGTTGAGAATTAAACCTCTCTTTCTAAATCATTAATGTTCATCTCATTCCAAAAACAAAAGGATCCTGTGGCCAAGTTAGATTTGCCCTCTGATATCCCATATCCATTGATGAGTTTGTTATGACCTTTTCTTCACTCCATTGCCCAGTGAAATAGATGTTTATCCATTCTGTGTATCTTTCCTAGACCTTTCATGTTTAGCTGTATCAATTCAACCCAACCAAACAAACAAATAAACACCTGCACTTAATAACTAGTCTAAAATCAATACTCTAAGCACACAATATAAACCTTTGCAATTTTTTTTTTTTGAGAGATCCCTCTCTGAGAAGAGGAGGACTAGATCCTGTAACTCTAAAGATTGGTTTTGATGTTGCCTTGTCTTTTGATTTTCCAAACTATCAAAACACGAGACACCAACATTTCCCACCATCCCCAATGGTGGGAGACCAGTAAAGAAATACAGATCCTGGACCGTCAGTTCGATCCTGTGCCCCTGCACTACAAATGCCTCATGATCTGGATCCTAATAACTAATAATCTGGGCCAACAAGGGCTCTCCAGCCCTCATCAAAGGGTTCTCCAAAAATTTCAGAACCCCATACCTAGCCAGTGCACGACGGACACCCTGATCCGCCTGGATTTCCGTCCGTAATGTACCTAAGTCTATCTCTCTCTAGTTGATCCGTATATCTGCCATATCTGCACAAAACCATCATTTTTGTAAGCCTCCATATCAACAAAACTGCATTAACTTCCACCAAAATTGAATCTCAGCCCATAACAGCACTGAAACCTCCCACATCTAACAGGTCACACTTTTTGGGCAAATCCTGGCCCAGGTCGCACTTTTTAGGCCAAAACCTGCGTCCCAGGGCGCAGATTTTGCCCCAAAAAGTGCGACCCGACCGTAATGATGAAGTAGGGGCAGTTACTGAGATTTAAAACCCTAATCTACAATTTGAATCCATAAAAAACAAAGCGTAGGATTAGGCCTCTTACCTGCAACTGACGGATCACGATTCCAACGGTCGGTTTGTCCGCTACGATCACCGCAAGATTTAGGGCCTTCTCTCCTCTCCACATTCACCACAGCTACATAAGCAAATGAATGATTTTGGAGGGAAAACACCTTATTAGAAGAAAAACCCTGTTTTTTCTTTCGCCCGCTGTGACCAAACCGTAGCCATGTTTGACACACCGTCCACACCATTGGAAAGCTCTCATTGAGCACTCAAATGGGTATCTATCAGTTTTTCATGTTTTGATACTTCACCAGGACACATTTTGTCCATGAAGGGTCTATTCACCTCTTCTCAAAATCGAATTTCTTCACTTACGACACTTGTACTTGGGGCACCACTTTGCCTCCTTACTCGTCTTCGTTCGTGTTGATTTTTGTCATGATATACCCTATTGTACTCATGCTTTTATGGTCCCCCATTGGACCCATACTATGAGGCAGCACCATCGAGTCGCCCTGTTTAGAGCATCCGAGTCGAGTCATCATCACATTCATGGAGTATATTCCGAGTCCCTTTGTACCCCGCTATAGTCCTCCATCCTTTCTTGCTTGGTCTCTCTCTCGTGTCGCACATTATGGCCTTCAGTACCCTTGTCCCCTATCCCTCATGATATTGTGTCAGTCGCTGCCAAGCCATTCATGCCCTTTATGCTCTAACAAGGGAAGTTGTCCAACCGCTCCTCCATTTCTCTCATTCCATCATCATCATCAGTTTCTACTTGTTCGTCGCTCTACTATTTTCCCTCGTTCCTTAGTTGGGGTTCCCTTATTGCCTCACCTATGGCGGACCTACTTCTGTCTACATCATCTCATTTACTCTAGAAGCCAGGTCTAGGGGGCAGTGTACCTTGGTTCAAGCTCTTCCTAGCATGATCATGATATATACACTTGATGGTCCAGTGACGCAGCAGCAGCTATTGGTGATTCCCGGGCATGTGTGATATGTCTCAACCATCATGAGGGGGTGGCCCTACAGGTAGCCCCCCACACGCCTGGATGACTTCTTCATTTCCGCCCTTGATGCAGCTCCTCTCATTTGATGATATCGGCCTCAGCCGCTTGTAGTGCCTTTTCGATTTGCATGTATCTGTCAGATTTTTTGAGCCATTCCCTGTGTGTAGGGGGCATTTGGGTGTATTTGTATCTCATGTACTACCATATTATTGTATAAGTCCTGACGATTATTCCAGGCATCGCATGTATGTGGGATTCATCATGTTATTTATATGGCTCATGTTTAGGCCAACACATGCTTCATTATTGCGTTCCGTGGTTTTCCGGGTGCCTTATTCTTTGTACTTTGTCTCGGTGGGCATAGGTATGCCTCCCCCGCCGCCTTTAGCACAGGTACGACTTCATAAACTAGAGACTTGTTTCACCTGTAAGTCTCGTCTCCTCAGGGTCTAGTCCTTTTGCACATCAGACAACCTTACATTTCTCTCTCTCACTTCCCTCTTGATGTCTAGTGATTGAGTTCTTACAACTTACTTCGGTCATATGATTTGCTCCTAACACTCGTACGTTGGGGGGAAATCTGTTACACCATTTTTTGGTCTTCTAACCTATTATTATTAGATGAACCCAAGTACACCATGTAAGACCAATTTTACCCTAAGTAAAATTGCTTTCACCATATAAAATAACTTATTTGTTTATATTTCCTAGTCATATTTAACCAAAATAAGGAACTCACTTAATAAATCTTATTTATTTATAATTATTTCAATAATATTATTTAAACTTAACATTTAAATAATATCTAGTTAAATTTGACTAAATTATTCATAAATAATTAAATAAACCATTATTTATTTAATTATATTCTATCATTTCCTAAAATTATAAATAAATCATTTATTTATCGATTATTTATAAATAAATGAATTGACCCAAGTCAAGAATCCTTTTCCCTCCAACAAATATAATAAAATATTCCTAAAAGGTGCTTCTAGAATTCGATTAATAATATTTTATTCATGCAACGAGTTCTAGACCGCCCCAATATTTTGTTATAAAATAATGGTTTTTCCATCTGTTAGACAGACTTCATTTGCATTAGACTACCTGGATCTGTATACTAGGCTGCAAAGCATATTTTCATTTTTTCCTCAGAGCTCCCATTGAGTTCTATGTTTGTCTGGGTTTTCCATAATACCAAGAGAGAGGAATGTTAGATCTGAAACACTGAGGACTTTCAAGAACCCATCCCATTGAGGAGAACTGGAAAACACCTTTCTTGTTTTCCTCTCAGGTGCCCCATTATTTAATATAATATAAAATTATTTTAAATACATTGTTCTTGTCTTGTCTATTGATGGATGGAGCCATATTATATTTTATTCCGCTAATGTATTTTGGGGCTAGGATGTAGTAAATTTAAAATATGATATTTTGAAACGATGAATCAGTGGTTAGGGTTGTCTGTTGCATGAGTTGTGCGATCGTTACGTACGAAAAGATTCATACATGCAATGAATACGTTCCACACGGGTTTTCTTTTGCAACCGCTTTCGTTTCATATATTCCTGCATATCCAGCTGTTTCAGACCCTAGGGTTTCTCTTCCATTTTCTGTTTTCCCTATTTTTATGGTGCTTTCCACCTCTAAAACCCTCAAACAATCAATTTTTTAACTTTCGTGTGTTTCTGGCCTTATTGCGCAGGTGACAGACATCACCTGCCGCTGAGACGACAATTTTTTCTGAAATCTGCCGCCGAGAGAGCCAGACCTGCAGGTTGCACTTATCGGCCCAAAAAGTGTGACCTAGACCTGAGGACGCACTTTTCTGCCACAAACCTGCGACTTGGACTGAAAACAGGTAAGAACCTGCAACCTGCACTTTTTTTGCAAATTTTCCAGCACCTTTTCTGGGTTTGTCTGAAGCTTCTGTTAGGGTTTTCCAGCCTCTGTCTTTGCCCGTTTAGACCTGTTTCTGATCTAATTCACTCAACTAAGAGGGAATATTTCCCCTTAGGGCTCTAATACCCTCCACTTTTTGTGGGAGAGTCTTTTCTGTTTCAAAAGTCTGAATTTCCATAGTTTCAGCCTTATTTCTCTCAGATCTGATACCTCATTTTCAGATCCCTTTAGATCAGCTCTTCTCCCTCTCAAATCACCTCATATCATTTTGTTTGGGTTCATTTCTAAGGCCACCGCCTTGTCCCTTCTATTTTTAGCTGATCTCCTCCCTTTTAGAAGCAACCTTCCCTCTGCCTATTTGTTGTTCTCTGCACCTCTTTTCAGCAGAATTCTCCTTTAGATCCCCGTCCCTCCTGACCTCCGATCTATTGGACTCCTTTTCGCGTGCTTTGCTATGTTTTTTCCCTCTTATTGAATTTTTTTGAGAGACCTGCCTCCTTGGGTTAGATTGATGCATTGTTAGCTGTTAATTTTCTGTTCTTTCAGTCTTATTTACTGCAGATTTATTTTCAGTTACACAGCACACTTTTTATTTTACTCTCAGAACGTCTGGGTTTAAATAATTAAAATTAACGCACGCCACACACTGACCCTAAGTGAAGAAGCGCTTGGTCAACACCGCCTGGAAAAGACTTTAAAATCAATTTTCACTGCACCTCTCTGCCCTTGACCTCGCTTGATCTTGTCCCTCCCTGCCCTTGTCGGTTTTTCTTCTTCCCGTCATCATTGCGCCTCCAAGGCACCTCTCCTGGAGACTTCTTGGCCTTCATCCTCAGTTTCTGGTTGGTCAACTTCCTCCTTCCCGTCGTCATCGAGTAAGTCCTTTCCAGAGTCCGCACTCCGACTCTTCCTCTGATTGTTCGTCTTCTCCCCCTACTCCTGGTTCTCCCCCTGTCACTTTCACCATGTCTACTTCAGGCCCTACTACCAGCAGCAACCCAGTACTACTACTGGGTCTGTTTTCAGTGGAACCACTATAGGACCTACCTCGACTGCCCCATTGCTCCCTTATATGGCCGGCCTTAGTCTCCCCAACCTCAATTAGCTGATCAATGATCCTAACCACCACGATGTTAGTTGGCCTACTATGCCAACCAAGCTCCCCTCTGACATTCCCAAGTTCGAAGGCCTTTCTAGTGAAGATCCCTCCAACCATATCCGATCCTTCCATATGTGGTGTTCCTCCAATTCCATTACTGATGACTCCATTTGTCTTAGATTGTTCCAACGCATGCTTACCGGCGAAGCTTATAAATGGTATGTTGAACAGGCCACCTCCTCCCATACCTCTTTTGCGACCATTTCCCAAGCCTTTTTATCTTATTTCCAGCTCCCTCTCCGATACGACACTGGTACCAAGATTTTAACTTCTTTTCGTCAATCCTCTTCGACCCGCCTTTCCGCTCATGTCCAAGAATGGCGGCGAAGAAGAAGCTTATGTCGCGCTCCTCCCTTTGAGGATAAGGTTTATATGGATTGGTTCCTCTGCTCTCTCTTACCTCCCATTAGCAAAGATGTTGCCTCCCATTTCCCTCAAACCGAAGAAGCCGCCCTCCAAATAGCCTTGAAATATGACCTTATTTATGCTCAATCTGGTTATGTTTATATCGTCCTTCCTGACCTCCCCAAGCCCAGCGTCACTAACGCCCTGGGGAATCTCACTCTACCGACGGTATCGTTGGAGCTCTTTCCCATACCTCTGCCCAACCTTCTATGGGCTATGGTTTCCCTCCAGGAGGGGCCATCACCTCTAGCACCTTTCCCCCTCCAGGTAGCATGTATCTAGGATACGACATACCTCCTCCTTTTGCCCCTACTCCTGCTTACCTCCATGATGCCCATCCTAACCCCTATCCTTACCCACAGCCTGGTGTCCCA
Organism: Pinus albicaulis; assembly: GCA_034641835.2. Classification (NCBI taxonomy): domain Eukaryota; kingdom Viridiplantae; phylum Streptophyta; class Pinopsida; order Pinales; family Pinaceae; genus Pinus; species Pinus albicaulis. The sequence continues at coordinate 11,601 of JAXQQM020084942.1, forward strand.
GCTCCTCCAGCATTTGGACCTCTCACCCCCTTGCCTTCTCAACCCCCACTGCAGCACTTACTACGCCCTCCAAGGCAAGTATTTTGGCAGCAGGGTGCGACCAATTCTCTTCCTTCTCAAAGAAAGAGGAAAGGAAATCAACCTACCCCTGGTAATCGTGGACCCAATCCTTCAAGTATTGATCCTCACACTGCCAACCAGCCATAGGGTTCTCAGCCCAAGCCGGACAGGCCACTTCGCACCAATAATCCCTGTTCGTGTTGCGGTGTTTATGGTCATTACACTCACGATTGTCCCTTATTACCACAAATGCGGTAGATGTGGAATTCTCAAGCCACCATGCAGGGACAACATTCCTCCCCTACTGTCCCTCCCACCCCAACTACTTCTCAACCCGCTGTGTTTGCCAATCCTTTCCCTCAACAAGGATTTGTGGCCACTCAACCCCCTCATGCCCTGGTAACCACTCAACCCTCCCCCTCTGGTTCCTCTGATTACCAGATTCTCATGATGGCCTCTGACCCACCTCTCACCATCGACGTCAACTTTCAAACTCAGTCTCGTCAGTATTCCACACCTCCCGTTCCGTCTGTCTCCGAGTCTCCATCTTCAAGACCTACAGAGCCTCTATCGACACCCAATGGTCCCTTGCAACTCACTCCGCCCAAAGCTGAGGTTCATCCCGAAACTCCTAAGGGACCATTACGCCGCCATGCTGCCTCTGGACGAACTGCCCATTCATAGAACATAGTAATGATCTGGCGCAATCTCCTGCTACCATTTCAACACTGGAACTCCTCCAGTCGTGTCCTTATCAAAAGATGGCTCTACTATCTGCCGTTGCCACTTTAGATCCTGCTGATGACCAATTGATTGTTTTTGACGCCCGTCAGTCAGACCATCCCCCTCTTCCTCCTTCGGTTGCTTTCCAAATCCCAGTCAAAATCTGAAATGCCAATGTTTGTCGATGTATTATTGATGAGGGGGCATCTACTTGCGTAATGTCCATTTCGGTTTGGAAACAACTCGGATCCCCTGAGCTGGCCCGTTCCACAATCACCCTTCATGTGTGGGATGGCCATGCCTCCCAGCCCATTGGCCTATTCTGTAACTGTCCTATCACCCTTGTCGACAAGACTGTTTGTGTCGATGTTGAAGTTATCAACGCCCCTCTTGACTACAACATCCTTTTGGGGCGTAGTTACACCTATGCCATGTCTGCCGTCCCATCTGCAGTCCACCGCAATATGTTCTTCCATCATAATGGCAATATTGTCACCATTGACTAGTTAACCTACCATGAAACAAAATCTCAGACCTCCCCTGAGTCCACCATCTCTACTGTCACCAATAAACCAACTGTTGATTCTTTGACCAGTGTTTCCCCTGGCGCCTACAAAGACTCCTCTTTTCTCGGAACTTTTCCTGGTCCTCCCCCTCCTCCTGTCTCTGACCCCAGCTTAGAGAATGTTTGCATGATGCAATCTTCTCAGGCTGGCCTTCCACAGCCTGCTCCGGCTAGTCAGCAACCTCAACTGCGCCCACCGCATCCTGCTCCTAGCCCTTCGCTTCAATCAACCGAACCTTTTTCACCTGGCCCTTCCCATCACACTCAGGAACCTCCCTACCCTCTTGAGTCTGTTCCCTCAGGTCTCCACCATATGGGAGCCGTCCCCCCTGGTCAGATACCTTTCCTTGGCCCCCCCCCCCTGGCATGTATTTGGTCCCCATCATGGCCACCCTTTCCTTCCCTAATTTAACCTTGGGAATTCCAGTATGGTATCTTACTCCTCCAACTGAGACCCCACCAAGCCACCCCAAACCATACATAGCTGTGACACCAGTGCAACCGATTCCCTTCACTCCTTCCACCACCACAGTGTCCCTAGACCCTCCGCAGAACCCTCCTAATGCTGTGAAAACTACAGGAAAGAAACGAAAAACTCGCAAGGGGGCATCCAATGACAAGGCCACCGCACCTGACCCTACCCCTCCCCCACCCACCAAGCCTTGTGCCTTGTGTGATGGTATTGGTCATCCCACCCATACTTGTCCTGAGTTGCCCCGTATCCAACCCATGGTTAAAGTCGCATTCCCTGAATCTGTAGCCAAGAACCCAAAGAATCTTCGCACTAACAAACCTTGTGCTCTGTGTGGTGTCCATGGCCATTATTCTCACCATTGTCCTCACCTCATGCATTACCGAGCCTCTTTAGAGGTCATTCGTGAGTATGAAGTTGAACAAAATCAATCTGCCTCTCCCATCCTTGCTCAATATGCGTCCGGTCTACTCGAGGATCCCCCTGCTACCATTGAAATTCCTCCCCTTGATGTTGAGATGTTGGAACCTGCTGCTCCGCTCCTATACCTATCATCATCCGCGTGCCCCCTAGAGTAAATTCCCTCTGAACCCACTCCGCCTGTTCTACTTGATCCTCCTTCAGACACAGGTTCTTCATATTTTGACCATCTTTTTACCTGTTCTTTTGTCATTCTCCATGATGACCCGTATTTGCGCCTCTCTTCCCATACTGATGATTTAGGTACCTTTGCAGCGTCGTATGATCTCCTCGACCCTTCCATTCCCTCTCCTAATCATGATCATACCATCCGTATCTTCGATGTACTTCGCAGCCTGAGTGCCCGCTCTTCATCCCATAGTTCTCATTCATCTCCCTCTTGTCGATCTATGAGTCCTAGACTTCCTACCCGGACTGCTCCCTCCCGTAGCCGTCAATGGATGTCTATCCTCTACTCACGCTGCCATCCTTTTTATCATCCCTCCCATTTCTTGTCTTATGACACTATTACATCGGCCCTCTCGTCCACACATTATCTTGGCTATGCCGATGGGAAAGGTCCTATTCCCGCCATCTCGCTTCAGCAGCATGGACCATCTCTACCCCCTTGCATGCCCTGGTTCTTGCAAATGGGGTCTGCATCGGTAATGCCACCAATAATCAGGCCGAATATGATGCAATTCGTGGTCTCTTAGCTGATGCCCTCTCTCATCACATCCTCCATCTGCATGTTCATTTAGATTCCCTGCTTCTTGTCTTATAAATTAATGGTGTCTATAGTGTGCATAACCCTATCCTGTTTAGACAATATTTACGATCGAAACTTTTGATACGTGAATTTAGATTCCTTACATTTAACTATATACCTAGATATCAAAATCACTACGTAGATCAAATTGCAAATCATGTTCTAGACTGACATTTATCACACACAAGACAATAACATTTAACACCATCAATAAAATGCATAGACATCGTATATATCATATGACAAGTGTTTTTAGAGTCCATATACTCTGAAACATATGACATGCCCATAGCATGTTACAATAACAAAACTACAAAAATGGGGGGCACCACTCGCCCCTACATAGACACTGGGGGGCACCACCTGCCCTACATCTAATCACTCTCTGGAGGATCCCGAGCCAATGGCTCTGCTCCCACAGCTCGTAGATCACGCACAGCCTGACCAGCCATCGCCATGCGTCGCATGATACCTCGCCACTCTGAGGGTAGCCCAATACATAACTCTATGTACCGGTTGTCTAAATTCTACCAACCACGCTCCGATACACCGGTCAATAGCCCCTCACATCTACGACGAATGTACTCCACCAGAGCAGCCATATCCTCGCTCTGTGCAGTCCTTGATCCACTTTCACCTGTAGCTCCTGCCGCTGCAGGTCGTCCCATATACCCAGCCGGTTTTACCGGAGCTATATCTGCATTCCAAAAAACATCACGATTAGCACCTGAATACTAGTCACAAACTCTAAAATAAACATAACAAATTAGTTTCTTGTCACTTACCATCGGGCCCCCACACTCGACCAGGAAGAAGCAGAAAGTCCAGATCTCCCCAATAACTCATCCCACTATAGGGATAGTCGTCTATGTATAACGGCATCTAATCCCAATGTGCGAAGAAATATGGTCGGAACACCTGTTCGACCGCCCCTCCCCCTCCTCTACATATTATTCATCCCCACCAACGCATCTGGGGCTCTCTCGGACCTCCATCAGGCAACTGTACACGAGGTCGTAAGGTCGGGATCTTCTCAAAGAAGAAAGAGCACAAAACTATCCCATAAGCGCAATCATGATTCACTTGTCACTTACATAGCGACAGTTGTCGTTTCACCGATACCAACAGCATCTGGCCCCACCCATAGTAGGTCCCACTCAGCACACTCTCCACAATCATCATCTGCCCTCCAGTGATGTGATGGAACACCTAGCTACCCAAGATCCGCAACACTGTTGCGGCCACTGCCCGGGTCTCCAACCTCTCTAGATCACCAATGGATATCCGAGTCCCTTTGACTCAGACACCTGGTCGACAATGTCACTCAACAAACTCCATAATGTTACGCCCCTGTGGTAACACTGGCTACGTATTTCCCAACATCCCCAATGGTGGGCGACCAGTCAAGAAATACAGATCCTAGACCGTCAACTCGATCCTGTGCCCCTGCACTACAAACGCCTCATGATCTGGATTCCAATAACTGATAATCCGGGCCAACAAGGGCTCTCCAGCTCTCATCAAAGGGTTCTCCAAAAATTTCAGAACCCCATACCTAGCCAGTGCACAATGGACACCCTGATCCGCCTGGATTTCCATCCATAATGTACCTAAGTTTCCCTCTCTCCACTTGATCCGTATATTTTCCATATATGCACAAAAACATCATTTTTGTCAGCCTCCAGATCAGCAAAACTGCATTAACTTTCACCAAAACTGAATCTCAGCCCATAACAGCACTGAAACCTCCCACATATAACAGGTCACACGTTTTGGGAAAATCCTGGGCCAGGTCGCACTTTTCAGGCCAAAACCTGCGTCCCACGTCGTAGCTTTTGCCCCAAAAAGTGCGACCCGACCGTAATGATGAAGTAGGGGCAGTTACTGAGATTTAAAACCCTAATCTGCAATTTGAATCCATAAAAAACAAAGCATAGGATTAGGCCTCTTACCTGCAATTGACGGATCATGATTCCAACGGTCGGTTTGTCCGCTACGATCGCCGCAAGATTTAGGGCCTTCTCTCCTCTCCACATTCACCACAACTACATAAGCAAATGAATGATTTTGGAGGGAAAACACCTTATTAGAAGAAAACCCCTGTTTTTTCTTTCGCCCACTGTGACCAAACCGTAGCCTCGTTTGACACAACATCTACACCATTGGAAAGCTCTCACCGAGCACTCAAATGGGTATCTGTCAGTTTTTCATGTTTTGATAATTCACCACGACACATTTTGTCCATGAAGGGTCTATTCACCTCTTCTCAAAATCAAATTTCTTCACTTACGACACTTGTACTTGGGGCACAACTTTGCCTCCTTACTCTTCTTCGTTCGTGTTGATTTTCGTCATGAGCTACCCTATTGTACTCATGCTTTTATGGTCCCCCATTGGACCCGTACTATGAGGCAACACCATCGAGTCGCCCTTGTTTAGAGCATTCGAGTCGAGTCATCATCACATTCATGGAGTATATCCCGAGTCCCTTTGTACCCTGCTATAGTCCTCCATCCTTTTTTGCTTGGTCTTTCTCTCGTGTCGCACATTATGGCCTTCAGTACCCTTGTCCCCTATCCCTCATGATATTGTGTCAGTCATTGCCAAGCCATTCATGCCCTTTATGCTCTAATAAGGGAAGTCGTCCAACCGCTCCTCCGTTTCTCTCATTCCATCATCATCATCAGTGTCTACTTGTTCGTCGCTCTACTATTTTCCCTCGTGTCTTAGTTGGGGTCCCCTTATTGCCTCACCTATGGCGGACCTACTTCTGTCGACATCAGCTCATTTAATCCAGAAGCCAAGTCTAGGGGGCAGTGTACCTTGGTTCGAGCTCTTCCTAGCATGATCGTGATATATACACTTGATGGTCCAGTGACGCAGTAGCAACTATTGGTGATTCCCGGGAATGTGTGAGATGTCTCAACCCTCATGAGGGGGTGGCCTTGCAGATAGCCCCCCACACGCCTGGATGACTTCTTCATTTCCACCCTTGATGTAGCTCCTCTCATTTGATGATATCATCCTCAACCGCTTGCAGTGCCTTTTCGATTCGCATGTATCTGTCAGATTTTGTGAGCCCTTCCCCATGTGTAGGGGGCATTTGGGTGTATTTTTATCTCATGTACTACCATATTATTGTACAAGTCCTGACGATTATTCCAGGCATCGCATGTATGTGGGATTCATCATGTTATTTTTCTGGCTCATGTTTAGGCCAGCACATGCTTCATTATTGCGTTCCGTGGTTTTCTGGGTGCCTTATTCTTTGTACTTTGTCTCGGCGGGCATAGGTATGCCTCCCCCGCCGCCTTTAGCACAGGGACCACTTCATAAAATAGAGACTTGCTGCACCTGTAAGTCTCGTCTCCTCAGGGTCTAGTCCTTTAGCACATCAGACAACCTTACATTTGTCTCTCTCACTTCCCTCTTGATGTCTATTGATTGAGTTCTTACAACGTACTTCGGTCATACGATTTGCTCCTAACACTCGTACATTAGGGGGCAATTTGTTACACCATTTTTTGGTCATCTAACCTATTATTATTAGATGAACCCAAGTACACCATGTAAGACCAATTTTACCCTAAGTAAAATTGCTTTCACCATATAAAATAACTTATTTGTTTATATTTCCTAGTCATATTTAACCCAAAACAAGGAACTTAATTAAATAAATCCTTATTTATTTAATTATTTCCTAAGAATAAGTTATTTAAATCATTATTTAAATAATATTCTTAGTTAAATTTAACTAAATCATTCATAAATAATTAAATAAACCATTATTTATTTAATTATATTCCCATCATTTCCCTAAAATGATAAATAAATCATCTATTTATTTATTATTTATAAATAAAGGAATTGACCCAAGTCAAGAACCCTTTTCCCTCCAACAAATATAATAAAATATTCCTAAAGGGTTCTTCTAGAATTCGATTAATAATATTTTATTCATGCACCAAGTTATAGACCGCCCCAATATTTTGTTGTAAATAGAAGGGTTTTTCCCATTCATTAATGACCTCCATTGCATTAGATCACTCTGGATCTATACTAGGTCACATATTTTCATTTTTGCCTTGTGAACTCCCATTGAGTTCTATGTTTGTCTGGGTTTTCCATAATACCAAGAGAGAGGAATGTTAGATCTGAAACACTGAGGACTTTCAAGAACCCATCCCATTGAGGAGAACCAGAAAACACCTTTCTTGTTTTCCTCTCAGGTGCCCCATTCTTTAATATAATATAAAATTCTTTTAAATACATTGTTCTTGTCTTGTCTATTGGATGCATGGATCCATATTATATTTTATCTGCTTAATGTCTTTTGTGCTTAGATCTGAATTTGTGCAGCAAACTTAAAGATATTTTTCACCCATAATCGATGTTAGGGCTATTTGTTATGCGTAGCTAAAGTTATCTTTTACGACGAAAGATTCATACTAACAATTGGTGACTCCACACTGGTTTTCTTTTGCGACCGCTGTCGTTTCATATATTCCTGCATATCCAGCTGTTTCAGACCCTAGGGTTTCTCTTCCATTTTTTTTTCCTATTTTTATGGTGCTTTCCACCTCTAAAACTCTCAAACAGTCAAATTTTTAACTTTCGTGTGTTTCTGGCCTTATTGCGCAGGTGACAGACATCAACCGCCGTTGAGACGACAAATTTTTCTGAAATCTGCCGCCGAGAGAGCCGGACCTGCAGGTCGCTCTTATCAGCCCAAAAAGTGCGACCTAGACCTAAGGACGCACTTTTCTGCCCCAAACCTTCGACCTGGACTGAAAACAGGTCAGAACCTGTGACCTGCACTTTTTCTGCAAATTTTCCAGCACCTTTTCTTGGTTTGTCTGAAGCTTCTGTCAGGGTTTTCCAGCGTCTGTCTCTGCCCGTTTAGACCTGTTTCTGATATGCTTCACTCAACTAAGAGGGAATATTGCCCCTTAGGGCTCTAATACCCTCCACTTTTTGTGGGAGAGTCTTTGCTGTTTCAGAAGTCTGAATTTCTAGAGTTTCAGCCTTATTTCTCTCAGATCTGATACCTCATTTTCAGATCCCTTTAGATCAGCTATTCTCCCTCTCAAATCACCTCATATAATTTTGTTTGGGTTCATTTCTAAGGCCACCACCTTGTCCCTTCTATTTTTAGCTGATCTCCTCCTTTTTAGCAGCAACCTTGCCTCTGCCTATTTGCTATTCTCTACACCTCTTTTCAGTAGAGTTCTCCTTTAGATCCCCATCCCTCCTGACCTCCGATCTATTGGACTCCTTTTCACGTGCTTTGCTTAGTTTTTTCCCTCTTATTGAATAGTTTTGAGAGACTCGCCTCCTTGGGTTAGATTGATGCATTGTTAGCTATTAATTTTCTGTTCTTTCAGTCTTATTTACTGCAGATTTATTTTCAGTTATGCAGCACACTTTTTCTTTTACTCTCAAAATGTCTGGGTTTAAAAAATTAAAATTAACGCACTACACACACTAACCCTAAGTGAAGAAGCACATGATCAACACCGCCTGGAAAAGACTTTAAAATCAATTGTCACTGCACCTCTCTGCCCTTGACCTCGCTTGATTTTGTCCCTCCCTGCCCTTGTCAGTTTTTCTTCTTCCCGTCATCATTGCGCCTCCAAGGCGCCTCTCCCGGAGACTTCTTGGCATTTACCCTTAGTTTCCGGTTGGTTGACTTCCTCCTTCCCGTCGTCATCGAGTAATTCCTCCCTCGAGTCCACACTCCGACTCTTCCTCTGATTGTTCGGGTTCTCCCCCTGTCACTTTCACCATGTCTACTTTAGGGCCTACTACCAGCAGCAACCCCAATACTACTGCTGGGTCTGTTTCCAGTTGAACCACTATGGGACCTACCTCGACTGCCCCATTTCTCCATTATATGGCCAGCCTTAGTCTCCCCGACCTCAATCAGCTGATCAATGATCCTATCCACCATGATGTTAGTTGGCCTACTATGCCAACCAAGCTCCCCTCTGAAATTCCCAAGTTCGAAGGCCTTGCTAGTGAAGATCCCTCCAACCATATCCGATCCTTCCATATGTGGTGTTCCTCCAATTCCATTACTGATGACTCCATTCGTCTTAGATTTTTCCAACGCATGCTTACCGGCAAAGCTTCTAAAAGGTACGTTGAATAGGCCACCTCCTCCCATACGACTTTTGCGACCATTTCCCAAGCCTTTTTATCTTATTTCTAGCTCCCTCTCCGATACGACACTGGTACCGAGCTTTTAACTTCTTTCCGTCAATCCTCTTCGACCCGCCTTTCCGCTCATGTCCAAGAATGGCGGTGAAGAAGAAGCTTATGTCACGCTCCTCCCTTTGAATATCGGGTTTATATGGACTAGTTCCTCCGCTCTCTCTTACCTCCCATTGGAAAAGATGTCGCCTCCCATTTCCCTCAAAACGAAGAAGCCGCCCTCCAAATAGCCTTGAAATATGACCTTATTTATGCTCAATCTGGTTATGTTTATACCGTCCTTCCTGACCTCCCCAAGCCCAGCGGCACTAACGCCCTGGGGGCATCTCACTCTGCCGACGGTATCGTTGGAGATCTTTCCCATACCTCTGCCCAACCTCCTATGGGCTATGGTTTCTCTCCAGGAGGGGCCAACACCTCTAGCACCTTTCCCCCTCCAGGTAGCATGTATCCAGGATATGGCATACCTCCTCCTTTTGCCCCTACTCCTGCTTACCTCCATGATGCCCATCCTAACCCCTATCCTTACCCACAGCCTTGTGTCCCAGCTCCTCCAACATTTGGACCTCTCACCCCCTTGCCTTCTCAACCCCCGCCGTAGAACTTACTACCCCCTCCAGGGCAAGTATTTGTGCAGCAGGGCGCGACCAATTCTCTTCCTTCTCAAAGAAAGAGGAAAGGAAATCAACCTGCCCCTGGTAATCATGCACCCAATCCTTCAAGTATTGATCCTCACACTGCCAACCATCCACAGGGTTCTCAGCCCAAGCCGGACAGGCCACTTCACACCAATAAGCCTTGTTCGTGTTGCGGTGTTTATGGTCATTACACTCACGATTGTCCCTTATTACCACAAATGCGGTAGATGTGGGATTCTCAAGCCACCGTGCATTGAAAAAATTCCTCCCCTACTGTCCCTCCCACCCCAGCTACTTCTCAACCCGCTGTGTTTGCCGATCCTTTCCCTCAACAAGGATTTGTGGCCACTCAACCCCCTCATGCCCTGGTAACCACTCAACCCTCCCCCTCTGGTTCCTCTGATTACCAGATTCTCATGATGGCCTCTGACCCACCTCTCACCATCGACCTCAACCTTCAAACTCGGTCCCGTCAGTATTCCACACCTCCCGTTCTGTCTGTCTCCGAGTCTCCATCTTCAGGACCTACAGAGCCTCTATCGACACCCAATGGTCCCTTGCAACTCCCTTCGCCCAAAGCTGAGGTGCATCCCAAGACTCCTAAGGGACCATTATGCCACCATGCTGCCTCTGGATGGGCTACCCATTCATACACAATAGTAGATGATCTGGCACAATATCTTGCTACCATTTCAACACTGGAACTCCTCCAGTCATGTCCTTCTCAAAAGAGGGCTCTACTATCTGCCGTGGGCGCTGTAGATCCTGCTGATGACCAATTGATTGTTTTTGATGCCCATCATTCAGACCATCCCCCTCTTCCTCCTTCGGTTGCTTTCCAAATCCCAGTCAAAATCCGAAATGCCAATGTTGCTCGGTGTATTATTGATGAGGGGGAATCTACCTGCGTAATGTCCGCTTCGGTTTGGAAACAACTCGGATCCCCTGAGCTGGCCCCTTCCACAATCACCCTTCGTGCGTGGGATGGCCATGCCTCCCAACCCATTGGCCTATTCCGTAACTGTCCTATCACCCTTGCTGGAAGACTGTTTGTGTCGACGTTGAAGTTATCGACGTCCCTCTTGACTACAACATCCTTTTGGGGTGTAGTTACACCTATGCCATGTCTGCCGTCCCATCCATAGTCCACCGCAAGATGTTCTTCCCTCATAATGGAAAGATTGTCACCATTGACTAGTTGACCTACCATGAACCAAAATCTCATACCTCCCCTAAGTCCACCATCTCTACTGTCACCAATAAACCAACTTTTGATTCTTTGACCAGTGTTTCCCCTGGTGTCTACAAAGACTCCTATTTGCTTGGAACTTTTCCTGGTCCTCCGCCTTCTCCTGTCTCTGACCCCAGCTTAGCGAATGTTTTCATGATGCAATCATCTTAGGCTGGCCTTCCACAGCCTGCTCCGGCTAGTCAACAACCTCAATCGCGCCCACTGCATTCTGCTCCTAGCCCTTCGCTTCAGTAAACCGAACCTTTTTCACCTGGCCCTTCCCATCACACTCAGGAACCTCCCTACCCTCCTGAGTCCGTTCCCTCAGGTCTCCACCATATGGGATCCATCCCCCTGGTCATTACCCCGCTATTCAGATACCTTTCCTTGCCCGCCGCCCCCCCCGGCGTCTATTCGGTCCCCGTCATGGCCACCCTTTCCATCCCTAATTTAACCTTGGGAATTCCAATGTGGTATCTTACTCCTCCAACCGAGACCCCACCAGGCCACCCCAAACCATACATAGCTGTGACACCAGTGCAACCGATTCCCTTCGCTCCTTCCACCACCATAGTTCCCCTAGCCCCTCCGCAGAACCCTCCTAATGCTGTGACAACTACAGGAAAGAAACGAAAAACTCGCAAGGGGGCATCCAATGACAAGGCCACTGCACCTGACCCTACCCCTCCCCCACCCGCCAAGCCTTGTGCTTTGTGTGATGGTATTGGTCATCCCACCCATACTTGTCTTGAGTTGCCCCGTATCCAACCCATGGTTAAAGTCGCGTTCCCTGAATCTACGGTCCCTGAAACCTCTATTTCTTCCTCATCCGTAGCCAAGAACCCAAATAATCTTCGCACCAACAAACCCTGTGCTCTGTGTGGCATCCATGGCCATTATTCTCACCATTGTCCTCACCTCACGCATTACCGAGCCTCTTTAGAGGTCATTTACGAGTACGAAGTTGAAAAAAATCAATCCGCCTCTCCCATCCTTGCTCAATATGCGTCCGGTCTACTCGAGGATCCCCCTGCTACCATTGACATTCCTCCCCCTGATGTTGAGATGTCGGAACCTGTTGCTCCCCTCCTATACCTATCATCATCCGCGTGCCCCCCATAGTACATTCCCTCTGAACCCACTCCGCCTGTTCTGCTTGATCCTCCTTTAGACACGGGTTCTTCATATTTTGACCATATTTTTACCTGTTCTTCTGTCATTCCCCATGATGACCCATATTTGCGCCTCTCTTCCCATACTGATGATTTAGGTACCTTTGCAGCGTCGTATGGTCTCCTCGACCCTTAAATTCCCTCTCCTAATCACGATCATACCATCCGTATCTTCGATGTCCTTCGCAGCCTGAGTGCCCGCTCTTCATCCCATAGTTCTCATTCATCTCCCTCTTGTCAATTTATGAGTCCTAGAATTCCTACCCAGACTGCTTCCTCCCGTAGTCGTCAATGGATGTCTATCCTCTACTCACGTTGCCATCCTTTTTCTCATCCCTCCCATTTCTTGTCTTATGACACTATTACATCGGCCCTCTCATCCACACATTATCTTGGCTACGCCGATGGGGCAAGTTGATATTCCCGCCATCTCGCTTCAGTAGCATGGGCCATCTTTACCCCCTTGCATACCTTGGTTCTTGAAAATGGGGTCTGCATTGGTAATGCCACCAATAATTAGGCCGAATATGATGTAGTTCGTGGTCTCTTAGCCGATGCCCTCTCTCATCACATCCTCCATCTGCATGTTCATTTAGATTCCCTGCTTCTTGTCTTACAACTTAATGCTGTCTATCATGTGCATAACCTTATCCTGTTTAGACAATATTTATGATCGAAACTTTTGATACATGAATTTAGATTCATTAATGTTTGTGCTCAACTTAGTGTCCCTAAATTGAGTTCATTAATTGTGAACCAGGGCTAATAAACTGCTGAAGTGTGGTGCACTATATGTGCCTAGGTATTTGTTTCTCACTACGTTGTGTTTAGTGTTTTATGATGTTTTTGGTTTTATGGTTTTATGTTTGAAAAGGGAAAGAACTAAGTGTTGGTGAAAAGAAGCTATTGGTTATTTAAAATAGAACAAAGCTTAAACTATGGATGGAAAACAGCAAATGCAAAGCTTGATAATGAATTCATTGCAAGGAAATAAACCACAACATGAGCTTGAACTTATCCAATTCATTCATTAAAGGTGTGTTGGAAGAGCTTGAGAAATGGACAAGTTAAGTGTAAATGAAGTTCTCCTAAGTAAACAATCAACTCACAATATTAAAAATTGATTATTTGTAACACAGTAGGGTTTCTATTCTAGATTAACCTATGATGCTGAAGTTACCCTATTCTGCAACTTGACTTATCACTTCTAGGCCTTATTCATAAGTTTTGAGATTTTCTAGAATAATGCTTGGGAAAAAGGCTGTAGGTGAATTTGTAAAAGATTTGCAGAGTGATCAAAGCCTTAAATTGATATTACTGACCCCTGTTCATGTGATGATGTATCAATATAAATTCAGAACAAAATTAAGTTGTAAATAATGAAGGCCGAGAGACTAATTTTGTCAACTATTACTACTTGAAATACAATGGATAACGTTAGGCTAGAATGCGGTCTATCAATCTTAAAATACAGTGGCTACAACTAAACTAAAATGCCATTAATATTTTCTTGAACAAAATGAATTGAGATTGAATTAAAGTGCTACTAATCTACTTGGAGTACAGTGAACGGAGTTAAACTAGAATGCCATTATCAAACTGGAAATGTAGTGATAGAGCTGAACTAAATGCAATCAACCTCCGGAGTGTTATAACTAAATTAACATGCAGCTAGTCTACGGAATTCTACAGCCCATCTCGTTCAATATGAATGATATTTTGGAAGAGTTTGTAAAAACAAGTCTGGCTGTATTATTCAATGCAATTGAACATAAACATAATATTTGAAAGCAACTACAACTAGGATCTAAGATACCACAGCTGTTTCTTATTCATTGTTAATGATGTTTTGGAAGAGTTTGTAGGAGTAAGACCGGCTATGACACTTAGTGTAAACAAGCATAAATCATAAAATTCGAAATGAAATGCAACTAAAATCTACAACACCACAACTATGCCTTATTCATCGTGATGATATTTTGGAAGAGTTTATAAGAGTAAGTCTAGCTGTGATGATTAATGTAAAAAAGTATGAAACATAAACTTCAGAAACTTGCTTAAGCTAGAAATGAAAAATGAGACTAAATACTTATCTAAACCATATGAACAAAACTGCTCAGGTAGCAGGGGCCCTCTACCATCGGAGTAGCACGCAAAATATACTTCAAGATTGACTCAGCGCTTTCAATAAAATGGTGCTTCTTTCATTAAAAGAGAAATGATTTCAAAACAGAGTGTTTTCGGACTTCTGAAATCTAGCAATCAAACACAAAATCTAACCTTTTATTCTCGGTCTCCCGAGTCACACTTATAATGAAATTACATAACTACTTTTGAGAAAAACAGGGATAAGTGTCTTTCCCACTTCTAATCAAATTAAAACTCTTATTGAAGGTCTCGTACTTTGCTGCAGACAGTTGTAGAGTTCATGTCCCGGTAGAAGTCTACCTCTTGGTTTTGGTTTCCCATGTGCATAACCACCTGTAGAATTGTGCTTAGACTTTGTAGGGAGCAAGGAATGATGTGGATGAAGTCTGGAATTCGCCCATATGCGCTTTTCTTTGAGACGACACCTGTAACCCATTTAAACACTAAAATAGCTGCGGAACGCATGATCGGCTACAGAACGTCTATATTCTATAGCTATTTTGCAGAAAATTATTAAAACAGCAAAAACCATGAAAATACAATATGTTAATCAATTGCATGTAACCTTTAAGCAATCCTAATCATTCTTCATTGATTTTAGGCTTATGAAGTGATAAAAGAATGATGAAATGAAGTGAAGGTTTGTAAAAGAGAAGGCAATTCTAGGGCTCAACATACCCCCACTGCAAGACTATTGCACGTCCTCATGCAATTTCATCAAAACTTATTCCATGTGCTCTGAAACCTCTGTTAAAACATCCAACCTTATCTTTCTGCTT
Organism: Pinus albicaulis; assembly: GCA_034641835.2. Classification (NCBI taxonomy): domain Eukaryota; kingdom Viridiplantae; phylum Streptophyta; class Pinopsida; order Pinales; family Pinaceae; genus Pinus; species Pinus albicaulis. The sequence goes on from JAXQQM020084942.1 coordinate 26,830, forward strand.
CTTTTGGCCCTAATCTATTTTCTAATCTCTGTTAACTTTTCAGAGATTAGTTCTTCATCTTCCTTTTGTAGTGGAGTGTCAAGTTTATTTTCAATATCCATGTCAGTTTCTCTTCTTCTGCTCCATCAAAAGATTTGACAAAAGATTTTGTAATCCCCTTATGGAAGCCATCAAATTTCTCTATAAAATTTAGCCTCCTTTCTTATTGTAGTAGCTCCTTGACTTGTGGATATCCTTCCAAATACTTGACTTCAACTGATTGTGTCCTGACAATTAGCCACATTCCTCCTTTGTGCAGATTATCTTCCTTTCAAAATTACTTTTCTATGCTTGAAGCTAGATTGACTACAGAGTCTAATGCTTTATTTTGAAACTGTATCTCTGTGTCTGAAGATGGATTAGTTGAAGAATGATGCTTCACCCTCAGAATTACCTTTCTGCACTTAGATATGGATTGGCTGCAAAGTGTAATGGAGGTGAATGGATGGAGGTAATTAAGTTATAAGAGAAAATGAAGTGGCTATGGATCTGATGGAGAATTTATGATGAGCTTGTGGTGAAATAAGTGAGTGATACAATCTTAAGGAGATGTGGAATAGTAGGTTGGAATGTTGGATAAGGGATATGGCCAAGATATGTTAATCAATTCGAATGATAGGTTGCTTTAGGAAACATATGATTATACACATTATATCTATTTCATGTTTTAACTTTTTGCTATTAAAATAATTTTCACAATTTACCTCAAAATTTTTGACCTTGTTAATTGCTGTGCTTGATGTTGTTCCTTTGGTCCTCTTTTAGCATATTGGTCTTCAAAACAGAATCCTTCAATTTCCTGTAATCATCATCTCTTTGTAGGCTGTACAATTGTGTCAGAACTGCTGAATAAGATGTGGCTGCAACATGCAATCTGTAAAAAGAAATGAAGTATGAATATGGAAGATGGATGTGAAATGTAATGGAGTGAAAGTGGAATAGGACTTGTGAAATGAAATGAAAATGGCGTGAGATGGAGTGAAAGTGGAGTGAGATGGAGTGAAAGTGGAGTGGGATGGAGTGGAATTGTAAAATGAAATGAATTTTGAAATTTCTTTCAAATGGTACATCAAACTTCCCTGAAATTTTCTGAGCCTGTTACCAATATTATTATGCATCTTCTGACGAAAAATATCTGCCATTGGTTGCACGGATCTCCCGAAAAATGAGAAATGGCTGTAGGTGAAAGTGGCCAAATTATTAAAAAATACACACTAAAATTTTCTGTGTTTATTCACCCTATCTCAATGCATTTACCATAAAAATTTCAGGACCAACAGATGCACGGTTTGAAAGTTATGATAAAATCAATTTCTGCCCTGTTTCACCCTTCATTCTGCCCAATGTTGCAACAAAAAAGTACGCCACGAACTCATTTTAAGGCCGAATTGAGTGATTCAAAATGGAAACTGTGTATTTTTACCTTAACTACCACCACATGCTTTCAAAATTTCATTTTGATGAAGAAAAGGCACTGCTGTGAAAAAATATTGAAATCTGTCCTAATCTGTCCATAATGCTGAAAAATGAAAATCTGCCATAAAAACCCATCTGAAATGCCCTTAAAAATTGCTTTTTTCCAAATTTTGTCCATGTCTTACTCAATTTATCATATTCTGAGAAAACCCAGAAGCTCAAAATTTTTTATTTCTGCTCCAATCTCTTGCAATATTTGCGCCAAAACTGCCTCTGGAAAAAGTTGCAAAAAGCAAAAACAGGCTGCTACAGCAATAGCTGCAGAAACTGCCACTTTCCGCAGCTGTTATTGAATTGAAAAAAATATGAACATGCTGCTACAAGAAACTAATAAAATTTACTGCTGCAAGTTGTTGTTGATTCCATAAAACCATTAGTTTTCATCAAAGCCAACATTCATGGTATAATTCTTACCATGCGAATAAATGTGTCGAAGTCGAGCATGGGAAGAAATCATTGGATTACCGATCAATAATGAAAATCGTTAACCAATGCGAGATAACTCATCGATAATGTAAATGAGTGTCAAGGTACCTCAGTTCATCTTGACAGGGACAAATGAATGTGTCGAAGTCAAGTCGCCTACAAGATTTGACAATCAAGAGACATTGTTGTATTCCCATTGTTATCAATGAGGAGGTTTGCCATTGATGAATGCAAGCTCCAAGGCACTCCAAATAATCTCTAATCTTGATCCCAGATAAAGTGTTGAGGTCGATGGGACAAGATCTATTGGAAGGTGGACCTTAAGGAATTCCACATCATCCAAATCAAGCATAGAACCAAAAATGATTTGAAGAACCATGAAAGAATGAAACCATCATGAAATTTCAGAACTTATTGTGAACTTTGCTCGCTAGTTGCCTGGTTTTCAAGCAAAGCTCATGTCCAATTGCGCCAGCAAGATGGTTTTCACAATAGGACTTATTTTTCTCTTTATTTATTTATTTTTTTATGTCCTACTCTACTTGAAAAAGAAAATCTTGTTCAAGTATATGAATACTTCCAGTGGAACCATGTCTGTAACGAGATGATAGATAAACTCATATGCAGGTTTGAAAGATACTCTTTGATATGTACCTGTATATGAGATGCCAACTGTCTTGATTTAGATGATGTCAGAAGATATTGAATAATTGAGCATTGGGATCCGATGACTGACTTGAACCAAGATTCAATGTAATCTTGTCTTCCTTGTCTTTCCTCTATCATGAAATGCAAGTCTTCGGAGATGTTATCTTCATTCATAGAATCTGGTGATAGACATGCATGAGACTTTTCAATCTCTGGTTCCAATATCTTCTCTTTATCAATAGACATCCATGATTCTTGGACCTTATCTGAGTCTTCTTCTTCTGGTTGTTGTTCTTCAATGATAGCTGGTGAATCATTTTGCAATACCTCAAAATTGTAAGTTGATTTAGGTGTTTTATTGTTGGGGATATGAAATGGTTGTGGAGGTAGTGGAGTGGGAATGAATTTTTGGGGTGCTTGTGTGGATGATAATGGGAAAGGTTGAATTGAGGTCAAATGAGGGTGATTTTGATGTTGTGGTGGAGGCGAATGGTATGAATAACATTGATGATGGTATTGAGGAGAGGGAAAGATTGAGGATATGGTGGATTTCCTTTATAGGGCCTTTGCCAACTTTGTTGCCAAGATTGGTTTTGAGGTTGGGATTGAGATGCCCAAGGTTGCCAAGGCAAGGGTGTTTTCCAATTACTTTGAGATTGTTGTGCATAACCTTGATACTGTGCATAAGGATATTGCATCATATTGGGTTGATGAGGCTGCCATAGTCCTCTTGGAGCTACATAAAAAAGTTGCTCTTGTGCTTGATTTGCTCCATTATCCTTCTGGTAAACTGCCTTCAACCCTGGTAATGATGGGCAATCTTCAGTAGTATGTGATCTTGCTCAAATTTTACACATTTTAATGTTATCAAGTGGACATTCATGCAAAGCATGTTTCTTTCTACATTTAGGGCAAAATATAAATGAAGAAATTTTTTTCTTGTTTTTCATTCTTAGCATGTCAATTTGTTCATTTAAATTACCAAGAATGTTTAACAAGTTGTTAGGTTCAGTTTGACTTACCAATCTTGATGCTGACTTACTTACTTTTGCCATAAATGGATCTTGAGGGGACCTTACACACTTTTCTTTTCCTCTTGATAGGTTCTTGCACAATTCACAAATTTCTTGAAACGGTAATTGATAGACATCTCCTTTTCCCACAAGATTAAGAAGATCAATCCATTCATCCTTTATAGCATTTAGTAGGAGAGTTTTTAATGCATATGATCCTAAATTATGCAATTTAGATCTTTTGATATTATAAGTAAATCTCTCTACTAAATCTTCTAGGCTTTCATCCTCTTTTTGGTTCATCTTAAAGACTTCATTTCTAAGGTCATGGTGCATGCAATAACCTTTATATTTTTCCAAAATACTCTTTTCATATCATCCCATGTCCCTATAGAATTTGTTCCTAAAGTCATGAACCATCTAAGAGCTCTATCCTTCAATGTTGCCGGAAACAAATTCAATTTTTGCATGTGCAATGAGTAGCCATAAGATCTAAAAATTATTTCAAATTCAAAAAGAAAGGTTTCTGGGTCTTCTGATCTCATACCTTTGAAGTTAGGAAGTACAGATGGATGGATGTTTTTCATTTGAACGTTGATATCAGTTTCTTGAATGGGAAATCCAAAAGGATCTTCCTCATTGTCATCATCTCCATCCATTTCTTCAACCTCCTTTGTCACCTCTTCTTCTACCTGTAAAAATATGAATTCATGATGTGGATGTGTGGCTCTTACTACACCACATGATATAGTGGGTGTGGTAGGTGATTGAAGTTTTTGTTTTTGTTTTTTTTGTTTTTTGATGTAAGAAATAAGGTTACCTAGTTACACTTCCCCGACAATGGCGCCAAAATGTTTGTGCTCAACTTAGTGTCCCTAAATTGAGTTCATTAATTGTCAACTAGGGCTAGTAAACCACTGAAGTGTGGTGCACTATATGTGCCTAGGTATTTGTTTCTCACTACGTTGTGTTTAGTGTTTTATGATGTTTTTGGTTTTATGGTTTTATGTTTGAAAAGGGAAAGAACTAAGTGTTGGTGAAAAAAAGCTATTAGTTATTTAAAACAGAACAAATCTTAAACTATGGATGGCAAACAACAAATGAAAAGCTTGATAATGACTTCATTGCAAGGAAATAAACCACAACATGAGCTTGAACTTATCCAATTCATTCATTAAAGGTGTGTTGGAAGAGCTTGAGAAATGGACAAGTTAAGTGTAAATGAAGTTCTCCTAAGTAAACAATCAACTCACAATATTACAAAATGATTATTTGTAACACAGTAAGGTTTCTATTCTAGATTAACCTATGATGCTGAAGTTACCCTATTCTGCAACTTGACTTATCACTTCTAGGCCTTATTCATAAGTTTTGAGATTTTCTAGAATAATGCTTGGGAAAAAGGCTGTAGGTGAATTTGTAAAAGATTTGCAGAGTGATCAAAGCCTTAAACTGATATTACTCACCCCTGTTCATGTGATGATGTATCAATATAAATTCAAAACAAAAGTAAGTTATAAATAATGAAGGACGAGAGACTAATTTTTTCAACTAGTACTACTTGAAATACAATGGATAACGCTAGGCTAGAATGCAGTCTATCAATCTTAAAATACAGTGACTACAACTAAACTAAAATGCCATTAATCTTTTCTTGAACAAAATGAACTGAGATTGAACTAAAGTGCTACTAATCTACTTGGATTACAGTGAACAGAGTTAAACTAGAATGCCATTATCAAACTGGAAATGTTGTGACAGAGCTGAACTAAATGCAATCAACCTCTGGAGTGCTATAACTAAATTAACATGCAGCTAGTCTATGGAATTCTACAGCCCATCTCGTTCAATCTGAATGATATTTTGGAAGAGTTTGTAAAAACAAGTCTGGCTGTATTATTCAATGCAATTGAACATAAACATAAGATTTAAAATCAACTACAACTAGGATCTAAGATACCACAACTGTTTCTTATTCATTGTTAATGATGTTTTGGAAGAGTTTGTAGGAGTAAGACCGGCTATGAAACTTAGTGTAAACAAGCATAAATCATAAAATTCGAAAGGAAATGCAACTAAAATCTACAACACCACAGCTATGCCTTATTCATCGTGATGATATTTTGGAAGAGTTTATAAGAGTAAGTCTAGCTGTGATGATTAATATAAACAAGTATGAAACATAAACTTCAGAAACCTGCTTAAGCTAGAAATGAAAAACGAGACTAAATATCTATCTAAACCATATGAACAAAGCTGCTTAGGTAGCAGGGGCCCTCTACCACCGGAGTAGCACGCAAAATCTACTTCAAGATTGACTCAACGCTTTCAATAAAATGGCGCTTCTTTCATTAAAAGAGAAATTATTTCAAAACAGAGTGTTTTCGGACTTCTGAAATCTAACAATCAAACACAAAATCTAACCTTTTCTTCTCGGTCTCCCGAGTCACACTTATAATGAAATTACACAACTACTTTTGAGAAAAACAGGGATAAGTGTCTTTCCCACTTCTAATCAAATTAAAACTCTTATTGAAGGTCTCGTACTTTGCTGCAGACAGTTGTAGAGTTCGTGTCCCGGTAGAAGTCTACCTCTTGGTTTTGGTTTCCCACGTGCATAACCACCTGTAGAATTGTGCTCAAACTTTGTAGGGAGCAAGGAATAATGTGGATGAAGTCTGGAATTCGCCCATATGCGCTTTTATTTGATACAACACCTGTAACCCATTTAAACACTAAAATAGCTGCGGAACGTGTGATCGGCTACGGAACGTCTGTATTATGTAGCTATTTTGCATAAAATTATTAAAACAAAAAAAACCAATGAAAATACAATATGTTAATCAATTTCATGTAACCTTTAAGCAATCCTAATCATTCTTCATTGATTTTAGGCTTATGAAGTGATAAAAGAATGATGAAATGAAGTGAAGGTTTGTAAAAGAGAAGGCAATTCTAGGGCTCAACAGTCTCTTCCACTCCATGAACCTCATATTTTGGCTGATCCACATCCTGAGACTCATCCTTAGGAACTAATAGCTCCTCATCTGCATGCAAGTGTGGCTCCTTCTCAAGCGAACACTTCATGACTTTCTCCTCCTGAAATTTGATATCTCGTCGCACAACAGTCTTGCAATTGTCTGGCAAATATACACGATAGTTGTGGGGCATATCAGTGTACCCCAAAAATATCCCAACCTCCGCAGTCGGCTCCAGCTTCTTCTTGGCATCCTTCATCACATGAATGTAAACAGGTGAACCAAAAATCCTCAAATGGGAAATATCAGGCTTCTTACCATAAAATTCCTCCTCGAGTGTACTCATGCCAAGTATCCTGTGAGGACAACGGTTCTGCACATATACTGCAGTATTGCATACCTCAGCCCACAAGTGTATGGGTAGGCCCTAATCATGCAACATCGCCCGTGCAGCACCCACGATCGTTCTATTCTTCCGCTCAACAACCCCGTTCTGCTGTGGGTTATGAGGTGCTATGAGCTCTCTTCGAATTCCTTCTGTGCTGCAAAAGTCCTTGAATTCGCCAGAGATGAATTCACCACCATTGTCACTCATAAGAGCCTTCACCTGCTTCCACAATTCTTTCTCAACCAGTGCCTTGAACTGACAGAACTTAGAGTATGTCTCGCTCTTCTTCTGCATGAAAAAGATCCAGCACTTACGAGAAAAATCATCAAAAAATATCACAAAATACCTATGCTTTGCTATTGAATATATTGAGAAAGGTCCACACACGTCTGTGTGAATTCTCTCAAGGATCGTCGTGGTGCGACTATCCTTCTCGTGAAATGTGGCTTTCAAAAATTTTCCCAAGGTACACCCCTTGCATTGATCTGACTGCGTAAGAGTGCGTTTAGGAAGCCCAGTAGAAATCTGCTGCAGTATCTTCAAATCTCCATGGTGAAGGTGGCCCAATCTTCGGTGCCACAACTCGCCATCATCCAGGCTCACCACTCCTTCTGCCTTGCCTGCCATTGCCTCACAACCATCTACCTGCAATTGATAAAGGATCTTAACTCGAACCCCTATCCTCCGGGTCTCACCAGTTGCCTTACTGCGTAGGAAAGCCTTTCCCTCACTAAAGACAATATCATATCCCTTGCCTTCTAACATCGCCACAGAGATAAGATTCTTCTTCAATCCTGGAACATGCATCACTTCCTTCAATACGAAGGGTTTACCAGACTCCTTCTCAAAGGAAATGGTACCGATACCGGTCGCACTGTATCTCCCATCATCTCCCATCTCGATGTGCACTCCAAGATCTTTCTCATCCATATCAGTAAACAAATCTCGATCTCCTGTCATGTGAAAAGACACACCACTGTCCAGAAACCACACTGAACCCATCACACTTGAGACCACTCATGTGATCAGCGAAAAATCCAGCTCAAACTGCGAGGCTAAGGCCTCTCTAGCTACAGATCTAGCAGCCTGCTCATTTTTCTTCTTCTGCTGACAGTTTGTGGCATAATGCCCGTGTTGGTGATAGTGAAAGCACTTCACCTTGGACATGTCCTGCTTCTTGCCTTTCGCACCAGAATGAGAAGCTTTCTTTCTCTTCCACTTATTTTCTTTGGCAGCCAAAGCGCAATTCTCTTCATCATAGTTCTTTGATGAAGATCTGTCCCTAGTACTCCGCCTTATCTCCTCTTGCACAAGATCCGACCAAAGTCGCTCCCATCTTGGCAATTTCTCCCGACCATTGATAGAGTCCTGATAGGAATGCCAACTCTTTGGAAGCCCAAGGAGAGCCAAGCTCACCAAGTCCTCATCATCAACAGTCACCCCCACACTTCCCAGCTCATCCCTGCATTGGATGAACTTTGTGAGGTACTTGGGCATACTGTCACCTTTCTCCATATTTATGTTTCTGAGTTTATCCTTGAGCGCCAACTTCCTCCGGTCACTCTTGCTTTGGAATAAATTTTTCAAGGCCTTCCACATCAAGAATGGAGAAGCCTTACCATGTAGGCTGGACACTATCTGATCCTTCATGCCCTCCAACAGAATCCTTCGACACTTTGTTGTCTTCTTTTTCCATGCCTCAATTACAGCAGCATCACTAGAAGTAGGCTTTGGAACTTCAGCATCGATGAACTCCTTCAACCCATTATCATCCAGCACAGCCTCCATCCTTTCCTTCCATGCAATATAATTCGAGCTTCCCTCAAGGGCATACTCCAATCGCAATCCGTTGAAGAGATCTCAACTTCGACACCAAGAAAACACTACTGCAAATTCGAATTCCACCAGCACAAAACTCAACCGCTTCAATGTTTTGCAATTTCTCCAATGATCAATATCGCTCTGATACCATGTAGAAATTTGAATAACTGTTAAATTATTCACCGAGATTATCATGATCACACACTATTTGAGCTTCATGCATAATACATAACCTCTTCTACTATTGATCATCAATTTGCGGAAATATAAACAATTGCATGCGCACATTAAAACCATAAACAATCACACATAGAAACACAGTATTTATGGGAAAGCTTAAAGCTGAAAACCCCCAACTATCTGTATATTATAATGATAGAGATCATGTAACAATAATTGTACAAACTCCTCACAAGCTCTCAGTACAATCTCCAATTGTTACACACTACACAAGCTCAGATCTAACAAAACACGTGCTCTAATCTGCTCCACCTGTTAGGCTGCCTCTACTACGCAATCCAAGATGAATAATGGCCCAATCTGAGTTCGAATCCCTCTGGTATGAACTGCGCAATCCTCATTGGCATCTCCATCAATGTGTGGTGCAAGATCATGCACCAGTATGGTCACAACTGATAGTCACACTTTCTCTTTCACCTACCTCTTCACTGGTCTCCACTGAAACTGTCCATGCACTAAAGTTAACTGGTGTATTCTTTAGTTGATTTATGAGTTTATAATTAGTGAATTAATTAATAATAAATTCACACCACTCTCACTAGTGTATCAATAAGTTAGACTAGATACAACTAGCTCAACTATGTTTAACTGAGTTAAACTGAACAGAACTCCATTAACTCCTCAATCAACTCCACCAAACTCTGTCACCTGAGTTCTAACTAAAGTCTCCATGCAATAGCTCCACTAAACCTTCATGAATAGCGTAATTCCTTCTGTCAGCTGCATGTGCCACATCTGTGCACTTAACTGAAGTGCTCCAAGAGGATAAGATAATGTTTAGAGTCCAAATATTATTAAGAGCTAATAATATTCGACATATCTATTTTTAGATTGGCAATCTAAAAATAGATTCCGCCCAGTATGTCTAAAAATAGAAGTCCATATATTTTTCCGACTTGACCAACCATCCACAAATAGCATCCTGCAACTCATAGAACATGATCCATATGTCTAAAAATAGACATAGTCTAAAATAGACTTTGCGCCAAAAATAGCCTGCGGGCCCACTTAGTGAAGGCGACTCCTTTCCACTAAGCTCATCATCTTGTTGCAATCTCAACATATTTTTCAACCATCCAAGGCTTCCACTAAACATAAGGTAGATTTTATCCCGATGGCAGGGCTCTTTACATTTACTAGAAATTTTACTTATATTTTCTCTCATGGATTTTTATTGTAATATAAATTTATAACTTTTATTTATCTTTCATTAAAGAGAGGAAATTTTGTTAATCAATATTTTTGTGGTAAGCTATTTAATTATTCAATGCCTCATTCATTTTCCAAGGGTCTTTATCTACACATTTACATTTGTTGTTTTAATTATTTAAATGTTATCATTAATTCAATTTCTCCGTAATCTTAATAATTTCTTATGAAATTTATTTATCTCCTTTTGTCTCTTTATGACATCCTCTTCATCAAACAATTATCAAATTAAAAAACATTAAAAACAATGGACACAAAAATTGGGCTCCAAGCTAGGGAAAAACCCCTCCAAGAGGAAAACCTAGAAATTTTCTTTTCTTCTTATAGAATCTGCTTCGAATGAGACAACCAGGACCTAAACCCTTTACCAAGACAACCAAGACCTAAACCCTTTACCAAGTCCTCCTACAGGTACCAAGTTAGCCCTACAAAAAAGGCATTTCAAGATGATAGAATCAACTTCTGTCAATAAGAGTCAATCCTCTTCATTCTTGCTTTAATCATAGATTTTGACCCTCTAGTTCAAAAAATTGGACCTACAATAACTTCAGAATTTCAACCTCCCTCCATGCAACAAGACAAAAACCTTAACTCGCACGTGAGAGAGAGAATTAGCCCAAAACTGGAGTCTTTCTTTTTCGCTTTTCTTTTCTCCTTCTATCCTTGTCTTCTTCACTCGTATTTCCTTTGATTTCTAATTGCAGATCGAACTTTTATGTGAGTGAATGCCAAATGAGGTCAAAATTCCTCTATATATAGCCTTTCTAAGAGTTAGAATAGCCCTCTCTAAGCCAACTTGTCCTTGAATAGGGCCAACCTATACTTGGAGGACCATAGGATTTTCTAAGCTAAAAATCATATACTTTTACATGTTACAATTTGCCCAATAATGTATTATACAAAATATAATGACTCTCTTGACTCAAGAAAATTATTATTTTTACATTAAAAACCATAGAAGCATGAAGAACACGCTTTACCTAGATTAACATCAAATTGGAGCATGAAACCCATGCTCAAAAATAATATATATATATATATATATATATATATATATATATATATATATATATTCTTGTAACATAAAATATACATAATGATTTGAGTACACTGACAATTATGAAGGCCAAAACTAGTTACATTTTAAAACACTCCCTCTTAATTAGGGATTTATTCATAATTGTTACCCTAGTACAAGGATATTCTCAAACTCAATATTTCTCATAAGAAGAGTTGTATTGGTAAGCCATCTTTAAGCATCAACATTATGACCAACGTTTTCAACATAGTAAGGTCTTGACTTGAAAACCTCTTTCTTATGCCAGAGAATAATGTTGGGATCTTTACATGAGATACCACACTACATCTACAAGGCACATACCCCATCTAGATGTTCACTAGGTATGTCCTTTATAGGACTATTCTTATCTTGGATTACCAATCCTCAAATAATATTGGTCCTCTTCGACCACTCTTGTCTTAGATACTTGTCCAATCCTCAAAGAGTGTTCGTCCATTTTCTTTCTTGTATTTTTCTATCCTAAAGGAAATCACAGATGATTATCCAATCCTCCACCATTCTCCCTCCATGGCCTGCACTTAGACTTACGATTTTTAGTTATGGTCAAGTTCATGACACATAAAGAAGAGAATAAGAATGTGATGTTAATCATTTATCCCTCTCAACTAGAGAGTAAATCGCCATTCCCTCTTGATTAGGGAATAGATTCTTGTTATTATTCATGAGGACTAATTTACTCCCTCTCAAATATAGAGGAGATGTCTGACTTCCTTTCAATTTGGAAATTCATTACCACAAACCTTAAAGATTATCTTCTTAAATGTATCAACTAGCTACCGATTATTCATGGAGATAGTTACATGGCTCCCTCTTTCCTTCGTATCTCATTATATTGAGCTTTCTTCCTTCTAGAATATCACAAAGCCATCTTCTTCCTTTAATATTGTGATAGGTTTTAGACCATCAATCTTGAATATCCATTTCCTTTAGTTTTTTTCACACAAATTTGGTTGTATTGTATTATCTGAAAATAAGGAGGAGAAGAAATTCCTCATTACAAAATTTCCCCGATCTTGATACATAATGGTTTTGTCTTCTAGGGAAGCATTAATTCATGAGTGCTGCTAGAGATGCTATTTTTTTTCCTCATTTTTGAAGTAGAGGCTATTAAATTTGTGCTATACTGCCGGACAAACTGTTCTAAAAGAAAAATACATTTAAATTTCATTTTTAAACTAGATTGACTGCTATAATCCTAAACAAAAGCATGAAAAACTGGATGATGTGGAGGATGATTTGTTCAGTGCTCATTGTTCTCACTACCTTTGTATATGATTCCTTGATCCTAAGAGGTGGAACCTTGTTTTGAATTTTTGTTGAGAGTTCCCCTTATGAATTTGATAGATTCTTCTAGATGATTGCAATTGGTTCTTGACTGTCATTACATCTTTAGTGCAGGTATCCCATTGAGAGCATAGGATGACCATCTATGCTTTAGTTCAGGCCTTATCTTATTGAATTTGGCTTATCAAGATTTATATCACCACTCTGTGGGATTTGCAAAATGCACAATGATGCTGCATGTCTTCTAATGGATCCATTTGCTGAAGGAGAGCATATACACTTTCATTGAAATCTTTTATGTTTGTTGTTTATGTTGCTTTTGTTGCTGTTCCGCACTTTTCCACCTTCTGAGTAGATGCTCCTTTGTTTTTTCTATGCTGCTCTTCCACCTTATTTGATGAGGAAAGCTCGTATTTTGCAAGATGGAAAGATCATAAAAACAAAGGTTGAATGATGGGTGATTTGGGGCTTCGGATGAGGGGAATGGGTGGGGATGAAGGAGATAATGTGAAGGGAGGGGTGAGAATGGGAGGCGCTGTGAGAGCGCAAGGATGGCCAACACCCAACACGATCAATTGATGGACTAGGAGGATATGCAGGGAGGGAGGAAGGGGCGTGATGAGACCAGGAGGGATGAGGAGAGGGTGTTGCGAAATCAGAAATGAGGGGGGTGCTGTGATAGACCATACAGGAGCAAAATTTTTATAGTAGAACAGTGAGGCATCTCTGCAAAGGGGAGACACAAGAGTTAGCAACGGATGTAGGATGAGAGTATTGATTGCTAAGAGGTGGTAGATCTTTAGGAATTCGAGCTTGAATTTTTTTTTGGGATTGAGCTGAGATATTTTAGAGAATATAATCATGATATGATTGTTGTTCTTCTGATCTGTGAAAGGATGGAGATGCTTTAAAATCAATGAAGTAGGAGAAAAAATCGTGGAATAGGGATATGATATGTTATTCTGTCAATTGTGACTTAACCAATATTTCTCTGTACTCCCTCAGTAGCTTGAGAGTCTGGTTGCTTATTATTTGCTCTAAGAATGTGATAATAATCAACCATTCCTATATTCTTTGTTGATTTTTTGGCTCTATGAAAAATTTGATTGAGGGCTGCATTTTTTGGAGTAGTCTTTCACACCATTGCTTGAATGATGAGTGATGAATTTCCAAAAATAATTGCATTATTGATTTTCCCGTCCCTTAGGATTTTGAGGCCTAAAAGTAAACCATAAGCATCGGCTTATTATTTGACATTTGTGCTAAACCCCAGTTGTAAGATATATGTCTTAATTTGTCTTAGAGGATAATGAGGCCTCTTGATCCTGATTTACCCAAATTTTTCTTTGATGCTCTGTCAAAGAAAATGTAGGCTATATTGAGAGAGTGAATCTAGCTCTGAAACTGTGTCTTTGTTTTTCCAATTTTCCAGATTTGTTGGACCCTTGTATTCTTTTGATGGGGACTGAAGCTGATTTTCTTGAAGGAAAATCTAATCTAGCTTCTCTCGTCATTCTGAAGTTGGGCCATGTCTATTCCATAAAGCTCTTTGGTTGAGAGAAACTCGATCATAAATCCCCAGGCTTTTGAGGTTATTGTATGTACAGTGGGTATTTTATTTTTGAAAATTTTCCTATTTCTCGCAAACCATATTTGCCAAAAACAAAAGATGGAAGGCTGCTCTAGAATCTTTGAATTGTGGATTTGTTTTAAAATGAGTGTGGAAAGCTGCCTTTCCATTTGCTAATGAACTGACTTAGAGGAAGTCTTTAATTCAAATTTTCTTCAATGGGTGTCACCATTGCCTCCCAAAAAATTCTAGAAAAGGGACACTATAGGAAAACATGTTGGATTGTTTCCTCTACCTTCATACAAAGAGGGAATTTGATGGTCCACAAATTCCTCTCTTTTTAAAGTTTTATGTTGTTAATTATTTGCTATCAAGCAATATCCATAAGAAATTTTTTATCTTAGGGAGGGCTTCCACCTTCTAGGCCTACCTCCAGTATTGCTATTCTTGCAGCCTCTCTTGCTTTTGGGTTTTTTTATATCCAGTCTTGACTGAATACTCTCCTCCTGTTTGTTTCCAATAGTAGGCATATTTGATGCTTTTGTCAATTGGTGTTGCACCAGCAAGAAGGGAATTCATGTGATTCCATTGATTTTTTAGATCATTGGGTAGATTGGGTTTGGCCCATTGTTTCCATACCCCATCTAAATCCCAATTGGAAATATCCTCCAATTTTTTATATCCTTCCCTTATCATCCACCTCTTTATATCCTTGATGTCTGGATTATTGTCTAAGGGAGGATTTCCCATTATGTCGTCCTTCCATAAATTTATCCATTCCCCATTTCCAGGTCTCATTGAGATGTGATCCTTAATTAAATGAATTTCTCCAGAGATTACTTTACATATTTGAGTGCAGGGTTTTGTTGGAGGGCTTTTTTCCAGAATAGATATTCTTGATGCATTAAGGTATTTTGCCTCTAATGCTGCTTTCTGCCAGATTTTTTCTCCTTTTAGGAACCTCCATGCAATCTTATTTCCCAAGGCCAGATTCATTATTCTAGGGGTTTTTATGGAGAGTCCTTAATTTTTGTAAGGAGCTATAACTTGTTTCCAGTTTGTGAGGCTGAATTTTTTTTTCTCTTTTTCCTCCTTTCCATAAGAAGCTCCTGATAATAATTTCAATTTGCTTTTGGATGCTTGCAAGAGCTACAATTAGAGAAAATTAGTATAAAGGAAAGGCTGAAAGAATGGATTTGATGATGATGATTCACCCCACTTGATTTAGCTAGAGCATGCCCCATTCTTGAATTTTTGGTTTCATATTCTCAACATATTTACTCCAGATTTTAGTCTTCATGTTTTTCTTCGTGATGGGCAGCCCAAGGTATTTAAAGTGGTCCCAATTTTTCTGATAGGGAATTTCCAAATTTGGGACATCCATTGAATAATTATGATGGGTGTACTCCAGATATAAATACAATTTTTTCCGTTATTAACCAGTCCATCTGAGACATCCATGAAGTTATCAAGGTTGGTTTTTAATCTTCCAACAACTATGCAAGATGCTCCACCCAAAAGGAGAGTGTCATCAGCAAATAAGGAGTGATTTATTTCTTTTGTTATACTGCTGATAGAGAGGCCTGCTAAGGTGGTGTTTCTTCTGTTGTGCTCCAATTTTCTGATAAGGGAATCATCCATAAGGATGTAAAGAAAAGGGGACAGGGGAAAACCCTGTCTAAGGCCCCTTGAGCTTTGAAAAAATTAACAGGGTCTGATGAGGGGGACTATCCATGGGCCTGTAGTGCAGGCCTTGATTATATTGACGAAATCATCAGAAAAACCATATCTATTTAAAACAACTGCAAGGAATGTGAGGTTTACTCTGTCAAATGCATTAGCCATATCCATTTTGAGGATGAACCTTTTTTCATTTCTAGAAAGGCTTGTGTGGAGAGCTTCTTGCACTAGGATAATGTTGTCAACTATCTACCAGTTGGGGAAAAAACCACCTTGGTTTTCTGAAAGAAGGGAGTGAAGAAGGGGTTTGAGCCTACCAACAAGAATTTTAGAGATGATCTTATAAGAGGAATTGCAAAGGGAAATTGGTTGAAATCGGTTAAGGATGGAGGGACGAGGGTCTTCTAGGATGAGGGCTAGAAATGTGGAGTTGGTGAATTCCCTAATATTTTTCTTCCTTATAACATATCTTATCATCTTTATTAAATACTTTTTGATGAGATGATAGAAGGTTCGATAGAAAGCAATGGGAAAGCCATCTTGACCCGGTGCCTTATCCAGCTGCAAATCCTAAACAGCTGCCTTGACTTCTTCTTTTGTGACTTCTTTGGAGAGGGAATTGTGTGTTTCTGCATCAATTAACTTTGGAATATGCTTTAAAAATTCCTCTACGTTTGCCTAACTATCTATAGTTGTTAAGAGGGCTTTGAATTTCCTAAATACCTCATTTTTAATTTCTTCTTGACCGTTTATTTCTTGTCCTTCTTCTCACACTATCATTCTTGTTTTGGCTGAGTTATGGGTACTAGTGTTCTTGTCTCCAAATTGTGTCCAAATTTGCCTGGATTTTAGCCTCCATGTTTCTTCTTCCTGTCTATTGTTCATGTAAATTTTCCATTGAATTTCTTTTTCCTTTTCCTGCTTCTCAACTGTGCTATCAGTGTTTTCCATTTCCTCTTGGATTTTTGTTAGTTCCTGCTTTAGGGTCTCTTTCTCTCTGTGTGGCTCCTTGTAGTTGGCCTTAGCCCAATCTTTCAATTTATCTTTGGTGTCTTTTAACTTTGATTCCCATATGTATGTTGGTGAGCCGCTGATATTTTTTCCCCAAACTTTTTCCACCGCTTGTTTGGCTTCTTCATGGCTCCCCTAAAGCTGGTTATATCTGAAAGGGAGGGGACCATAATTTTCATCCATTCCAAGTTCAATTATAATAGGTTTATGGTCTGAAGGTGTCAAAGGAATGATTCTTAAAGATACTATATTGTATTTGGCCACCATTTTGTCCCAGATGAGAATCATTTCCAGCCTTTCTTTGATATTTTCCTTCCCTATTCTTCTATTGTCCCATGTGTATTTTCCGTTTTTTGGAGGGATATCTAGAAGGTTGCATTGTTCCATAATTTCTTCTAAAGTCTCTCTGTTTGGATCAGGCAGAAAGGTGCCCCCTCTCTTTTCCTCTGCCTTGAGAATTAGGTTGAGATCTCCTCCTACAATGAGATTTTCTTCGAGATCCTCCATTGTGCTTTCTCTTAAGGTCTACCAGCATGTCTCTTTGTCCCTGTAATGATTTGGAGAATAAATATTGTAGATGTTGGTTTTCTCTCCATTTTCTGCATTTTCCAAAATTGTGTATATCCAATACTCTTTTTTTGTTGTATTCTGCATGTGCCATTTTCCCTTTTTCCTTATAGTACAAATTCCTCCTAAAGCTCCATTTGTTGAAATCGCTTGCCCTTCATAGTTTTTTTATTTTTCTATTATTGTGTCCACTTCTTGACTGCTGATTTTTGCCTCTTTTATTAAGAGGATGTCTGGTTTTTCCAATTTTATGAGGTATCTTAGGAAATTTACTTTGGAGGGATGACCCAACCCTCTACAATTCCAAGAGACAGCTATCATTATTTACTATTGGTGGTGGCTGAGGGACCCTTCCCTTTGTGAGCCTTTTGTGATTTCTCTTTATTATTTGAGCCTTTTTCAAGAATTATTTCTAGAGCCTGTTGCGTTCCCAAGGATAGATCTTTGACTGCTGCCTCATCTCTTATTTCTCGGTTATATTTACATCCAAATTTCTTTATTTTTTCATTAAAAAGAGGAGTTTCTTTTGATTGGTTACGAGTGAGGACTTGATCCGAGGTGTGGGGGAGGGGATTGGAGAGGGAGAGAGGGTCCTCCTAATGGGAGAAGAAAAATTGAAGGGGGGGGGGGGGGAAGCCTGGAGGGGGAGGGGAGTGAGAGGTAAGAGGGATGGGGTTGGGGGAGATAGAGGAAATAGGAGGTTCAGAAGGGATGAGAGAATTGGACAGGATATCAAAAGGGTTGGTCCCCAAGAAAGGGGAGGATTTTGGGATTGAGAAGGAGGGTTGGGCAGAGGGTTTGGAGGTCAGAGAGGGGGGACTGGGCAAGGGTAGAGGTGGGTGGGGGGGTCAAGTTGAGATTTTGTGGACATTTTTTTGACTTGCTTGTTAATCAAGGTTGTCATTGATGTCAATATGGCATTGAATGAGATGTCAATATTCTTGAGATGCTTGGTTTCAGATGATGATGTCATGACTCTTGGTTGAATAGGATACCATAAATGAAGAATTCAAACCACTAAGGAAGGAAGCCCTAAGAAGTACTTGATCTAATGTTGCATACAATTGATGATCTAGGCCTTAATCTTTGATAAAATGTGGAGAAATGCGTGTCTTGATAACATGGTTAGAGGTCATTTGATGATTGGAATACTTCTTTGGAGTTGTTGACAAATTAATAAAGGTTGCACTATGACATATATTTGCACTAATACATGATGCTACATAAATGTTTCACTCCTACATATTGACTCTATGATCCTATGATAACAATGAAGAAGCCAAAGAATGAAGAAACCACGCTGACCCAAACAGTCCTCATGTTGTCCCAAAAGTTTTATGCATAAAATTTAAGGACAATCACAAAGAAAAAATGTTTTTCACCATCTTAGAGGAAACATTTTTTTTTGGGACCTTACCATCCTTTAGAGCATAATTTTAGCTTTCCAATGAGCTATTAGTTGGCCCAAAAATCCAAGTGGTTTTGGAGATATAAATTTTTCAAGTTAAAGAAAATAAATCTATCCTTGAGCTGAACTACACTCAGTCACTCATGTCGGCATGTCTAAGTGACGTGGATTTTCATTTTGACATGGAAAATCTCTATATATTAGAGCTTGGATTACATTTTTGGCTACACAACTCAGTGAAGATTTTAGAGATACAAGATAGAAGTTCGATTAGGACTTTTAGATCACAGTTTGGGCATTTAAGATATCTCTTAAAAACTCATATTTGCACCTGTGACTAGTTTGTGTGGACAACATTGCAGTGGGTCAAATTTATGATAGTCCTGAGGAGAAAGTGAGGCTCATATTTGTTGAGAAGGTTAAATAAAGGACTTGGACCTGCTGATAGTCACCTTGGAGGGCTCGGTTAGGCAAGAGAATAGTTTCTTGTTTAGCTTCATTCATGTGACCAGTTTGAAGAGCTCAGATCTCCTGTGAGAGACCTCAACTTGGAATTAAGAACAGATCTGAGGTTTGAATCCTTGCCTCAATTCTAAACTCGTTCATCATTCAGAAGTTTGTCGCTGCTACATAGTGATATCTTAAAGGCTCATATCTGTAAACTAGGATTCCAGAGATAATTTGGGAACTGTGGTTATTTTTTAGGCTAAAATTCTGTATTGGACATTGGGCATGAAGCCTAGCCCTAACTAACCTAAGAAGCTTAGACTGTTGACCAAGGTTTTAAGAGCTCAGACCTGTGTTTATATCAGTGATTACATTGGCTCTTGTTGCCACTGCTTGCTGGAGTTACTTATTTTGTGGAAGCCGAAGTTTCAAGGTGTGATTTATGTGTGTTTGTGGCATCATATGAAAGCCACATCCAAGTTATCACTTCACTGAAATAAGGAGACAACAGCAGTAAGGGCAGACGTCTTGGAGCATAGTTGAGAACTTTGAAGATGACTTTTAAGACTTGTTTAAAGAGGACCAACTATGTTTGAAGACTTGTTTGGAGAGATAATTTAAGCACTAAGCACTCTTGAAGTAACTTATCTTGTGTTTAACATCTTATTTAGAACAAAAAACAACAAGATTTTCTGTAGCACTAGAGTGGTCATCCATACGAAGTGTCCTTATTTGATGAAGTATTGAAAGCTCTTGAAGACATTATTATGCACTGTTGAAGATCCATTGAAGAAGCCCTTATAGAGGCTTAGAGAAGGTGTAGAATTTGGGCTGCCTATTAAAGACACCTTGAAGGATACTTGAAGATATTTGGAAGATTTATAGAAGCTGGTCTTGGAGACATCCTTGAAGAACATGATGCATTGTCAATGTCATCATGAGGTGACTTGGAGAAATTGTTTGGGTACGATGAAGAGTAGTGGTGACACATTCTAAGAAGAAAAGGTTGACATTTATGACGTGATGTGTAGACTATAGTGAAGGGTAAGCTAAATATTGTCAAGGCTCATTGAAGAATACATTGGGAGCCTTGACGTATAACCAAATATATCTTGACGAAATGAAGTAGGAGGTTGGAGCCTCACAGAGACAAGGTTGGTGCCTTGGAAGATAGGGTTGGAGCCGTAGAGGATTGGAGTCCTCAAGAAACCAGGTTGGACCCTGTACCAGACATAGGGTTGGAGCCCTAGAGGTTGGTACCTCAAATTGATAGGGTTGGAGCCTTGGAAAGACCAAGTCAGTGCTTGGCACAATACAAGTTTGAGCCTAGAATATTGGAGCCTTCATCTAGGGTTGGAGCCCTATATCATTATTGTACTTTAATTATTGTAAAGAAGGAATTAATAAAATTATCTATTCCATCATTGTTCATTTTGTGTTCTAAATATAAGTGATCTAACTGGTAAAATTAACAATTGAAAAGAAATACTGATTCACCCCCCTCTCAGTATTTCCAACAATTGGTATTAGAGCCAATACCTTCACTCAAAGCTTAACATCTTGAATGTTGATCATTAGGACACAAATGGAAAATTCAAAGAAGAAAATCTCCAATCCTCCTAAAGATGTGTCTTCCTCAACCATCAAAATTGAAGTCAATCAATTTGCGAAGGCTCCATTTTTCAATGGAAATTTTGATATATGGGAGGAAAGAATGAGGAATTTATTGAAGACTCAAGGAATTGAAGTTTGGAAATTAGAGATTACTAATGACACAATGGACGAGGAATCCAAGGAGTACAATACAAGAGTAATGAAGGAAATTTTGAATGGGTTACCAAATTCTATGAAGGCCAATTTTGAAAAATGTTTGCCATCAAAAGCCATATTGGAAAAAATTCATGATATTCACTCAAAAGAAGCGTTGCCAGTGATCTCTAGTCAAGTCAATGATGGAAAACAAGAAATAATTCCAGAATCCATCAAGGAAGTTGAAGCTAAAAGAGATGAAAACAAGGCTAAAGAAGACCTAGAAGATGAAGAGAACAAAGAAGAATTTGAAGAAGATCTCCTGAATAAACTTATGGCTTCCATGGAAGAGATTAACGGGTTGAAAAAGTAAAATGAGGAACTTAAGAAGAAAGCACATGTTGGTGACTAAAACAAGACAAGGAAGGAAGTTGACATTGTTAAGCTTCAAGTTCAAGAAAGAGATAAAGAGCTTGCCAAACTTAAGGATGAATTTCGTCAAAACAAAAGAAAGCATCATGAAGAAGTCATATCTATGACAAATCAATTGGATAAGGAAAAGAAAAGGGAAGAAACTTTGTCAAGCCACCTTGACCAAAGACTTAAGAGCTTGAACAATCTTGAAGCAGAGATTGTTCAATACAAGGAACAAGTCTCCTCTCTTAGATCTCAACTGGAAGAAGCAAGGAAACAAGCAGAAGGAGCCGAGAAGGTGATGGAAACTTTGGCATTCATAAAAGGAAACGTTGATGAAGTAGAAAAGGAGAGAAACACCATGATATGGCAACTATAAGAAAAGGATGAAGCAATCTTCAAGCTAAAATTAGACATCAATCTTCTCAAAGCCCAATCATGTGAAGCAACAAATATGAAGTAAGAAAAGGAGATCGATCTATCAAAGAAGGATGAAGAATGGATGAAAATTAAATAAATTGATATCCTTAAAAAGGAAGTTGATCATCTGAACAAGAGCCTAAAGAGCTCCCAAACCCTAGATGACATCTTGAGTTATCAAAGATCTCCTCTTAATAAATCAGGTCTTGGTTATACAGGTGAATCGTCAAACAAGAATGATGCAATCCCTAATGCTTCAATCAACAAGGATGTGGAAAAGCTTGGAAGAAATATTGATGCCCCCAGTTATATCAAAGGCAAGAAGAAGAGACAAGATGACATTGTAAGAAACCCTACTCCAAGAAGATATGTTGATGGTGTCAAGAATGCTAGAGGCAATAAATTTGAGCAAAGGATCCCAAGACAGAATTATTTTTGAAGTACATCAAGGAAATATCCATCCTCCAGGTACAAAAGTATATTTTTTGGTTTTATTATTCTGGTACAAATTTTGGGCATATGGAAAACGAATGTAGGGCATACCACAAGGACAAATATAATGGTCCCCGTTAGTTTCCTAGAAGAAACTTTGCAAGAAGAAGTCATGATCTTTCATTCATGAATAAGATAGAGTGTTTCAATTTCCATAACATTGCACATATGGCACATGATTGTAACTTGACTTGGGTTCCTAAACAAGCTAAAACCATGACAACCAACCCAGAGAAGAAAGTTACACAGGTATGGAGAAGGAAGCATGTTGAAGCTGGAAGTCTCTTGAACACTCCGACCAACAACACATGTTGTTGACTTGATAAAGCCATCATTGATATTCTAGAAGTTATTCATGAATGGGCCCTATGAAATATTTGGCGAGTCACCCATGGACATTCATCCTAAGATAGATCATTTCTCAAGAGTTGCTCCATTGAAGAACATGATTCCAATATTGACTTCTTCCACCCGATCACAAGGCAGAAATATTTCTTGAAGCTGGAGAAGGTTATGTAGGGACAAAGAGTTGGTTCATCACATGAAGAAAGACACAACTATGATGGACCACATTTCTAGAAGGAAGATCACCATGACAGGGGGAGTAATATAGTTATGAATAATTACTACTGATGAAGAAAAAAAGCAACTGGATAGGGGGAGTACTTGAGCACCCCATTTGCCATTGAGGTCAAAGGGGGAGAGAATATTGAAAGGGAAAGAATATTAACCTCAATGATAAATGGGGAGAATGTTAATCAAGGTTGTCATTGATTTAAATATGGAATTGACTGAGATGTCAATATTCTTGAGATGCTTGGTTCCAGATGATGATGTCTTGAATCTTGGTTGACTACGATACCATCAATGAAGAAGTCAAATGACTAATGAAGGAAGCCCTAAGAAGTACTTGATCTAATGTTGCACACACTTGACGATCTAGGCCTTAATATTTTATGAAATATGTAGAACTACATGTCTTGATAACATGGTTAGAGGTTATTTGATGATTAGAAGATTGCTTTGGAGCTGTTGAAAAATTAATAAAGGTTGCACTGTGACATATCTTTGCACTAATACATGATGCTACATAAATGTTTCACTCCTACATATTGACTCTATGATCCTATGATAACAATGAAGAAGCTAAAGAATGAAGAAGCCACGTTGACCCAAACATTCCTCATGTTGTCCCAAAATTTTTATGCATAAAACTTAAGGATAGTCACAAAGAAAAATATTTTTCACCATCTTAGAGGCAGAATTTTTTTGTGGGACCTTCACCATCCTTTAGAGCATAATTTTAGCTTTCCAATGAGCTATTACTTGGCCCAAAAATCTAAGTGGTTTGGGAGATATGAATTTTTAAAGTTAAAGAAAATAAATATGTACTTGAGCCGACCTACACTCAATCACTCATGTCGGCCTGTCTAAGTAACATGGATTTTCATTTTTACGTGGAAAAGCTCTATATTTTAGAGCTCAAATTACATTTTTGGATGCAAATCTCAGTGAAGATTTAAGAGATACATGACAGAAGGTCGAGGAGCACTTTTAGATCACAGTTTGGGCATTTAAGATGTCTCTTTAAAAATCAGATTTGCACCTGTGACTAGTGTGTGTGGAGAACATTGCAGTGGGCCAGATTTATGACAGTCCTGAGGAGAAAGTGAGGCTCAGATTTGCTGAGAAGGTTAAGTAAAGGAATTGGACCTACTGATAGTCACCTTGGAGGTCACAATTAGGCAAGAGAATAGTTTCTTGTTTAGCTTCATTCTTGTGATCAGTTTGAAGAGCTCAGATCTCCTGTGAGAAACCTCAACTCGGACTTAAGAAAAAATCTGACGTTTGAATCCTTTCCTCAGTTCTGAACTCGGTCATCATTTAGAATTTTTTTGCTGCTGTATCGTGATATCTTAAAGGCTCAGATCTGTAAACTTGGATTGCAGAGATAATCTGGGAATTGTGGTTATTGTTGAGGCTAAAATTATGTATTTGAGATTGGGTATGAAGCCTGGCCCTAACTAACCTAAGCAGCTTGGAATATTGACCAAGGTTTTAAGAGCTTGGACCTGTGTTTATATGAGTGATTACCTTGGCTCCTATTGCCACCGCTTGCTGGAGTTACTTCTTTTGTGGAGACGAAGTTTCGAGGTGTGCTTTATGTGTGTTTGTGGCATCATATGACATCCACATGCAAGATGTCAGTTCACTGACATAAGGAGAAAACAGAAGTGAGGGCAGGGGTCTTGTAGCATTGTTGAGAACTTTGAAGATGGATTTTAAGACTTTTTTAAAGAGGACCAACTGTATTTGAAGACTTGTTTGGAGAGAAACTTTAAGAACTGAGCACTCTTGAAGCAGCTTATCTTGTGTTGAACATCTTATTGGAACAAAAAACAACAAGATTTTATGTAGCACCAGAGTGGTCATCCATACGAAGCGTCCTTATTTGATGAAGTATTGAAAGCTCTTGAAGACATTCTTGAAGACATTATTATGCATTGTTGAAGATACATTGAAGAAGCCCTTGTAGAGGCTTAGAGAAGGTGAAGAATTTGGGCTGCCTATTAAAGACACCTTGAAGGATACTTGAAGATATTTTGAATATTTATAGAAGCTAGTCTTGGAGACATCCTTGAAGAACATGATGCATTGTTGATGTCATCATGAGGTGACTTGGAGAAATTTATTGGGTACAATGAAGAGCAGTGGTGACACCTTCTAAGAATAAAAGGTTGTCATCGATGACATGATGTGTAGACTATAGTGAAGAGTAAGCTGATTATTTTTAGGGCTCATTGAAGAATACATTGGGAGCCCTGAAGTATAACCAAATATATCTTAACGAAATGAATAAGGAGGTTGGAGCCTCATAGAAACAATGGTGGTGCCTTGGAAGATAGGGTTGGAGCCCTAGAGGATTGGAATCCTCAATAAACGAGGTCGGAGCCTATACCAAAGATACGGTTGGAGCCCTAGAGGTTGGTGCCTCAAATTGATAAGGTTGGAGCCTTGGAAAAACCAAGTCGATGCTTGGCACAATACAGGTTGGAGCCTGGAAAATTGGAGTCTTCATCTAGGGTTGGATCCCTATATCATTATTGTACTTTACTTATTGTAAAGAAGAAATTAATAAAATTATCTGTTCCATTATTGTTCATTTTGTGTTCTAAATATAAGTCATCTAACTGGTAAACTTAACAATTGAAAAGAAATACTGATTCACCCCCCTCTCAGTATTTCCAACATTACTCCCATTTCGGATCCAGTTTTTCTTCTACAGTTTTTTCATTTTCTTCTTTCTTACTACATCTATTTGTAAAATGGTTGTACTCATGACATACCTTACATTTGAAAGGGATTTTCTCGTAATATAGCTATTTTATGTGTGTCCAGTTATCGACTTTGAGCTTGAAGGCTTTCGGGAGGCCTCTTCCAAGATCCACCTCAATGCAGATCCTTGTACAAGCCTTCAGGTTGTCTTTTGGTTCACTTCTGTCAATATATTTTCCTACTGTGTTTCATATTGCACAAAGTGATTCATCTCCCCACCAGTGTGGAGGGAGGTGTGGAAGCTTGACCCAAACTGGAACAACGTTTTGGAAGTCCAGTTCCGGATCAAATTTGGGAGTCCAATGGTTTAAGTACAGTCCTCTGGTGTCCATGAAGTATGGTCCACTGTGAAAAATGAGATCCCGATCGCTCTTAGATTCAAAGTGAAAGTTATAGTAACCTATGCCATAGAAGCGGATGGAGATTTTTCCTTAGGTGAATTGAGCACAGTTTCTTTCAACCATTTTCTAAATGGTTTTGGGGGAAGGCCATAGGACTGTGAACTGGCCAACCAGACCTTTCTCGGCAAGAGAGATCACAACTTTCTTGGGAAAAGTAGGCGGTAAGGAGATCTTAGGGATTGAGTCTAGTTTTTTAACAAACTTAGAAATCATCGATCTAGACCATTATGGACCCAACGGGTCAATCAAATATGTGAAAGCAGCCACTGCTGAATTAGGCTAAGCATTATTTGATGGTGAGGCACCTGCGTTGGGGGAAGGCGCTCCCATATCTGGCTCTAGGGAGGCCATGAGGGCGGAGGCCCTTCTCAAAAGTGCATTGCGGTTTGGGATGGCTAGGTCACGCAACACAGTAGCGATTGTATCCCTTTCCTTTATTTATCATCAATAAAGTAACTATATTTATATTTATCAAAACTTCAAGCTATTCATAGCTCCCTCTTAAACATGAAAGTGATATTCGTTGATGAACATCATGTCATCATATTTCACTACTATCTTTCAATCCCAAGGTGATGATTTAACACCTTGACTTCTTAATTTCCAAAACCATATACTCAATATTGAGCTCAACACCTATAGTTGAACTTTCCTCAACTGTCATCATGTAGACCTGCAATATCCTACCAGATATAAAAAAAATATGTCAACTTGATGACCAATATCAAAATATTAGATATCGGACTTACCTTGTCATGATGCCCCTTCTCATAAAATCATCAACCTACTTAAGTTCTTCGAGATAAATATGCTTTCATATAATTCATCTACACATTATATAGGAATCATTCCATGCATTCATTTTAATTAGAGTGCCCATGGATCAAATATTTATTACTAAGCTGCAATATGTTCCTTGGAGTTATCATAGTTAACTTCCTTTCCTTCTTCGATAGATTATACTTGATGTTGATCAACATTTTTATAAGCCATGCAATTTCGTGAGAAAGTCTTCATCTCCATTTATTCCAAAGCATGTCAATTTTTTTCTTTCTTCTTTTGAGCATATGGAAAACTTAACAAAAACATTTATTACTAACTCTTCCTTCACGATTCTTGTAGATATGATCAGTTCTCTAAGGAAGAATAATTTCAAATATGCATACCTTTTTTTTCATATAATCATCTAGCCATATTTTGATCGAGCTTGCTTCTTATACCCGTCAAATATGAGTTTTATTTTCCAAGAAGACAAAGACTTTAATTATGCCTTTCATACTGTAACTTGACCATTAACATTCCTTCATCCTTAGACATACTGTTTCCAAACTAGATGGAATATATACTAGTCATGATGCTACTTCCAAGAATATTCTATAATGATGATTCTTGTAGGATATTGATGATCCCTCTTTGAAAATAAATATCTATAACACGATGTTATAAAAATGCTCAGATGAATAATAATATGCAATATGCTTCCAATTTTCTCACTCTCTTTAAATTAGATGATCTTTCCCAAAGAAAATTAAACAAGTAGATTCTAATTGTTATATTATCATGTGATTCTATCTATAATTCCATTCTTTTTACAAAACCAAGACACTTCTAGATTATCAATGCATGCTACTCTACTTTACACTTAATAAAAGAAAGACAAAAATTCATAAAGAACCTGATAGATATGAGACTTCCTTCAATAACAAAGATCCTTAGGATCTTCTCCTTTCGACTTCTTCTTAGGTTCTCCCCTATCTCCAACTATGTGATCTTCACTTCTTTCCTTCTTTCTTTTGTTCACTTTAATATTTGTACAATCCATTTTAAAGTGTCCATACTCATTGAATCTAAAGCATTAGATCTTGGACATGTATTTCTTCTTGGATTTTACAAACTTTCCTTTCCTCAATTTCTTTGTTCTAGCAATGAAGGCTTGATATCTTTCATTTGATCCAGTATCATCCTTTGCCTTGATCCTAGATTCTTCCAACGCGCATTGATCCCATAATTAATAAAAATGTGTGGCATCTTACTTTGAGTATATTCTCATTGTAAAAATACTCCAATTTGGTTGCAAATCATTTAATACACATATAGTCATCTCAGAATCTGTAACAGTCTCTCCAACACCTTAAAAATAGTCTCTTATTTTTGATATATTCATCATATAGGTTTTCATGTCTTCATAATTTTATTTCCTTATTCTATATAGTTTATTCCTCAAGGAAATATTTTTACTTTCTGTACTTATAGAGTACAACTTTACCAACTTATCATACATAGCCTTTGATATCTTTAAATCAACAAAAAAAGGAGCAAGGTGATCTCTTATCAATTACATAACGATTATTTGTGCTCTTTCTTCACCTTTCTTGTACTTTTATAACTCTTGAGTCTTCTCTTTGATATGTTCAAATACTTCTCCAAGGACATACTCCATGACTTCATTCTCTGTGAGTTCCAAGATAATCCTCTTCTTCCATGGTATGAAATTTATTGATTGAACAAGCTTGTTTCTTTCCTTGAAAAATGTAGCCATGTTATCTATAGTTTGAGACATATACCACCTATTTTTCAATCCAAATTCCTGATTCTAGATGATGTCACCAACTCTCTTGATGCTTTCAAGACCTCCAAGGAGACTTAAAATATTCCCTAGAATGATATATTATTGGATTTATTTAATAATAATGTCTTTAAACAACATCAAAAGAGTGAATGATGATCCCAAAACTCCTTGTTTCTTCCTTATTTTTTCAAGATGAAGTATACTAGAGAACTTTCAACAAAACTTTGTTCTTATTTCAATGAGAACTCGACCTTTCTTCCTTAAATAAGAGCTTGAGGTCTCCTTCAATGAAATTTTGATGCATCAACTTTCCTCATTTCCATGAGTCCTACAAATGATTCCCCTTGATAGGAAAAATCTTCTTTGTGTCCTTCCAATTTCCTTCTCTTGTTCACCTTCAGTCTGATACCATGTTGGAGAATGCAATAGTGAAACTATTAATTCAATTTCTCGTTAATATTAATAATTTCCCATGAAATTTATTTATCTTCTTTTGTTTATTTATTATATATTATTCATCAAAAAATTGTCAAATTTAAAAAACATTAAAAACAATGGACACAAAATTAGGCTCCAAGCCAGGGTAAATTCCATCCAAGGGGAAAACCCATAATTTGTTTTTTCTTCTTATGGAATGTGCCTCAAATGAGACAACAAAGACCCAATCCCTGGACCAAGTCCTCCTACAAGTACTAAGTCATCCATCCATACAACAAAGCCCTTTCAAGATGATAAAATCAACTTCTAGTTAACAAGGGTCAACCCTCTTCAATCCCGCTTCAATCACAAATTTCGACCCTCTAGTTTAGAAATTCATACCTGTAGTAAATTTAGAAATATAGCATACAAGTTTTGGCCTCCTCGCAGTAAGATAAAAACCCTAACTCACACGTGAGAGAGAGAATTAGACCAAAAACAAATTCCTCCTTCTTCGCTTTACTATTCTCCTTTTATACTTGTCTTCTTCACTCTTATTTCGTCCTCCTAATTGAAAATTGAACTTGAATGTGAGTGAATGCCAAATGAGGGACTGAAGTTTCTTCTATATATAGCCTTTCCAAGGGGTAAAAGAGTCCTCTCTAGGACGAATTGTCCTTGAATAGGGAAAACTTGTTCTTAGTGGACCATACGACTTTCTAGACTCAAAATCATTAACTTTTAGATGTTAGAACTTTCCCAAGAGGGTGTTATACAATATATAATGACTCTCTTGTCTCAAGATTTTTTTTTTTTTGACATGAAAAACCCTAGAAGCATGAAGAACATGCTTTACCTAGGTGACCATCAAAATGGAGCATTAAACCCATGCTCAAAAATAATATTTTTCTTTCTTATTTTTCTTGTGACATAAAATATATATAATGTGACAATTATGAAGGCCAAAAGTAGTTACTTTTTATAACACAAAGGCTATATGAATACTTAGAAATTTAAATATGAGTATGAAATTTATATTAGAGTTAACATTACAAAGTAAAAAATTCATTATTAGTTCTATATTTTTATTTGATAATTGTAAATTTTCTACCAAGGTCACAAAAGAGGGATTTAATGAAGATTGGTCTACCTATTTTGTTCAATTTTAGATATAATGTGATGAAAAAGAGAACTTATCTTATTTTCCAACATATTAAAGAACTTAATATTGATTTCATGTATTTAGAGAGACATGTTGTATCAAAATTATTGCATAATTTTATTAATATCTTCCATTCGGGAATTTTCTTTGAAGAACTTGCTTAATTTTATTGATATATGTGAGGGAAGTGGCATATGTTTTTAGAAAGGATGTTGTGACCTACAATTTCTCTTATCTGTATATGTAATATTCATAAATTAGCCTTGAACTAATTGGAATATTCAATTTTGTTTACTGCTTATTTTAAAGAATATGGGGACAAAGGAGGTCCAAAATTCTCCTAATAATGAAATAAATCAATGCCAAATGTGAAAGAGATAAATCTTGGTAGCTTAATTAAGCACCCTTAGTGTAAAAAGTGTTAATAAAGGTTCTCATTGATGTCAATATAGCATTGACCGAGATGTCTATATTCTTGAGATGTCTGGTTCCAGATGATGATGTCATGACTCTTGGTTGACTAGGATACCATCAATGAAGATGTCAAGTCATGAAGAAGTCAAACCACTAATGAAGAAAGCCCTAAGAATTACTTTATATAATTTTGCATGCACTTGATGAAGTTTAGAGTACTAGATGATGATGTGGAAGATCTCATTTGATGGTTGGAAGACTACCTGAAACTTTCCTAATAATGATGCACTATGACATACTACTGCACTATTATTGAATACATGATGCTATATGTTCATGATGATATGGATGTTGGATACTATCATGATTACATGGATGTCCTACATTATGACACTGTGATCTTATGATTGATAAGCTAAAAAATGGAGAAGAAAAACAAAGAAGAAGTGAAGCATTGGAGAAGCAATGTTGTCCTATTCACTTTCTGCACACAAAAATTAAGGACAACCACAAAGAAAAATTATTTTTACCTCCTTAGAGACATCCTTCCAAATTGAATCATATACCATCTTTTAGAGCATAATTTTTCCTTTCCAACGAGCCTTTACTTGGCCCGAAACTCCTGGCAGTTGATGAGATATGGAATTTTTAAGTCAAGGAAAATTAACCTTAGCAGTGATCCGACCTATCATTGTCCTTCATGTCGGCCTATTTGCAGAGACGTGTCCTTTCATTTTGCGGTGATAAAATCACTATTTATTAAATTTTTTGAGCTAATTGTTTAGCCACCAATTCAGTAAACATCTCAAGACCTCAGCCAGCATCACAGGAAGAAAGGATAATTTATACAGACCAAGTTCACTATGGAAAATCACTGTTTGGGCAACGTTTAGATCACAGACCTCAGAGTTACAACTGCAAAGGACAGATCTGTTGGGATATTTCTCAATTCAAACATGTGGTTAGAAAAACAGTGAGCAGTCACATAAACTTGGTGCTATAACCTCAGATTTATAGCTGTGGATAAGGCTCAGACATGTGACGAAGGACAATCATTTTTTTAAAGC
The DNA here is from genome assembly GCA_034641835.2 of Pinus albicaulis. Lineage (NCBI taxonomy): Eukaryota > Viridiplantae > Streptophyta > Pinopsida > Pinales > Pinaceae > Pinus > Pinus albicaulis. Next base: position 58,557 of record JAXQQM020084942.1, read on the forward strand.
TCAGTTCAGTAAAAAGACACCAAAAAGTCACCTATATTTTGACCTTGGATTGCAGCCTTATGGAAGGTTAACTCTGGATCTCGGACTGTAGACCTATCTGTGATACTTTGGAACTTGTGATCACAAGTACTCTCAGACCATGTGATAGCCACCAGCGGAGAAAATATTGAAGACAATTACTGGAGTAGTCATTAGCCTCTTCTTGGAGCAGTCTTCAACATAATTAAAGCATATCTGAACACCTCTTTTAAGACAAGCACAAGGATTGTTTGGAAACATAATTTGGGTCCTGTTTTGAAGTATACCTATTGTGAAATAATACAGTGAAGGCACTTTGGAAGAACAGTATCAAATTCATTTTTAGAGAATACTTATTGTACAGAAATTTTGAAGACAATCCTAGAATAGATTGGAGATATTTTTGGACTCATTTGGAAGACATCTTGAAGACATCCTTGGAGCTGAAGTGTAGAGAATAATTGGAGACACTTGGTTGCAGATTTTGAAGAAGGGCATGGAGCATCCATAGAAGAGAATTTAAGGAACATCTTAAAGTCTATTTAAAGAGATATTTGAGCAGGTTTGAAGCCTTGAAGAAGATTTTGGAGTAATCCTTGTACTTGAAGCTGTTTGAAAAACCTTGTGCAGAACTTGTGCAATTGATTGAAGACACCTTAAGACATCATCAAGCATTGATGGAAGTCTTGAAGACCATGATGTCATCATGAGGTAACTTGGAGAAATTATTTGGGTACGATGAAGAGCATGGTGACACCTTCTAAGAAGAAAATGTTTTCATTGATGACGTAATGTGGAGACTACAATGAAGACTAAGTGAAGATTGATAGGGCTTGTTGAAGAAGACATTGCGAGCCATGAAGTATAACCAAATATATCTTGATGAATTGATGCAGGAGGTTGGAGCCTCATAGAGACAAGGTTGGTGCCTTGGAAGATAGGGTTGGGGCCCTAGAAGATAGGAGTCCTCAAGAGACCATGTTGGAGCCTGTACCAGATATAGGGTTGGAGCCCTTGAGGTTGGTGCCTCATAATTGACAAGGTTGGAGCCTTGGAAGTCCAAGTCACTCTTGGAAAATATAGGTTGGAGCCTGGGAGATTGAAGATTGGTGTCTTCATCTAGGGTTGGAGCCCTACATATATTGTACTTGATTTATTATAAAGAAGAAATTAATAAAATCATTTATTCTTGTTTTTCATTTTGTGTTCTAAATATAAGTGATATAATTGGTAAAAATAACAATTAAAAAGAAATACCGATTCATCCCCCTCTCAGTATTTCCAACAATTGTTATCAGAGCTAGCACCTTCATTCAAAGCCTAACAGCTTGAAGGTTGACCCTTAGAACATAAATGGCAAAGCCAAGAAAGAAAGTCTCCAATCCTCCTAAAGATGTGTCTTCCTCAACCATCGAAATTGAAGTCAATCAGTTTGTGAAGGCTCCATTGTTCAATGGAAACTTTGATATATGGGAGGCAAGAATGAGGAATTTCTTGAAGACTCAAGGCATTGAAGTCTGGAAATCGGTGATTACTGATAGCATGATGGAAGGAGAATCCAATGAGTATAGTACAATAGCATTGAAAGCAATCTTGAATGGGCTACTTGATTCTATGAAGGCTGATTTGCAAAAATGTTCATCAACAAAAGGCATATGGGACAAACTTCATGATCTTCACTGAAAAGGAGCATTGAAAATGATCTCCATTCAAGAAGATGATGAAAACCAAGAAATAAGTCCAGAATCCATCAACAAAGCTGGAGATAAGAGAGATGACAACAAGGCTAAAGAAGACCTAGAAGATGAAGATAACAAAGAAGACTTTGAAGAAGATCTCCTGAATAAAATTATGGCTTCCATGGAAGAGATTAACAATTTGAAAAATGAAAATGAGGAACTTAAGAAGAAAGTGCAAGATGGTAACCAATACAAGACAGGGAAGGAAGTTGAATTTTCAAGCTTCAAGTACAAGAAAGGGATGAGGAGCTTGCCAAACTTAAGAAGGAATTTCATCAAAACAAAACAAAGCATCATGAAGAAGTCATATCTATGAAAAATAAATTGGATAAGGCAAATAAAATGGAAGAAGCTTGGTCAAGCCACCTTGAACAAAGACTTAAGAGGTTGAACAATCTTGAAGTAGAGATTGGTCAATACAAGGAAGAGGTCTCCTCTCTTAGATATCAACTAGAAGAAGCAAGGGAACAAGCACAAGGAGCCAAGAAGGTGATGGAAAATTTGGCATTCATAGAAGGACAAGTTGATGAAGCAGAAAATGAGAGAAACACCATGATATGCCAACTAGAAGAAAAGGATGAAGAAATGTTCAAAACTAATATCGGACATCAAACCTTCTAGTAAAAGCGATGAAACTACAAGAAGGATGAGATAAATGGAGGCAGTCAAGGGTATTAAGAAAAAGTCTTCATAATGAAATCAAATATCATCTCCTTTAAAATTTATAAACCTACAAAGTATGATGATGATGGAATAAATGCGAAGGAAGAAACTGATCAACAAGAAGAATTAAGATTTGTGAAAAATTGAAAGGAGAAATTGTCTCTCTTAAAAAGGAAGTTGACTTGTTGAATAAGAAATTGAAGAGTTCTCAAACCCTAGATGACATCCTAAGTCATCAAAGATATCCCCTTGATAAATCAGGTCTTGGCTATGCAGGTGAACCCTCAAGCAAGAATGATAATGCTTCAAACAACAAGGATGTGAGGAAGCTAGGAAGAAATGATACTCACAGTTCCAGCAAAGGCAAGAGTGAAGATGACATTAGAAGAAACCCTACTCCAAGGAGATTTACAGATGATGTAAAGAATACAAAAGGAAATGAATATTATCAAATAATTCCAAGGCAAAAAGACTTCAGAAGTACTTCAAGGAACTCTTCATCTCCCAGGTACCAAAGTATATTTTTTGGTTATTGCTATTCTTGTACAAACTTTGAGCATATGGCAAAGGATTGTAGGGCATACCACAAGGGAAAATTTAATGGTCCCCATCAATCTCCTAGAAGCAGCTTTGCAAGAAGAAATCATGCATCCTCATATATGAGCATAATGGAATGCTTCAATTTCCATAAAATTTAGCATATGGCTAGTGAATGTAACATGATTTGGGTCCCTAAACAAGCTAAAACTATGACAACCAAGCTAGAGAAGAAAGTTACGCAAGTATGGAGAAGGAAGAAAATTTCCTTCGAAAATATTTTGAACACTCCAAAAAACAAAAAATGTTATTGACTTGATGAAGTCATCCTTGATATTCAAAGTGATTGATAATGAAACTCTGCCAAAATGAGACCATGCATACATTTAGGGGGAGTCTATGATTATTGAGCTTTTTTTGCAGAAGCTATCCGTCAATGGGCCCTATGAAATCCTTGATGAGTCACACATGGAAATTCATTCTTTGATAGATCATCTCTCGGGAGAAACTCCATTGAAGAAATGTAGACACATCTATAATGGACCAAATTTCTAGAAGGAAGAGCACGATGATAGGGGGAGTAAAATACCCATGAAGAACTACTATTGATGAAGAAAAAAGTAGCTTGACAGGGGGGGTATTTGGACACCCCATTTGCCATTGATGTCAAAGGGAGAGAGAATGTTAGGAAGGAAATAATATTGCCATCAATGACAAAGGGGGAGATTGTTAATCAAGGTTGTCTTTGATGTCAATATAGCATTTACCGAGATGTCAATATTCTTGAGATGCCTGGTTCGAGATGATGATGTCATGACTCTTGGTTGACTAGGATACCATCAATGAATATGTCAAGTCACGAAGAAGTCAAACCACTAATGAAGGAAGCCCTAAGAAGTACTTTATCTAATTTTTCATACACTTGATGAAGTTTGGAAGAGTAGATGATGATGTGGAAGATCTCATTTGATGGTTGGAAGACTACCCTGAAACTTTCCTAATGATGTTGTGCTATGACATACTACTGCACTATTATTGAATACATGATGCTATAAGTTCAAGATGATATGGATCTTGGATACCATCATGATGACATGGATGTCCTACATGATGAAACTTTGATCTTATGATTGATAAGCCAAATAATGGAGAAGACAAACAAAGAAGAAGCAAAGCAATGGAGAAGCCATGCTGTCCTATTCACTTTCTGCAATAAAAAATAAGGACAACCACAAAGAATTTTTTTTTTACCTCCTTAGAGACATCCTTCCAAATTGACTCCTATACCATATTTTAGAGCATAATTTTTCCTTTCCAAAGAGCCTTTACTTGGCCCAAAACTCCCATCAGTTGATGAGATATGGAATTTTTAAGTCAAGGAAAATTAACCTTAGCAGTGAGCCGACTTATCATTGTCCTTCATGTCGGCCTATTTGCAGAGACGTGTCCTTTCATTTTGTGGTGATAAAATCACTATTTATTAAAGTTTTCGAGCTCATTCTTTAGCCACCAATTTAGTGAACATCTCAGGACCTCATCCAACATCACAGGAAGAAAGGAGAATTTATACAAACCAAGATCACTATGGTAAATCACTGCTTGGGCATTGTTTAGATCACAAACATCAAAGTTACAACTGCAAAGGAAAAATCTTTTGGGATATTTCTTAACTCGGACCTGTGGTCAGAAAAATAGTGAGAAATCACTTAAACTTCGAGCTCATTGTTTAGCCACCAATTCAGTAAACATCTCAAGACCTCAGCCAGCATCACAGGAAGAAAGGATAATTTATACAGACCAAGATCACTATGGAAAATCACTGTTTAGGCAACGTTTAGATCACAGACCTCAGAGTTACAACTGCAAAGGACAGATGTGTTGGGATATTTCTCAACTCGGACATGTGGTCAGAAAAACAGTGAGTAGCCACATAAAATTGGTGCTATCACCTCAGATTTATAGCTGTGGATAGGGCTCAGACATGTGAGGAGGCACAATCATTTTTTTAAAGCTCGGTTCAGTAAAAAGACACAAAACAGTCACCTATATTTTGACCTTGGATTGTAGCCTTGTGGAAGGTTAATTCTAGATCTCGGACTGCAAACCTATCTGTGATACTTTGGAACTTGTGATCACAAGTACCCTCGGACCATGTGATAGCCACCAGTGGAGAAAATATTGAAGAAAATTACTGGAGCAGTCATTAGCCTCTTCTTGGAGCAGTCTTCAACATAATTAAAGCAGATCTGAACACCTCTTTGAAGACAAGCACAAGGGTTGTTTGGAAACATAATTTGGGTCCTGTTTTGAAGTATACCTATTGTGAAATAATACAGTGAAGGCACTTTGGAAGAAAAGCATCAAATTCATTTTTAAAGAAGACCTATTGTACAGAAATTTTGAAGACAATCCTAGAACAGATTGGAGAGATTTTTGGACTCATTTGGAGGACACCTTGAAGACATCCTTGGAGCTGAAGTGTAGAGAAGAATTGGAGACACTTGGTTGCAGAGTTTGAAGAGGCTATTGAGGAAGGGCATGGAGCACCCTCAGAAGAGAATTTAAGGAACATAATAAAATCTATTCAAAGAGATATTTGATTATATTCGAAGCCTTGAAGAAGAGTTTCGAGTAATCCTTATACTTGAAGCTGTTTGGAAAACCTTGTGCAATACTTTTGCAATTGATTGAAGACACCTTAAGACATCATCAAGCATTGATGGAAGTATTGAAGACCATGATGTCATCATGAGGTAACTTGGAGAAATTTTTTGGGTACGATGAAGAGCAGTGGTGACACATTCTAAGAAGAAAAGGTTGTCATTGATGACGTAATGTGGAGACTACAATGAAGAATAAGTGAATATTGATAGGGCTCATTGAAGAAGACATTGGAAGCCATGAAGTATAACCAAATATATTTTGACGAATGGAAGCAGGAGGTTGGAGCCTCATAGAGACAAGGTTGGTGCCTTGGAAGATAGGGTTGGAGCCCTAGAGGATAGGAGTCCTCAAGAGACCAGGTTGGAGCCTGTACCAAATATAGGGTTGGAGCCCTTGAGGTTGGTTCCTCAGAATTGACAAGGTTAGAACCTTGGAATTCCAAGTCAGTGCTTGGAAAATACAGGTTGGAGCCTGGGAGATTAAATATTGGTGTCTTCATCTAGGGTTGGAGCCCTACATATATTGTACTTGATTTATTTAAAGAAGAAATTAATAAAATAATTTAATCTTATTGTTCATTTTGTGTTCCAAATATAAGTGATCTAACTGGTAAAAATAACAATTGAAAAGAAATACTGATTCACCTCTCTCTCAGTATTTCCAACAAAAAGGGGCTAGATCACTTTGAATAGGTCAACCTTGAGAAAATCAACAACGTTGTCATGGAGGAATGGTCAACAATGAGGGACAACACAATTTTATATGGATATGCTTTGTTTGAATGTAGTGATATTATTGGATGGGGCTTAGGGTTTGCAAGCTCATATCTTATTTAAGGAAGAGGATGGCAGCCATTGTTCATCATGTTGATGTATATTATATTTCTAAATATATGGTCTATTTAGACATATATCTTTCTATTGCTGTTTAGCAGAGATAGAGTGTTGTTTAGCATAGGGTGTTCCTGATCGGGAATCCCACATATTTCCTTGAGAGGCCTCTCGGAAGATATTGTACTACATTAACCACTATCAGGCTTAATACCATGCTTCTTCTTTCAACTACAACGTAGATCCTATGGAGGGTTTGGTTGTTTTGGCAGGTTATAGCAAGTGATGATTAGATCTCTAGATCTAGGCCATCTCATTGCTTATTTTTAGTGGAGGAGGCTTCCTTTGCATTGGAAGGATAGTATTGAAGGATATTGAGCATATTTTCATATCTTGGCATCAAGCCAACCATATAATCATCCCTACAATGCAACTTTTCTTCCAGATCTATGTTATTTCTATAGGAGGAGTTGCAGGGTGGTTTGGCATACCATTTGGAGAGCTGATTTTCAAGTGAAGGGGATCTTCCTTTCACTTTGAGGATCTATTGGAGGAGGCTATTTAATTGATCATATTAGATCAGCCACACTTTCCAGATCTATATTTTTCAGTAGAACTGTAATCTTAGATCTCAGATCTACAACTGGTACCTGGTATTTTGTTGAAAACCCTTGAAGGGTTCTTTAAAGGAGCATGTATAGTGCTCAGATCTGATATAGATCTATCTTTTGAGACACATATCAGCCCTAGATCTGATGTATAATATTTTGTTGTAGCAGAGCTAACAAAATAACACTGTAAGGTTCTTCTAGCTTTTATACATGATTTCAACACCTTTTATTGAGTGATTTGTTTGTTCGAGGTTTGTACTTTCTGGTTATATAACTCATGGGCCATTTATTATGTATAGCTTGATGTTATTATAACATATGAAAGGTCTCCATATTGGCCTCTTGCTTTTAAATGATGATCTGCAATATTGTTCCAACATTTTCACTATATTCCTGATTTTCCCATTTTGGAATATTACAGTGGTATCAGAGCCTTTGCATGAGTTGGAAGGATCCATGAAACCAACTCCATTTCATAACAGTAGTAAGGGGGTCAAAGATCTGCAACATATTTTTCGAAGGGAAAAATCCCCACTTCAGCAAGAACTTTCTTCTCAAGAAGAAGACATGAGGATTCCCCTTTCAAAAGGAGATCAAGATAAAGGATTTCTTTATGATGAGTTATTCTCCATTGATGAGGAGAAGGAAGAGGAAGAGCTCAAAAGAACCTCTAGTGCTGTGACAGGAGGATGATATCTACTTCTATTTGGAGATGGAGATGAAGCAATTGCTTTAACTAGAGGAGCTCTTGCAAATTTTGCAATAAGTCCCAAAGGATCTTACATATGAAGATCATGAGCAACATGTGTCTATGCTGATTGGCAATGAGACAAAACAATGGAGGATGTTAGGTCCCGATATTACTAGTATAGTCCCTTATTATTGTTAGTGTAACCCCCTTATTTTTATTATTGTACCCTTGTAACCCCCATATTGTTATTATTGTGCCCTTAAATTATTATTGTTAGGTCGGCTAGGATTACATTGTGGCCCACTAGGATTACATTGTGGCCCCATGGACTCCCATATATAGAAAGGAGTTTTGGTAATTTGAATCATCCAAGAATTTTTCATTCATGAAATGTATTGGAGGTTTCCCCCTCGAAGTGGCTTATTTCTAAGGCGTTGATATCTATTTTCTTCTATTTTTGGAGCTAGTTTCACAACATTTGGGATCAGAGCTTTGAGATTCTAGGGTTTCGCTACTCCAAACAGGTCAGTGTGAAATTTTCGCTATAACGTTTTTTCTACGGAGGCTCAGAATCTGAAATTTTTAGAGTGCACATTCGAAATCTTGAGGAACATCTTCGCAAAATTTTAGATCTTGGTTCACAATATTTTAGGAGATATGATCTGTGCAAGTTAGGTCATTTTGCAGGCTCCTAAATTTATCCTAAACAGGTCATCGTGGTATTTTCGTAATAAATTTTTTTCTACGAAGGTTCAGAAGCTGAAATTTTTAGAGTGTGAATCCAAAATCCTGAGGAACATCATCAAAAAATTTAAGATATTGGTTCACAATATTTTCAGACATATTATTTGTGGAAGTTAGGGCTTTTTGAGGCTTCTGAATTTCATCTCAAAGAGGTGATAGTGGGAAAATATTCATAGCTCTCTCTCTAAGCATCGGATTGGGATGCCGTAAAAAGTGGCTACAATTACACAGACTGTAGTTTTTGTTCTATTAATTTCAGATCCAAAGGAGGAACCAGTGACACGTGGCAAGTCGTACAAGTTCTCTCTACTTAACCAGTCCAAAATTGGGTCATTGTGGGAGATTGGACATAACTTTGCGTTGAAGAATCCAAATCAGATCAGACCTGTGGCATTTTAAAGAAGCTTCAGAGGGCTAATATAGGGCTTAATTTCAGATATTGAGGACCTACAATTATAGAAATAATTCAACTTCAATATCAATCTCTTCAAAAGCAAGTAAAAGGTGTGTATTTTGTTTCCGAATTGCATAAGTCTTGTTTGAATAATCAATTTAAATTGATTCCAAGGGCATATTGTAGAATAGATATCAGTATTGGATTCTAAAATTGCCCCTAAAAATAATTCAACACCCATTAGGCCTTTAGAAAGCTCTACTATGACTCATGAAGATGAAGAATGGCAACATGACATATCAAAATTACAAGAGCAAGTGCAACAAATTTCACTCTCGCAAAAAGCAAAAAAAAATGACATGGAAGTTTTCAAGAAAGGCGTGGAAAATAATATGGATGGTTTGAAGGAAGGCGTGGAATCTAAGATGGATGGTTTGAAGAATGGCATGGAATCTAAGATAGATGGCATGGAAGCTGGCATGGAATCTAAGATGGATGACATGGAAAGTAAAATGGAAAACATGAAAATGATCTAAAATCAGACATGGAAGGTTTGACAAAGTTGATACAAGAAATGTTTCCTAATGGTGAAAAGATAGTAGAGGAAACTCATGATGATAAAAAAATAAATGTTAATTGTGATTTCATAAAATTTAATGTTGGCAGGAAGAATGACCATATTCCAAAAATGGATATGAGGAAGTTTGATGGAAAGGATCCTGTAACATGGATACTATAGATGGAGCAATATTTTGATCTCCATAATGTGCAAAACACACAAAAGGTATGCATTGCAACTTTAAATTTAGAACAAAATACATTTGTATGGTATCAATGGCTTTGCTCCAGTAAAAAAAATGTCACTTAGTCAATTTTTATGGAGGAAATGATAGCGCATTATGAGGATACAAAGAGCAACACCTTCTTTAGCCAAATGATAAATCTCAAACAAAAGGGTTTAACGGGGGAGCACATTGAGGACTTACAAAAATTGAATATAAGGGTAACTGATATTCTAGAGGAACACAGGATTGATCTCTTCATAGGTACTTTAAAGGATAACATCCAACACGAAGTTCACATTTTGGAACCTGATTCATTAGAGAAGGAATTCATGTTGGCAAGAAAAATTGAATGTAAAATTATGGTGACAAGAAAGCCTACCACTCACTTCTATAAAGAGGGAAGTGTTGCTACTCCTAGATTTCCACAACCTACAAGGTTGACACCACAACAATTAGAAGAGAAAAGAGAAAAAGAGCTTTGCTACAATTGTGATAACAAATACACTAAATGCCATAAGTGTGCTGAGAAGAAATTATTTTACATAGATTTTGAAGAGGAAGAAGAAAATGAACAAGAAGAGGATATACACCAGGAACCAACCCAAGAAGAGGAAGAAATTAGTCTAACCATATCGTGTAATTCATTGGCAGGAATTACCACTCCTCAAACTCTCAAGATAGAAGGACATATCAAGAAGAAAAAGGTAATAGTGTTGATTGATTCAGGTAGCACCCATAATTTTATTCATTGTAAGGTAGCCAAGGTATTGACATGTTTCCTATACCCAACACCAGAATTTGAAGTGATGGTTGCAAATGGAGAAAATATAAATTGCTCTGGAAAATGCCATAATATCAGGCTAACCATAGGGAAATATGTATTGAATATTCCAATTCTTTCCATTCCTATGGGAGGTGCTAATGTTGTACTGGGAGTACAGTGGTTAAAATCTTTGGGGACAATAGCTTTTAATTTTCAAGAACTTTTCTTGAATTTTTTTTCAAAAGGAAAGGAAGTCAAATTAAGGGGTATTGCAAGGAATTTAGGAAGGATAATAAGCTCTAATGTCATGACAAAACTTCTAAAGAAAGCAAAACGAAGTGTAATTGCACAATTATGCTCACTAGAAGTTCCAACATCAAAATCATCTATTTCTGCAGATCTCCAACAAGTCTTGGACAATCATTCCAAGGTGTTTGAAACTCCCAACGGACTCCCACCTATTCGTGATCATGATCATGCTATTCATTTGATTCCAGGAAGTGTTCCTCCAAACATCAGGCCTTATAGATATTCTTATGTCCAAAAGAGCGAAATTGAACATATGATTGCAGAAATGTTAGAGGCGGGTATAATTCAACCTAGTCAAAGTTCTTTCTCTGCTCCTGTAGTATTGGTACACAAGAAGGATGGATCATGGCGAATGTGTCCGGATTATAGGGAGCTCAATAGGCTCACCATTAAAGACAAATTTCCCATTCCTGTGATTGATGAATTATTGGATGAATTACATGGAGCAATTTATTTTACCAAGTTGGATCTTCGTTCAGGATATCATCAAATTAGAATGAAGACTGAAATATTCCAAAAACAACATTTCGAACTCATGAGGGTCATTATGAATTTTTGGTCATGCCTTTTGGCCTTACCAATGCACCTTCTACATTTCAAGGGTTGATGAATTCCATTTTCAAACCCTTCCTTAGAAAATTTGTGCTAGTATTTTTTGATCATATACTAATCTATTGTAGGTCTTGGAAGGATCATGTTGAACATGTTGACAGGGTGCTCAAACTATTACAGGAGAAACAATTATATGCAAAAACATCCAAATGTTTCTTTGGAGTATAAGAGGTGGAATATCTGGGTCATTTTGTATCTCACGAGGGTGTTAAGGTAGACCCTAACAAAATTAAATCCATAAAGGAATGGAAAGTCCCCACAACCATAAAGCAGTTGCGAGGATTTCTTGGGTTAATAGGGTATTATCGCAAGTTTGTTAAGAATTATGGGAGAATAGCAACACCTCTAACAACATTATTGAAGAAAGATGCATTTTCATGGACTCTTGAAGAAACTAAGGCATTTGAACATCTTAAAGAGGAAATGTACCTAGCACCGGTCTTAGCTATGCCAGACTTCACAAAAACCTTTATTGTGGAATGTGATGCCTCAGGAAATGGAATTGGTGCTATTTTAATGCAGGAAGGAAGACCCACTTCTTTTGAAATTCGTCCAATCAAAGGAAATTATTTACAGAAACCTATTTATGAGAAGGAAATGTTAGCAATATTGCATGCACTAAAGAAGTGGCGAACTTACCTAATGGGAAGACACTTCAAGGTAAAAAATAATCATTATTGTCTTAAACACTTTTTGGAACAAAGACTATCTTTATAACAGCAGTAAAAATGGGTCACAAAGATGTTGGGTTATGATTTTGAAATAATCTACAAAAAAGGGAAGCTTAATGTTGTTGTAGATGCACTCTAAAGAAAGAATGAAGAGGTGGAAGCATTGCTTTGTGCCATTTCTATTATCCAACCAGATTGGATAACCGAAGCAAGAGATGAATGGAAGAAGGACAAAGAAGTATGGATACTCATTCAAAAGTTGCAGCAAGATCCTAGTACATCTGATACATTTAGTTGGAAAAATGATTCCTTATGGTACAGAGATCACTTATACATTTGTAAGAATTCCCAAATAAAACAAAAGATTCTTTTGGAATTGCACACTTCTCGTTTAGGAGGACACTCAGGATTTTTAAAAACTTACCACAGGGTGAAGAAAGAATTTTTTTGGGATGACCTTAAATCTGATATTCAAAATTTTGTGGCGGAATGTTTAGTTTGCCAGCAGAATAAAGTGGAGACAATTAAGACCCCGGGACTTCTACAACATTTATCCATTCAAAGTCAATGTTGGGAGGAGATTTAAATGGATTTTATCACAGGTTTACCTAAATCCAAAGGAAAGAGTGTCATCATGGTGGTAGTTGATAAACTTACCAAGTATGCACACTTTTGTGCATTATCTCATCCATTCAAAGCTAGTACAATTGCTACTACATTTATGGAAACAGTTCAAAAGATACATGGAAACCCAAAGGTTATTGTGAGTGACAGAGATCCCATTTTTATCGGAAATTTTTGGACGGAGTTATTTTCTTATTTGGGTACTCAATTAGCTCATAGCTCATCTTATCATCCTCAATCCGATGGTCAAACTGAGAACGAAAATAAATGTTTGGAAGGATATCTTCATTGTTTTGTATCTGATAAACAAACACAATGGGTCAAGTGGTTACCTCTCACTAAATGGTGGTATAACACTTCCTTCCATACTGCAGCAAAAAAGAACCCATTTATGGCACTTTATGGATATCATCCACCTTCCATCACATCGTCTTTAAGAGAAAATTCGAAGGTTCAACCAATGGAAGACCACATCGAGCATCAACAAGAATTTATCCAACTCTTAAAGGATAACTTGAATTTGGCACAAAATTGAATGAAACAACAGGCAGATCAACATCGCAGCGAGAGAAGTTTTGATGTAGGAGATTGGGTATTTTTACGGCTACAACCATACAAACAAATGTCTCTCAACCAAGCTAAGAATGATAATAAATTATCGCCAAAGTACTATGGTCCTTACAAGGTGTTGAAAAATATTGGTACTATGGCATACAAATTGGAGCTTCCTGCTTCTTCACGAGTGCATCCAATTTTCCATGTTTCATGCTTAAAGAAGGTTATAGGTGAAAATCTTCGAGTTGAAACAATATTGCCTGAACTTGATGAGGAAGGAAAAATCATATTGGAACTTGAAGAAGTCATGGAAACAAGAACTCGAAAGCTACGAAATCGATCAATTTCAGAGTATCTAATCAAGTGGAAGAACTTACCCACATATGATTCTACATGGGAGGATGAGAATTTTATACAGAAGCACCTAGAGCTACTCAAGCGTTGAGGACAACACTTTTTTAAGGGGAGGGGCATGTTAGGTCCCTATATTACTAGTATAGTCCCTTATTATTGTTAGTGTAACCCCCTTATTTTTATTATTGTACCCCTGTAACCCCCATATTTTTATTATTGTGCCCTTAAACTATTATTGTTAGGTCAGCTAGGATTACATTGTGGCCCACTAGGATTGCATTGTAGCTCCATGGACTCCTATATATAAAAATGAGTTTTTGTAATTTGAATCATCCAAGAATTGTTCATTCATGTAATGTATTAGAGGTTTCCCCCTCGAAATGGCTTATTTCTAAGGTGTTGATATCTCTTTTCTTCTATTTTTAGAGCTGGTTTCACAACAGAGGAAGTGTGTTCCAACATTGAATGCAATATTGGGGGCACACACTATGATAGATCATTCCTTTGTAATCAAGACTCTTGACACTAGGGATATGTTGGGTGTACATGGGTTGAATACATTTGAAGAAGACACCTTAGAATGTGAGACCTTGCAGGAGGTAGGAGGAGATGAGAAGGAGGGGCAGCATCAAGTGATTGCAAACATACACACCCATCCTTTTCAATAGGTTTATGTGTTAGCCACCTATAAAAATTGTTATAGAAAAAGGTGGCTAAGACTTTTTTGAGCCTTCAAAGAAAAAATTTTATTGCTAAAAATTTTTGGCTCTTGAAGACTCTTGAAGGCCTCATGCCTTTGTCTGAAAATATTCATTTACTATTTCCATTTTATACTTAGAAATTCTGCTGATTTCATGAGAAAAGACTACTGAGAAACCATCATTTCCCCCCCTTTTCTCACTCAAAAGTAACCTTCATTTACTCCCCTTTTTTCTCCATAAAACTCCTCTATTTTCATGATTCCTCTTTTTCCATTCATGAAAATCACATTTACATAGTTTAAAACTCATTTTTAAACTATACCGAAACCCCCAAATCCATTGAAAACTCTGAAAAAAATTCATAAAAAATAAATTTTTTTACAAAAGGACTTAAGCCCCCTTGGGCTAAGTTTTAAACCACTTCCCCTCCACATGCCCACACCCTGGAACCAAGCACTAACCCTGTTCAATGCTTATTGCATCAGAAAGATTCAAGTGCACAAGTCTTTTTCCATGTTCCGAAAGTTCCGATGCGATTAGCCTTTGTATTTAAGACCTCCGATCATATTATTTTTTCATATAAACCGTGGGCCCGCCTTCTGCGCTTAAAACATTGAAAATCCATTCCTGATCCGTTTTTTCCTTTGTAAATACAAAAACCCATCTATCCAAATTTTTTATCTAAAAATCCAAATTCACGTGTTAATATAAATGGTTAGATTAAAAAGACCCGATCGCGCAATCGCATCGGAAAAATTCAATGGGTTGATTGAAAAGGCCGCATCAAAACTCCTAATGCGATTAAGTCCCATATCCACAAGATCTCGGTCCTTTATTTTCTTTGTTAAAACCAAGCGCAAAGGTCGAAGTCCTTATCGCATCAGAAAAAATTTAATGGGTCGATTGAAAGACCGGGCCCGAAGCTCTGATTGTGACTGGCCCTTGTGATATAAAGCCCCGGGCCCATGGTACTCCATACATCGAGAGGCCCCGCAATCGGGCGCCAGTCACTTCATATATCAATATTCCGCCCCAATCCATAAAAGCCTTGGTTTTATTAAAAATTTATGGTTTTTTCATAAAGTATAAGGGTTTCCGTCGGTGCAAAGTTGAAAAGATATCGACCGTTGATCTAAGGCTGATCAATGGCCCACACAAAATCGAATCCCAAATTTTCAATCGCATCGCAAAGTTTAAATCGCATACATTTTTTTGTTCCCCCGATCGCCCTTCCTTCCGATTCATTTCCCCACCGTTGATCCGATCCTCAAATCAACGACCAACGCTCCATCGCATCGAATTTTTCAATCGCATCACATTTTTCAAATCGTTTCTTTTATTTTGTCCCCCCCGATCGCCCTTCCTTCCAATTCATTTCCCCACCGTTGATCTGATCCTCAGATCAATGGTCCACGCTGCATCGCATCGCAACTCTCCATTGGGCGCATTTGTTTGTTCGCCCCGATCGCCGATCTCCCGATTCAATATCTGCCATTAATTTCTGTGGGTCTAGTCACATCCGACGGCTCATATTTATCCAAGACCCATTTGATATTTAATCCTTTTCTTCCTCCGATAAATTTTTTTAACCTTGTTTCTTAAAGTTTTTCGCCATTTCTTTGTAAAGTGACCCCTTCGCTTTATCTCCTCCCGATTAAAACCTGATCGTCGATCTCTGCAGATCGATGGATCTGACTTATTATTTCCCCTTCTCTCCTTTTTCTAACCTCTTCTACACAGATCTCCACCGTTGGATGCTGCCATCCAACGACTACGCTCCTCCCACTCCTTCTGAAGCAGTTTTTCCAAAAAACACAGGATTTTATAATTTTTGTTTATATTTTGCAGGGATTAATGGTTTTTTTCATTATATTAAAGGGAAAGCCGAAGGCCAGGAATGATGATTACCATGCCTTTGATTTATCAAAGGAAACCATTCACGGGCTCTGTTCCATGTCTCGTCATTGCTTCATGAGGCAGTGATGCCATACGAGCCCAGCGTGGCCCTGCACATCGACAAGACACTGTGTTTTTACAACACGATTTAAAGAGTATTAGTGTTGAAGACAAGCACATCAGAAAAGAATATTGAATACCGATTTGCAGGGATTATGGCTAAGATGGATTATCAAAAGGCCTAATCCCCCAAATTAAAACACTGTCAAAAGAAAATAATAAGTGTTTAATTGACAGAAAGGCCTCCACCCCCTCAATTGAGGCAAATTGATTCCTCAGCTACCATAGGTGCCACCTGTGCCTCAAAGCATTCAAAATAGAGGCTGAATTTATTGATCAAATGAAGATATTCGCCTCAACGCAACCAGCGAGTTACTTCTGCGAGGAACTTAATGAAAAAAATATCTGCAGAGTTACTCCAAACATAACACAGAGCCTTAAAGTCAATAAAATCTCCCACCAAGTTTAATATTAAATGAGAAACAGTTAATACAGATAGACCATCTGTAAACTTCTCCATCGAGCCCCTCAAAAGGCCGAGAAGTCATTACTCTGTATTAATTTCCTTGAGAGATCTTTTATCAGATCTCCCCTCCTCATTATTCTATAAATACCTCTGTAGAAGATAAGAAGATGTTGGTTGCAGAACTTTGAAATACATCTGAGCTTAAAATTATAACTGTAAATACTGTTCACTGGCCCTTGGAGCTCTGCTTGTGATAGATAAGTTAGGCTGAGATGAGTAGATGATCGCTAAACTCAAGCATTGGACTTAAACCTATAACTAGTTTGGAGCATCAATACAAGCTGATTTATGGGATCCTCGTCTATGTTGACAGTGATGTTTTTCTACTTGTAACTTGTTATTTTGTTTATGTTTTCACTATGTTTCATTTTCTCTTATAAAGAACAACAATGCATAGAGTTAGGACCTATTGTATATCAGTAACCTTCTCTGACTGAAAATCTTTATTTATATGTTTTCTTCCAAACTGTGTTATTTGGGAATGATTTAATTCAGTTTAAGCATAGGAATGCTGGCGGTCCCTCGTGTTATTGCCTTAGCTGAATATTATTCTTGAATGTTATGTTCAGTATTATTTAAGTAGATATGAACTATGGAAGTTATGGTGTGCCCTGGTCCTAGTATTATCCCCAAAGACTGTCTGAATTTTTCTCTTGGAATGTGTTAAAAGCTAGCTAGTTTAGAAGTACTTACCAGATCTTAGGCCATTCTATGTTATCTTTGTGTTGGTCTTGAAAGTAACCAAGTAAAGTAGAGCTAGGAGAGGATTTGTGGTGAGCCCGACTCGCTAGTTTCTACTCCAAAAGTTTCCTTCAAGTTCCCCTTTGTTTTAAAATGTTTTCTATTGAAAGTGTATCAAAGGCTGGCTAGTTTAAAAGTACTTACCAGATCCTAGTTTTCTTTCATGTTCTTCTTAAGTGTTTTTCAAAGGCTGGCTAGTTTAAAAGTACTTACCAGATCCTGGGCTGCTCTTTGTTCTGCATTTTTTTAATTTTCCTTTTTGTTGTATCATTTCATTCCATAAATCAATCTTCAAAGAGATCCTTAGACATAGATGACTTGCCCCATGGACCACTCTTGCCTCTTACTGTTCCAATTAAACCCTATTATGACTCCATAGCCCAATGGACTAAAACCTGCAATTATCTATCTTCTTGGCCAAAGCTTGTTCTATTTTCTTGCAACTTCTCACCTTTGAAACTCTTTGCACTTAGGACTTTCCACCTCAAACAGTAATCATGCTCAACCATCCAAAAACCAAAACAAACCCTTGGCCTTCATAACTAGCCTAATATTATTACCCCAAACTTCAAAGACAAATCCAACTTTTCACTTATTGGATAGATCCATCTCTGAATTCAGGAGGGCTAGATCCTAGAATCCCAAAGTTGGTTGGAACGATGTTTCTCCCTGAGATCGGACTTTGCCAATCTTGCTAATTACAGGGAGCTAACATTTCTGGCGAATCTGCTGGGGAACTACTTCCCTTAAAATAAATAAAACTTGTGAGTTAAAAGAAGCCTTTTCAAGCACTACCAAGAAATGGTAATCACAATGAAAATTGTTTGAATCAGTGACGAACTAGGTAAAACCTAGGATTCTCTTAAGACTTTATCTAACCTTGAAAGATCAGCTGGCTTAGCCATAAGAGTAAACTGTCTTTGTCTCGTAACCGTAGCTAAGTTTTGAAATAGAGTTAGGATATTCTTAAAAACCATACAACTGAAAAATAACTTGGAAAAACCTAAAAATATTTCAGATTGGTATCCAATAAACATGGTGGTGGACCATAAAACCTTTTACCTCCTTACAGGCTAAAAAATTCCACTTGGCGACTCCACAATCCTGAATAGACCTTAAGAATCCACTGGGAAGAACCCTTATCATTATAATATCTTTCAAACTCAGTCAGAAGACTGTAGGATTAAAATTGTAAAACAGACTAGTTAACCTCTTAAATATTGTCATATCTAGTTGCACTTTTCCTGTTTTATTTGGGTCTGGAAAACACAACACAGTGGCTCCTAGAAAGATTCACACTAGAGCCCATCCTGACCCTGATCCACCTGAAGTAGTTGATAACCCAGAAGGTATCCTTAGGAAGTCTCCTAAGATTAAATTGTCAACTGTTTTCAGATCACCCTTGCGAGCTAATTCAGTCCCTGAAAATCTTTTAGCTCTACAAAAATCACAAGCTAACTTAGTAAATCCATTTAGAACTAGGTCTCTTGGTGATTTATATCAGTTAGATTCTGAGTCTTCACTATCATCTCCTGAAACAAGTGAACATCCTAGTAGAAGAGAAACAACACCTCCTGATTTGCATTTCCTTCACAACCTAGGTGTCTCTCATCCAAGATCAACTCAGCAGTCTATTCCTGGTCCATCCACTTTTGCTCACCCTACATCCACTATTCAAGCCACTACACTTTAGCCCACTTTTCCTGTTTTTAATCCACTCCTTGTGAATCCACCCCCAACACATATCATGGAAGCATGGTATGCTCCGTTAGTCCTTCCTACACCATTAGTCAATCTTCCATAGGACTATCAGTCCAAAATTCCATTATATGATGCTAGCAATGCTACAACTGCATCACAACATGTGGATAAGATGAATGACTACTTTGACAGAAATGAAATTGATGATGATTCTATCAAGCTTAGGTTATTTTCTCAAAGCTTAGGGGGAGAAGCAAGAAAATTGTTCAAAAGCCTAGCCCCCCATAGTATTAATGATCTCCAAGCCTTCCATCAAAAATTCTTAAACAAATGGGAAGTAAAGAAGAATCCTCTCCAAGTCCTTTCTGATTACAAGAACCTCCATAGAAACACTGGGGAAAGTGTGCAAGCTTATTGCACTAGATTCAATAGTGTGTATAATGCACTTTCCCCGGAACTAAAACCTCCACAGGGCTTAGCTTTAAACAAGTTTCTTGAAGGGTTTGAATCTGACATGACCTATCAGCTGAGAGAGAGAGATTTTGCAACTCTTGAATATATGCAAAAAGGTGCTCTTTCTATGGAAGTCAACTTAATGGAGAGGAGAGCAAGAATGAAAACTGAAAAGAGAGTATCTTTTAGAGAGGAATCCACACCTTCTACTTCCAAATCAAAGATGGAGAAAATGATGGAGGAGATGATGAAAGAGATGAGCATAATTAAGAGAGCACAAGCAAGCCAAAACCAAACTGCTCCTCAAAGTAGAAATCAGAACCAGAATCAGAATTTTAGAAGGAACCAACCTCCAAACAGACCTAGGGAAGATGATCAGCAGATCACTCCTCCCTTTCATCAAAACTATGTAAGTGAGGTTGAGGAAATAGATGAAATAGCAGAGGAGGATGATATCAACATGCTGGGGATAGACAATGATGACTTTGAGATTCATTATGATAGAAAACAAGGTCTATACACACCTTATGATGACAAAAGAGATGATGATGAAAATTATTATCAAGACATGGAAAATGTCATCATAGAATCTCAAAAAGAATATGACCTCAGAAGCAAAACCAGTCAACAAACCCCCAACAACAAAACCTCTGACAAATTTTCACAAAACAACACTACAACCAAGCCTAGAGTTGTCAAAAAAAAGGATAAAACAGTGGCTGTAAATTCTGATAACGGAAAAGAGAAAGGCACTCAAAACAATGAAAAACAGAGTGCAGACATTAGTATTACTAACACTTCAGCTAGTACTCCTGTGAAAACAATTTTGTCAAGTGTAAATAAAACAAATCAGCAAGCTAATATTGCTAATAGAATGACAACTAATAAGGCTGAAACAAGTTCTTCAAAGAACCAAATTCCCTTCAGCCTTGAGCAAGAAATTTCAAAAATCAAAATCTCTGTTCCCTTGACTGAGTTAGCTGCCCAACATGTATATAGGACCCAAAATTTGAAGGATTTAAACATTGAAGAGAATGAGGACACTGTCAATCTTAATGATGATCAACTAGAGCTTATTTTTTGTCCTAAGATTGAAGGTATGTATCAAGAGGGACCTTTTCCTCCCTTTTATGTGATTTCAAACGTTCATGACAATATTTTACACAACACTATGCATGACTCCGGGGCTTCTCATAATTTAATGCCTAAAGTTGTGATGGAGAGCCTTGGTCTAGAAATCACTAGACCTTTTAAATATATGTACTCCTTTGACTCAAGTAGAGTAAAATGTTTAGGATTAATCAAAGACCTCTGTGTTAACTTAGCCCAAATTCCAGCCAAATGCTTAGTCATGGATATTTTGGTGGCTGATGTTCTCCCCAAATATGGAATGTTGTTATCAAGATCATGGGGGGCTAAGTTACAAGGGACTATGCAAATGGACATGACCTATACGACTATCCCTGTTTTCAATCAGAATAGAAGACTCTATAGGGAGTCTCATATGCAATACACAGTGATAAGTCAAGACATACCACAAAACTTCCCTTTATACTCGGTAAACACAGGCCTTGATTCATTTATCCTCTTTAATGAAGAAACATTAGATGAACAAGTAACTTTAACAGAGTTAATGACCGATAGAGAGGAAGGGGTAAATTCCACAGAACCGTCAAAACAGTTTGTTGAACCTTTAAACAACAAAAAAAAAAATATGGGTCTTGAAATACAATTCATGCATCCTTTGCTTTTAAAACCGGACACTAAAAAAAACGTGCCTCCTCTTAATGAAAAACCTGAAGAGTCAAAACAAACACAACTAAGTGTTGACATTCCACAACAATTAGAAAGCACAGTAGTTGAAGAGGACGGTAACCAGGATGAAACTAAGAATAGTCCTCTATGGAGTATGTATTTTGATGGATCCTGCACTAGAACTAACGTTGGTGCAGGTGTATGGATTTCCAACACTGAAAATAACCACACAGGATGTATTTCCTGTACATTAAACTTTCAGTGTTCCAATAACATAGCGGAGTATGAATCCCTTCTCTTAGGCTTACATCTATTGAAAAGGTTAGGAGCCAAAAGAATTAACGTGTATGGGGATTTAGAGTTAGTCATTAGGAAAGTCAACGGGGAGTATAACGCAAATCATCCCAGACTTAGGGCCTACCAAAACGATGTCATGGACCTTTTAAAAACATTCGAGGAGTCCAAAGTGATTTTTGTCCCAAGAAAAAGAAATATTGCGGCCCACAATTTAGCCTTTGCAGCTAGAACATGCTTAACGCCATATGAAACCAAATAATGTACAACTTAGATAGATTTTAGACCAGCCGTGCCTGATAATGAAAATTATTGGCAGGTGTTTGACATAGACGAACAAATAGAAGACTTCATGAAATTCAGAAATGAATTCGAACTAAAAAGTTCGGACTCGAATTATGAGACAGACTGCAGTGAAGAAAATTTCCTTGGTGAAGAAGAACTGTCTCCTAAACTTGCTAATATAAACCTATTATCTAGCAAAATTGAAAGCAAAACAGAAATGAATGCAGAGTTTGAAACAGAGGAGTTAGAAACTCTGCACTCTAAAGATGAAAGTTTGCCTAAGGGTTTGGCACCTTTAGAAGAGTTGTTCGATTTTAAAGATGTGGCAAATAAAACAAAACTAGAACCTGTAGAGACTGAAGTGGAAGAGTGTAATATTGGAAGCAAACTTAATCTAAAAATGATTAAATTGTCCAAGACTTTACCAGCTCACATTAAACTCAAATACATTGAGATGTTTAAAGAGTTTTCTAATGTTTTTGCATGGAGTTACGAAAATCTTAAATCCTATGACACTGAAATTATATAGCACAAAATTCCCCTCAAAGAAAACCAAAAACCATTCAAACAGAAACTGCGCAGGATAAACCCTGTTTAGTTACCATTGGTTCAGAAGGAAATCATGAAAATGTATGATGCTGGTATTATTGTCCCTATTAGATATTCTGAATGGGTATCTAATCTAGTGTGTGTTAGGAAGAAAACTGGAGAGAGCAGGCTTTATATAGACTTTAGAGACTTAAACAAAGCTTCGTTAAAAGACAACTACCCTTTACCCAAGATGGATCATATTTTACAAAGGGTGGTAGGGTCTAAAAGAATTTCTTTGCTTGATGGCTATTCAGGGTACAATCATATTTTAGTTCACCCTGCTAATCAATTAAAGACAACCTTTACTACACCATGGGGCACCTTCATGTATGTGAAAATGCCCTTTGGTCTAATGAATGCTGGAGCAACCTTTCAAGGAGCCATGGACATAGAATTCTCAGAAGAACTGGGCTTCTTCATCATTATATACCTTGATGATGTCACTGTCTTTTAAAAAACAGATGAAGAGCACTTAGAACATTTGAGAAAAGTTTTCGAGAAATGCAGAAAATTTGGGATATCTTTAAACGCTAAGAAGACACTATTTGGTCTCCAAGAAGGTAAACTTCTTGGGCACATCATTTTTGAAGAGGGTATAAAGATAGATCCAAAGAGGATTGAGGCCATATTACAAATCTCTCATCCTTGAAACATCAAAGAGTTGCAGTCTTTCATCGGAAAGATTAAATTTTTGAGAAGGTTCATCCCCAACTTGGCTGAGCTCCTTAGGAATATCACAAACATGTTAAAGAAGGAGAAAGGAGTAAAATGGACCTTGGAAGCAAAGAAGTCCTTTGAACTGGTGAAACAAGCGTTAACCAAAACACCAGTTCTTATAAGTCCTGATTTTTCAAAATATTTTTATATTTTTTCATTTGCATCAGAACATACCATAACTGTTGTCATTTTGCAGAAAATCCACAAGGACAAGAGCAGCCTATTGCATTCTTTAGTAAGGCATTGAGGGATGCCCCTTTGAAGTATAAAATTATGGAGAAGCAAGCTTTTTCTTTGGTTAAAGCTTTGAAAGACTTCAGGGTGTACATCCTTCACTCACACATCATTGCCTTCGTCCTAAACTCAGTTGTTAAAGATATTCTAACACAGGACCCAGATGGTAAGAGAGGTAAGTGGATTTCTATTATCCTTGAATATGATTTAGAAATAAAACCCACTAAACTCATCAAAGGCCAAGGTATAGCTAGATTAATGGCTGAATCAAATTTTGAAGTTCTTGATATTAATGTGATTTATGCTTTGGATGACCAAGAAGAATTCTCAACTCCTATAGTTGAAGATAATTTTATGAATTCTCCTTGGTATGTTGATATTATTTATGTTTTGCTTAATTTAAATACACCTCCTGGTTTGACAAAAACAAAGGCAAGATTTTTAAAGTTAAAATTTGTAAACTATTGAATTATAGATAGATGTCTTTATTGGAAAAATGCAAGTGGTCTATTGCTTAAATGTTTGCCTGAGTTGGATGCAGAGAAGTTTAAGCACGAATTCCATGAAGGAGAGTGTGGAGGTCATTTATACTGGAAGACAACAGCGAACAAAATTTTGAGGGCTGGTTTCTACTAGCCTACTCTTTTTTATGATGTGCATAAAATGATCATTACCTGTCATAAATGTCAACTTTTTGAAGGCAAAAGAAAATTGCTACCCATACCTCTGCATCCAATCACTGTTGAAGCCCATTTTCAACAGTGGGGACTTGACTTCATAGGAGAAATCCATCGACGATATTCTACCCAGCATAGATGGATTCTCACTGCCACGGACTATTTCACTAAGTGGATAGAAGAAATTCCTTGTAGGCAGGCCAATGATTCAGTTATCATAAATTTTATGGAGACTAATATTCTCTCCAGATTTGGCTGTCCTACCAAGATTATCACTGATAATGCAGCAACATTTGGATCAAAGAAGCTGGTTGAGTTCTGTCATAGATATCAGATAACATTGGGGCATTCCACGCCTTATTACCCCCAGGGTAATGGCCTTGCAGAATCCTCAAATAAAATTTTAGTGAGAATAATCAAGAAACTGTTGGAGGACAACAAAAGGTCTTGGCACACAAAGCTGGTTCATGCACTTTGGGCTGACAGATTGACTTTGAAGAAATCTATTGGTATGTCACCTTTCCAGCTTGTGTATGGTACTGATGCAATTTTTCCAAACAGCCTTAGTGTACCAGTAATAAAGTTGATTCAAGAGTTACAAACTAAAGATAATTACATGATCAGAAGAATAAACCAGACCATTCATCTTCGGCAAACCAGAGAGGAGGTGTATAACAAAGCATTGCAAAAACAGGACAACATTAAAAATATTTTTGACAAAAGAACAAAGGCCAACAATTTCAATATTGGGGCCAAAGTTTTAAAATGGGATTCAAGAAGGGAAGAAAAGGGCAAGCATGGAAAATTTGACAACTTATGGCTTGGCCCTTACTCTATTCATTCAGCTGCTGGTAACAATGCATTTTTCTTGCAGGAGTTGAATGGAGCAGAATTGTTTGGGGGTCCTGTCAATGGTAGGATGCTTAAGCATTACTTCTCTTGATCAATGCTATGTTTTGAAGCCTTTTTATCTTTTTCATTATAAATATCTCATCCACCATTGCATTCAAAGTTAGAAAAGTCAAAATTACAAAAACAATAGAAAAGAGAAAAGAGGGCAGATTGTGAAAAACAAGAAAGGTATAGCCCCATACCAAAAAAGAGAAACAAATCTAAAAGTGTGCAAGCTCAAATACCACTCCTGAATAACACAGTTCTAGTTAGTCAAAATTTCTAAACTTGACTAATTAGCTTTAAATTTTCTGCTGATAGGATAGTGAATTCAATTTGCCAAAATGTTTAATCTTGGCTTATCAGTAGATAGTTTAGGATAGAAATTAAAGGTTCAAACAAGATCAAAATCTGAACTTAAGGTTTCAAAAATAAAATGACTCAAATCTGCTTCAAATTCTGAGTCAAGAGATTTAAAAATATGGTTCTAATCAGCTCAAAATCTGAACCAGAGAATAAGGAAGAAACAACTCAAACAAGAGCCAAAACAGAGCTGTAAGAGGATGAAGGAAGTGCTTTGAATTTTCAAATCTTAAGCCTTCCATTTTGTTTTAAATTTTCTACAAAATAAATTTCTATGTGCAGCTTGTCTTTTATGCCATGGACCAGCTTCAAGTTAGACTATTTAATCCTGACTTGAATGCTTTTAAATTTCCATTGTAGAATTTAGAGAATAAAATCTGTTAGACTGTTTAATCCTAACAGATTGATAGAATAGGTAGAGAATCATATGGGCTCAACTGTTTAATCTGAGTCCATGGAGAAATAAGGAGTAGAAATAGATTATATTTCCTGCTTTCAAAAAGAATAAAATGTTGTGAAAAGAGTTTTCCAATCCAAGTGCACTCTAAATGAAGAAAAAATTCTAGATCAGTAGGCTGGGTAGGTAGAGAGATTGTTGATAAAAGAACCATTGTTTTTATAGTTGTTAATATGTTTTCAAAAAGAAGATCATGTAAGCAAAGGAAAGCATCCTAATGGATGAGGCACATGTCAGCCTCCCAGAGAATGCAAGTCTAAAGTTCTTGATGCCTTCAAGAAGGCACCATCCCCAAGTGGAGCCACTGTTAGCCACCTATAAAATTTGTTATAGAAAAAGGTGGCTAAGACTTTTTTGAGCCTTCAAAGAACAAATTTTATTGCTAAAAAGTGTTGGCTCTTTAAGACTCTTGAAGGCCTCATGCCTCTGTCTCAAAATCTTCATTTACTATCTCCATTTTATACTCAGAAATTCTGTTGATTTCATGAGAAAAGACTGCTGAGAAACCATCATTTCCCCCCTTTCTCTCACTCAAAACTAACCTTCATTTGATCCCCTTTTTTCTCCATAAGACTCCTCTATTTTCAAGATTCCCCTTTTCCCATTCATGAAAATCACCTTTACATAGTTTAAAACTCATTTTTAAACTATACCGAAACCCCCAAATCCATTGAAAACTCTGAAAAAAATTCATAAAAAACAAAGTTTTTTACTAAAAGACTTAAGCCCCCTTGGGCTAAGTTTTAAACTACTTCCCCTCCACATGCCCACACCCTAGAACCAAGCGCTAACCCTTTTCGACGCTTATCGCATCAGAAAGATTCAAGTGTGCAAGTCTTTTGCCATGTTTCGAAAGTTCCAATGCGATTAGCCTTTGTATTTAAGACCCCTGATCATATTATTTTTTCATATAAACCGTGGACCCACCTTCCGTGCTTAAAACATTGAAAATCCATTCCCAATCCATTTTTTCCTTTGTAAATACAAAAACCCATCTATCCAAAGTTTTGATCTAAAAAGCCAAAGTCAAGTGTTAATATAAATGGTTATATTAAAAAGACTCGATCGTGCAATCGCATCAGAAAAATTCAATGGATTGATTGAAAAGGCCACATAAAAACTCCCGATGCGATTAATTCCCATATCCATAAGATCCCGGTCCTTTGTTTTCTTTGTACAAACCAAGCGCAAAGGCCGAAGTCCTTATCGCATCAGAAAAAATTCAATGGGTCAATTGAAAGACCGAGCCCGAAGCTCCGATTACGATTGGCCCTTGTAATATAAAGCCCCGGGCCCATGGTACTCCATACATCCAGAGGCCCCACAATCGGGCGCCAGTCACTTCATATATAAATATTCCACCTCGATCCATAAAAACCTTGGTTTTATTAAAAATTTATGGGTTTTTCATAAAGTATAAGGGTTTCCGTCGGTGCAAAGTTGAAAAGATATTGACCGTTGATCTAAGGCTGATCAACGGCCCATGTAAAATCGCATCCCAAAGTTTCAATCGCATCGCAAAGTTTAAATCGCATACATTTGTTTGTTCCCCCGATCGCCCTTCCTTCTGATTCATTTCCCACATCGGAGTTTTCAATCGCAACACATTTTTCAAATAGCTTCTTTTATTTTGTTCCCCCTGATCGCCCTTCCTTCCGATTCATTTCCCCACCATTGATCTGATCCTCAGATCAACGGTCCGTGCTACATCGCATCGCAACTCTCCATCAGGCACATTTGTTTGTTCGCCCCGATTGCTGATCTCCCAATTCAATATCCGCCGTCGATTTCTGTGGGTCTAGTCGCATCCGACAGCTCATATTTATCCTGAGACCCATTTGATCTTTAATCCTTTTCTTCCTCCGATAAAAACTTTTAACCTTGTTTCTTAAAGTTTTTCGCCATTTCTTTGTAAAGTGACCCCTTCGCTTTATCTCCTCTCGATTAAAACCTGATCGTCGATCTCTGTAGATCGACGGATCTGATTAATTCTTTCCCCTGCTCTCATTTTTATAACCTCTTCTACGCAGATCTCCACCATTGAATGCTACCATCCAATGGCTACGCTCCTCCCACGCCTTCTGAAGCAGTTTTTCCAAAAAACGCAGGATTTTATAATTTTTGTTTATATTTTGCAAGGATTAATGGTTTTTTCCATTATATTAAAGGGAAAGCCGAAGGCCAGGAATGACGATTCCCATGCCTTTTATTTATCAAAGGAAACCATTCACGGGCTCTGTTCCATGTCTCGTCATTGCTTCATGAGGTAGTGATGCCATACGAGCCCGGCGTGGCCCTGCACATCGACAAGACACTATGTTTTTACAACACGATTTAAAGGGTATTAGTGTTGAAGACAAGCACAACAAAAAATAATATTGAAGACCGATTTACAAGGATTATGGCTAAGATGGATTATCAAAAGGCCTAATCACCCAAATTAAAACATAGTCAAAAGAAAATCATAAATCTTTAACTGACAGAAAGGCCTCCACCCCCTCAATTTAGGCAAATTGATTCCTCAGCTACCATAGGTGCCACCTGTGCCTCAAAGCATTCAAAATAGAGGCCGAAGTTATTGATCAAATGAAGATATTCACCTCAACGCAGCCAGAGAGTTACTTCTGCGAGGAACTTAATGCAAAAAATATCTGTAGAGTTACTCCAAACATAACACAGAGCCTTAAAGTCAATAAAAGCTCCCACCAAGTTTAATCTTAAATGAAAAACAGTTAATACAGACAGACCATCTGTAAACTTCTCCATCGAGCCCCTCAAAAGGCCGAGAAGTCATTACTCTGTATTAATTGCCTTGAGAGATCTTTTATCAGATCTCCCCTCCTCATTCTTCTATAAATACCTCTGTAGAAGATAAGAAGTTGTTGGTTGCAGAAATTTGAAATAAATCTTAGCTTAAAATTCTGACTGTAAATAGTGTTCACTGGCCCTTGGAGCTCTGCTTGTGATAGATAAGTTAGGCTGAGATGAGTAGATGATCGCTAAACTCAAGCATTGGACTTAAAGCTGTAACTAGTTTGGAGCATCAATACAAGCTGATTTATGGGATCCTCGTCTATGTTGACGGTGATGTTTTTCTACTTGTAACTTGTTATTTTGTTTCTATTTTTACTGTGTTTCATTTTCTCTTATAAAGAACAACAATGCATAGAGTTAGAACCTACTGTATATTAGTAACCTTCTCTGGCTGAAAATATTTATTTATATGTTTTCTTCCAAACTGTGTTATTTGGGAATGATTTAATTCAGTTTAAGCATAGGAATGCTGGCATTCCCTCATCGTATTTCCTTAGCTGAATATTATTCTTGAATGTTATGTTCAGTATTAGTTAATTAGAGATGAACTATGGAAGATATGGTGTGCCTTGGTCCTAGTATTATCCCCAAAGACTGTCTGAATGTTTCTCTTGGAATGTGTTAAAATTTGGCTAGTTTAGAAGTACTTACCAGATCTTAGGCCATTCTATGTTATCTTTGTGTTGGTCTTGAAAGTAACCAAGCAAAGCAGAGCTAGGAGAGGATTTGTGGTGAGCCCGGCCCGCTAGTTTCTACTCCAAAAGTTGCCTTCAAGTTTCCCCTTTGTTTTAAAATGTTTTCTATTGAAAGTGTATCAAAGGCTGGCTAGTTTAAATTTACTTACTAGATCCTAGTTTTCTTTCATGTTCTTCTTAAGTGTTTGTCAAAGGCTGGCTAGTTTAAAGTACTTACCAAATCCTGGGTTGCTCTTTGTTCTGCATATGTTTAATTTTCCTTCTTGTTGTATCATTTCATTCCATAAATCAATCTTCAAATATATCCTTAGACATAGATGACTTGCCCCATGGACCACTCTTGCCTCTTGCTGTTCCAATTAAACCCTATTATGACTCCATAGCCCAATGGACTAAAACCTGCAATTATCTATCTTCCTAGCCAAAGCTTGTTCTATTTGCTTGCAACTTCTCACATTTGAAACTCTTTGCACTTAGAACTTTCCACCTCAAGCAGTAAT
This sequence comes from Pinus albicaulis, assembly GCA_034641835.2. Lineage (NCBI taxonomy): Eukaryota > Viridiplantae > Streptophyta > Pinopsida > Pinales > Pinaceae > Pinus > Pinus albicaulis. Next base: position 88,472 of record JAXQQM020084942.1, read on the forward strand.
CATGCTCAACCATCCAAAAACCAAAACGAACCCTTGGCCTTCATAACTAGCCTAATATTATTACCCCAAACTTCAAAGACAAATCCATCTTTGCACTTATTGGAGAGATGCCTCTGCAGATTCAGGAGGGCTAGATCCTAGAATCCCAAATTTGGTTGAAATGATGTTTCTCCCTGAGATCGAACTTAGCCAATCTTGCTGATTACAAGGATCTAACATTATGCACAGAAGCAGGAGGATGATTTTCGTAGTGAAAGAAGGGACAAATCAGTCCATTCACATCTACATCTTGCTCTAATCCCTGATGTTTCATTACATGGAGGCATTCAAACAGGGAGACCCCCTGATTGAGGAATGAACAAAGAGTTCTCTCAACATGGCGCAACATTGATATATTTGGCTCACGAATGGGCATTGGGGGTCCATGATACAACATTGAGAGTCTTGGGTAGACTCAAGGAGGAGGGATACATTCTCCCAACATATTCATACCCACTCTCATTTCAGATTCTGCGTTATGGGAGGAGAAGCAAGGGAAGGATAAAAACCTTCCAACATATACCTTTGGCATGGGAGATTTCTAGTTGAAGGGCAGCCATATGACATATATTATTTATGATAGATCATCAGCGCTGTCACTATAGAATATTGATCATTGGAAATCCTAGTTGTTGGTGGATTATTGAAAGGATATTTACACATGCATGATACTTGATGACCAATTACATGAGGAGGGCTATTCAGTCCAAGATGAAGTCATATACTATCATGGTAGGATCTTATTATCTAGAGCCTCCAAGCTCAAGGAGAAGTTGCTACAAAGGGTCTATGAAGAGTTCTTTTTCAGCCACACTTATTCCATGAAGGCCTACGACACTATCATGGAAAGCTACTAATCTGAAAATGGAAGTACTTGAAAATGTGTGCAAGGTATTCATTTCCATTAATTAAATGTGTGCAAAATTCTCCATGTCTTGTTGATTAAACAAAGTGTGTTTGGTAACTGTTTATGAGTTTATGTGTGAAGAAAAGTTACTTTAATTTGTTGTTTAACATATTAAATGAGAAATGTACAGCAAGACAACTTCAGCATAACATGACACAAATGTTTGATGAGCAGTTCACCCCTCTTGGGCTACGTCTGCTAGATCAAGCCTCCCAAAATGAGCTTGTCCTCTTGCATTAAAATGATCCAAAATGCTAATACAAGTTTAAAAGTTCCTTAATAGGCAAATATAAATGCAAATACAGATTCATAAGACATGAAAATGCTAAGAATTCCTTTCCATATTCACTAAACAGTGACAAATTACCATAAACAGTGACTTCTTCAATAAGGCCTTGATGGCTTTTTAAACTCCTCTGAAGCATTTTTGGCTGTAGAAGTCCTCAAACATATCTAAAACCTCTTCCATTAGGTTCATAAGGTAGCAAATAGCTGAAAATGATCTTTGGTTCACCTCAAACAGAGAGGTACAACTCAAAACAACTCCATTTCCTCAATGGCCCTAATGGCTCTGAAAACTCTCCTGAAGATTTTCAGCTCTAAGAGTCTTCAAGTAGTTCTGAAACCTCTTCCACTAGGTTCATAAGGTCAAAATTAGCTGAAAATGGTCTTTGGTTCACCTCAAACAGAGAGGTAAAACCCAATACAGCTCCATTTCCTCAATGGCCCTAATGGATCAAATAGCTTCCTTGAAGATAAAATGGATGTAGAACACCTCTACTACCTCTGGAACCTATCTCAATGGCTCTGGAATTCTAAAAATAGTCGAAAATGACTTTTGGTTCACCTAAAATGGTTAAGCATAGCCCAAAACAGCTCCAACTCCCTCTTGGCCCTAATGGCTCTCATTTCTTCCCTGAAGCAAAAGGGGTTGAAGATCAACTCTAATGGCTTTGCAACCTATTCCAATGGATCCATAATCCTCTGAATACCTGAAATCAAAAACAATTTCGCCCCAAAAGGTTCAGTCTTTCAAAAGTTATGAGCAAAACAGTATTTACACAATATCCCCTAAACAAACTCCACCAAATGTGGAGAAACTGGAGTTAGGCCGACTAAAATGGCCATCCTGCCAAATTTGGCATGCTCCTCCAAATCCACCGGTCAGATAACTGTAGCATTTAATGTCGAGCGGTTAGGGTAGACACATGTCCACACCCTCCTCGGTTTGGAATGGTGGTTAATGTAACCATTAGCGACAATCCTAAACCGTGGAAAAAAATTTAAATATGGCCACATGTGGTGGCTCTAACCACACCGTAACATTTATTTAAACCACTAGAAATATGTTACAAAACCCACCGGTATCCATGTGAGCACATATTAATAAACTGCAACTTTTAATGTTCCTGCCGGTTCGATGGCCTGAGGTTTCGGGCCTGTGGTCTTATGGATAGGGGGCTGGCCCCCTTTCCACCCCCATTCAAACATTTTATAAAGTTTAAATAAGCAATGTGACCATTGTAATATAAGAACCAACGTGCGGTCCAACAGTAAAATGCTTGTATTTTTTCACGGGAGGTTCACGGTTTGACTCCTGTGGATTCACCAAAAATTTTGCAACGCCATATATACCACCGGCCTGGGGCCACGTGGCAGCCTCTAGGCCTGCCATGTGACAACCTCCAATTGGCCACCAAAAACCAAAGTCAAATCAACTTCTAACCGATGATTTCCAAGTGTCATAACATGATTGGCTCGTAGGGTATATTTTCAGGAATATTCCAAGGAATATTTCCAAAATATTCTGAGGAATATTCCTGGAATATGTTTTTTTTAATATTTTTTTAATCAAAGTCAACCCAAGTCAAACTGGACTTTTGCATGAAATTTTGAATTTTCAAACTTGAATAACTTTCACATACAGTGTCGGATTTGAGTGATGGTTGCGGCGTCAGGATCATATCACTGAAGCCTATCAAGTCGTTCGGGTTGCAAGTGATTTTGAACACTTTTAATTTTGAGCTTTTTCCATAGCTCGGACTTGAGCTCCTAATCACACCTCCCAAATGAGAAGCTTTTGGACCCCAAAAGCTCATTGAAATGATGAAACTGAACTGTAGTACAGAAAATGAGAGAATAACAACATCCTCTTCTCTTTATCCTCCAAAAAACTTTCCTGACTTGCCAACTGTCCTCATGGTGAATTTTTGCTGAATGAGCCATGTACTTGTGCCGAATCTTGGCCAAGTTTTGTCTCCATACCAATCTTCCATTCTGTAACCAGTAATGATCCTTGCTAAACTTTGCTCCCTCTTTGCTTTCATACCTTTCCATCTCATGGAATCTTGCATTGCATTGCACTGACACTTTGTTCTCTACACCAATCGACACCAAAGGTACCTTGTGCAAAATATGACATCAACAACAAGTTGACAATGAAATATGCTATACAATTGACACAACCATCAATGTAAAAAAATTTCCCACAATCGACACAAGTCGACAATCATGTGTAACACGATCGACACAAGTCGACAATTATGTGTAACACAATCGACACAAGTTGACGAACATCAAGATACATCTTGACAAACAAATGTGTATGTATCATGTACAATGAACTATATACAGTTCGCTATTTACACATACTACCTCTATGTACATGTGAAACTTCAACTCTTCTTTTCAAATACCAACAAGTACATCATCCCAAAAAACATGTGGGTGACTAAGAGCTTAATGTAAAGACATTGCTGCAATATAAGTGAGTATCATACTCATCTTTTACACCTCCATGGAAAAATTTTGCAACAAAAAAGAGAATCCTTCAACTAAAACTACTTCTACATGCAATATTGCATCAACTTTTCAACTGAAATACATGCATACCAATCTAAAATTTGCATGTACAAAATGATTAATTACTTATTGCATTAAGAAGTTAATCCACTTCCTACCAATCCAACTCCATGGCGTCTTTTGCGGTTGCAATACACCTGCATGTGAATCTTCCATTTCCACATCGATAATGGACTCCATAGATCCACTTGCGCCAAAATTTTTGTCATCTAGCTGCATGTGCTTTGGATGATTTGTTGGATGCAAAGTCCAACAATGAGAGACATCATCTCCCTTCCTTTGACAAAATGTGCAACTCTTAAGCACTTTCTGAGAAAGTTTTCTTTGACTCTTTTGCTTCTTGTGTGCTTTCTTTTTCAACCAGCATCTTGAAGCAACATGGTTAAATCCACCACAAAATGTGCAACAAAACTTTCTTTCATTTGAACAACCAAAATTATCATTGCTGAAACATATTCAAGTTGATCATGTGAATAATTATACCTCTTTTGTTGCATGGAATTTCCATCCTTTTTGTCTTCGAAAGATGATGGACTAGTAGAGGAGACAACTTTATTTTTTAGACTTTCATGACAATTATTCTCTTGAAAACTAATTGAAATTGAAGGCTCGCCATAAGAGGCATGTTTACCCTCTACTTTCTGCAATGATGGCTTAAAAAAATGGAAATCATCCTTAAAACAAATTTTACATATATGCATTTTTGAACTTGGAATAAAGTTTCTCTTTAAATTTGCATCACATGTATTCAAGGATTTGGAGTCTTCGCCATTAAGATGTACATAACCAAGACCAACATTCTTGGGTCGCTCCATAATTGAAATAGGGTCAACCATGCCTTGTGCATGCTTTCCCAAACCTTTTCCTTCTTGATATCCCATCTTAAACATTAATTTGGACCCGATCCCCTTTGCATGTTTTTCAAAAGAACCAACACACGTTTCAATTGAGGAAATTGAAGACAAGTTGGAATGGTTTACCTCTTCCTCACACTTGTTCTTGGAAAAAGATTCTTGAGCTTGAAGGAGTTGTTTCTCCATGTCATGCAACCTTTGGAGAATTGTTTCCTTCTCATCCTTCATAGCCAAAAATTGTGCATGAAGCTTAACACTTTCTCTTTGATCCTCAATGAGAATCTGCACCATGTCCTTCACCTTAATGAACTCATTCTTCATGTCATCATTTAAGAATCTCGTGAAGGAGGACAATTCACTTGTAGAAGAAGTTGAAATTATGTAAATGGTCAAATTAACAAAAGGAACTTCCAGAAAAAATGTTCTCAAATATTTCAAACAAATGACAAGCTTTTAACCAAATGTCTGTAAAGACCCCTTCTTATTCAAGCAACCATAAAACAGAAACTACAATAGCTTTTGTAGAAAACACTAATCAAGTGGGTTCTTTTTCCAAATATAATATTGAGGTACTTTGGGGTAAGGAAATATTCTACAACTCTTTTTTTCCTTTCCAAGACTTAGCTATCAACAACTATATTTTCAGCTCAAGAAAACTCATACAATCAACCATTTGCAACCAATAAAACAATCAATCTCTTACACTATTTTAACACCTTTTGCACACAAAAAAATGCTCAACCTAAGCTCAACCAAGGCTCAACCAAAACTCAACCTATGCTCTAATACCATCTGATCTGAAAATGGAAGTACTTGAAAATGTGTGCAAGGTATCCATCTCCATTAATTAAATGTGTGCAAAATTCTCCATGTCTTGCTGATTAAACAAAGTGTTTTTGGTAACTATTTATGACTTTATGTGTGAAATAAAGTTAGTTTAATTTTTTTTTAACATATTAAATCAGAAATATAAAGCAATACAACTTCATCATAACATGACACAAATGTTTGATGAGCAGTTCACGCCTCTTGGGCTACGTCTGCTGGATCAAGCCTCCCAAAATGAGCTTTTCCTCTTGTATTAAAATGCTCCAAAATGCCAATACAAGTTTATAAGTTCCCCAATAGGCAAATATGAATGCAAATACAGATTTAGAAGACATGAAAATGCTAAGAATTCCTTTCCATATTCACTAAACAGTGAAAAATTACCATAAACAGTGACTTCTTCAATAAGGCCCTGATGGATTTATAAAATCCTATGAAGCTTTTCAGGCTATATAAGTCCTCAAAAATATCTAAAACCTCTTCCATTAGGTTCAGAAGGTATCAAATAGCTGAAAATGATCTTTGGTTCACCTCAAATAGGGAGGTACAACTCAAAATAACTCAATTTCCTCAATGGCCCTGATGGCTCTGAAAACTCTCCTGAAGCTTTTCAGGCTTTGAAAGTCCTCAAAAAGTTCTAAAACCTCTTACATTAGGTCCAGAAGGTTGAAATTAGATGGAAATGGTCTTTGGTTCACCTCAAACAGAGAGTTACAACCCAATACAACTCCATTTATCTAATGGCCCTGATGGCTCAAATAGCTTCCCTAAAGCTAAAATGGTTGTAAAACACCTCTACTGCCTCTGGAACCTATCTCAATGACTATGGAATGCTGAAAATAGTCGAAAATGACTTTTGGTTCACCTCAAATGGTTAAGAATAGCCTAAAACAACTCCAACTCCCTCTTGGCCCTAATGGCTCTCATTGCTTCCCTGAAGAAAAATGGGTTGAAGATCAACACCAATGGCTCTGCAACATGTTCCAATGGATCCAGAATCCTCTGAATACCTAAAATAAAAATAAAAATTGTCCCAAAAGGTTCAGTCTTTCAAACGTTATGAACAAAATAGTATTTGCCCAATATCCCCTAAACAAACTCCACCAAATGTGGAGAAACAGGAGTTAGGCCAACTAAAATGGCCATCCCGCCAACTTTGGTGTGCCCCTCCAAATCCGTCGGTCAGATAACTGTAGCATTAAATTTCAGGTGGTTAGGTTGGACACGTCTGCACCCTCCGCGGTTTAGCAGGGTGGTTAACATAACCACCAGCGACAATCCTAAACCGTGGCAAATTTTTTTAGCATGGCCACATGTGGTGGCTCTAACCACACCGTAACATTTATTGAAACTGCCAGAAATACGTTACAAAACCTGACGGTATCCATGTGAACACATATTAATAAACCACAACTTTTAATGTTCCCACTGGTTCGATGGCTCGAGGTTCCGAGCCCATAGTCTTATGGATAGGGGGCTGGCCCTTAGGGGATGGCCCCCTTTCCGTGCCCATTAAAACATTTGATAAAGTTTAAATAAGCAATGTGACCATTGTAATATAAGAACCAACATGTGGTCCAACGGTAAAGTGCTTGTATTGTTTCGTGGGAGGTCCGCGGAGGGACTCCTGTGGAGTCACCAAAAATTTTGCAATGCCATATATACCACAGGCCTGGGGCCACGTGGTAGCCTCCGGGCTTGCCATGTGGCAGCGTCCGATTGGCCACCAAAAACCAAAGTCAAACCAACTTCCAACCGATGATTTCCAAGTGTCAAAACATGATTGGCTCATAGGGTATATTCTGAGGAATATTCCAAGCAATATTCCAAAAATATTTCAAGGAATATTCCTAGAATATTCTTTTTTTTAATATTTTTTTAATCAAAGTCAACCAAAGTCAAACTGGACTTTTGCATGAAATTGTGAATTTTCAAACTTGAATAACTTTCACATACAGGGTTGGATTTGAGTGACATTCACGGTGTCAGGATTGTATCGCCGAGGCCTATCAAGTCGTTCAAGTTGCAAGTGATTTTGAACACTTTCAATTTTGAGTTTTTTCCATAGCTTGGACTTGAGCTCCTAATTAGCTACATTTGGAAGGGCTTTGAAGAGGAACTATATCAGAATTTTCAAAGATGCATGAACCATGTGGAGTTAGGACAGTAACACGACTCTTTGAAAGAGTTAATTCAGCCATCTCTTTTCTCTTTTGGAATGAGAGGAGATAGATCTATGCACCACTCCATTTGTGTGAGGATAAATTTTGGTGAAGAATGTGCTTATGTATATAATGATTCATTTTATTATTACTTGCATTATTTTACCATGTATATGCAGGCCACAGCTCCAAGAAGGATTATTATTCCATACAAACTTCATGGCCAACTTTGGGCCACAAACATTTCTGAACATGGCCACTCCCTTGGAGGACAAAGGGAGATATTGTATCATTGTGGGTTCATTCCAAAAGCACCAAATATATCTCACACTTCCAGCCATGGTGAGATGACTTGGGCAGCAAGTAAGTGGTGGGGAAACCACTTACCATATCACTATCTGATGTAGTCAAGAGATATATTGTGTTGGTTCCACACGTGGGACTATGACCCACCTCCATTTTTACATATTTATGTTTGTATGTACTTGGTTTTGATCCCATACATTGATGATGTACTTATTATTTTTATGGGAATGATTGGAGGGAGGATGGGAGGATTGGATGTGTCCTTTTGCAGAGACATTATCCATGGTTATTATGTTTCATATGTTTGGGAAAGAATTGGACCATCCAATATTGCTACATTGGGTCTCTTGTTTCTTTATGGGATGAGCCATTTGGGTAACTTGAGAACTTGGGAGGTGCCTCTCATGAGTAGATGGGAGGATTTTTGCTATGAATTACCACTCTGAAGGGTGATTCATTTTTTATGGATGATAGCTTGGAGAGGAGAGCTCCATCTGGGAATAAAGGTTCCCCACATTTTCAGTTCCGTCCTTACAAGTTCCTTGGGGACAAGCAACACTTGGGAGGGGAGGATTGTAATATTCCTAAATTAGCCATGAACTAATTGGAATATTCAATTTTGTTTTACTACTTTTTTTAAAGAATAAGAGGACAAAGGAGGTCCAAACTTCTGCTAATAATGAAATAAATCAATGCCAAATGTGAAAGAGATAAATCTTTACAACTTAATTAAGCACCCTTGGTGTGAAAAGGAGCTAGATCACTTTGACTGGGTCAACCTTGACCAAATCAACAACAATGTCATGGAGCAGTGGTCATCAATGAGGGGCAACACAGTTTTATATGGATATGCTTTGTGTGAATGTAGTGATATTATTGGATGGGGCTTAGGGTTTGCAAGCTCATATCTTATTTAAGGAAGAGGATGGCATCCATTGTTCATCATGTTGATGTATATTATATTTCTGAATATATGGTCTGTTTAGACATATATCTTTCTCTTGTTGTTTAGCTGAGATAGAGTGCTGCTTAGCATAGGGTGTTCCTAATCAGGTATTCCACCTCTTTCCTTGAGAGGCCTCTTGGAAGATATTGTACTACATTGTCCACTATAAGGCTTAAGGCCAAGCTTATTCTTTCAACCACAACGCAGATCCTGTTGAGGGTTTGGTTGCTTTTGTAGGTTGCAGCAAGTGATGATTATATCTCTAGATCTAGGCCATCTCATTGCTTATTTTCAGTGGAGGATGCTTCCTTTCCATTTAGAGGATAATATTGAAGGCTATTGAGCATATTTTCAAATATTGGCATCAGGCCAACCATATATTCATCCCTACAGCGCAATTTTTCTTCCATATCTACATTGTTTTTGTAGGAGGAATTGCAGGGTGGTTTGACACATCCTTTGGAGAGATGATTTTCAAGTGAAGGGGATCTGCCTTTCGATTTGAGGATATATTGGAGGAGGCTATTTCATTGATCATATTAGATCAACCACACTTTCTAGATCTATTATTTTCAGTAGATCTGCAGTCTTAGATCTCAGATCTACAACTGGTACTTGGTGTTTTGTTGAAAAACCTTGAGGGGTTCTTTAAAGGAGATTGTATAGTGCTCAGATCTGATATAGATGTATCTTTTGAGGCACATATCAGCCCTAGATCTGATGTATAATCTTTTTTTGTAGTAGAACTAATAAAATAACAACGTAATGGTCTTCTAGCTTTTATACATGATTGCAACACCTCTTATTAAGTGATTTTTTCATTGGAGGCTTGTACTTTATGGTTAATAACTCATGGGCCATTTATTATGCATATTTTGCTACTTTTATAACATATGAAAGGTCTCCATATTGGCCTCTTACTTTTAAATTATTATCTACAATATTGTTCCAACATTTTGCACTATATTCCTGCTTTTCCCATATGGGAATATTATAGTATATTAGGTTATTCCCTCCTTTTTTCCTTATTTTAATTAGTTATATTTAACCTAGATAGGTGTTTATATATTATGTCATCCCATAAGAATATTTTTAGACTTGTTGAAAGGTGCTAGAAATCCATCAACCAAGGGGGTCTCCCCGATGTGAAGTCCGAATTAGACCTCACACTATTTGGAATAGGATCCCCGTTCGGGGTATCGAACTGACTGCCATATATTCTTATATATTTTCCTTGGCTACAAAGTTCAACACAAGAGATTAATGCATAGGTAATCTCATATCAGAAAGTGAGTATGCCTCATGAAAGTTTCATCTACAGATAATATGAATGTCCTTTTACCTAAAGGAAAGAGAAAAGTGATCCCTTTAAATACAATTAATAGTATTAATATAGCAAAGGCACATGAGCATATACATATGAATGGATCATTTATCAACCAACAAAATAACTCACAAGGAAGAAACGATTGTTAAAGAAAATACAACACACCTTCAACAAGATAAGTACCAAAGCTACCAAAATATTTCAATTTCCTTAGTACAACTAACATACATCACAAACATTTAAAGAATAGTCTTACAATATTCACGACATATGCATGAAAGCACGTTGGCTCAATGGGCTTCTGAATTAATTAAAAGTTCCAAGACAAATCAAGATAGTGAGCATCACAAGTCCCAATAATGGAGCATTAGAGAAGTCACTAGCTCCTCCAAAACAACTATGTTTCTCTTAATGCCTCGTAGGAGGGGCCAAGGTAAAAATTATTTTACTTTAGCAATGAGGGTGTATATATAGCAAATGGGGTGACCATTCACCTCGCTTGTGACTCTTGGACTACCCTCATGACTATTTTACTTATCACTGAACCTTCAAGTTCCTACGTGAATTTTCATATTACATGGATGAATCTTGGACTTCCACTTTAAATTACATTCCTCTAATATTGAATTTACATAATCCACAAATTATGTGGCTAAAAATGACTCATTACCGAACATGACATGAAACTAATGACATAGTTTACATGATAACATGGTCATGTCAAGCCACTCTTTGTTGTTACTTTCTTTTTGTCTTCTTGAGAGATGGAACATGCTCTCCTCCTCCTCCTCATGGCTTAGAAATAATGAGTCTTCAATGTGATCTTGACCTTCAACTATTGTCTAATATGATGTCCCTTTGTCTCTATTGATTCATCAACTTTCCTTTGAAACTTCAATGATTTCTTCTAGCATGGTATCCTTCTCCATTTCCTTCATCATCATCGTGTCATGACATAATAAAATACCTACAACTGAAAACCACTCATGAAAATCCATCAGTACGATAAAACAATAACCTGACATGCTTCATGAAATCACTTGTTAGGGATGGAACTGGTGAATAATCGAGTGATCAAATCATCGATTGGGCAGTTGTAGAGGCCAAGGTTCGGGACTGAGGCTTGAGACTTGGTAATGTATAGTTCAGAATGGACATGGTCAAAGGATTGCATAGTTTAGGGATTTAAGAGATCACGATTGGGGCTTGAGGATTGAGGTTTCCTAATGTGTGGTTCTAGAAGGAAAAACTTAAGGGATTTCATAGTTGAGGGGCTCAGGCAGTCAAGGTCATGATCTGAGACTTGAAACTGTGCAATCCATAGTTTAGGTTCTGCTAGGCTCATCAATTGCACAGTTTGGAAACTCAAGGAGGCAGAATGAGGGTTTGAGAATTGAGTTTACCTATTGTGCAGTTCTATAAAGAGAGGAAGCCAAGGTGATTATGAAATTGTGTAGTTCAAGAGATCAAGGCGAAGGATTAAGACTAATACTGTGCAATACCCAGTTCAGGCTGGGATGGAGATAAATATTGCACAATCTTGGAGCTCAGGGGTTGGGATTGAGCACTAAGATTGCGCAATGAAAAGTTCTCAGAGGCATAGACTATGCATTGTGCAATGTCAAGAGGAAAGGTTGTTGCCTGAGGATTGAGACTGCACAATGCACAATTTAGGAGGACTGGATGAGACTAAATGACGTAATCAGGGAGTTTTCTGAGTTTTGACTAAGTGTTGGATTAGTGAGGTGATGTTGAACAAAATCAAGAATATGAGCATGATCACACACTTATACCATTTTACAATGCAACATGGAACACTCAGAGCACATAAGCAACATAATTTCCTTAATGTGACATATTTGTGATGACTGACACCAAATTACACTTTGCGTCAACCGTGATGACACGTGTGACAATGATCAAAATTTTTGAAATAAATGTGATGCATGTTTACATGATAAGAATAACTCATTAATGTAAAGGTTACCCTGTGAAACAAACCAAAATGCCACTTTATACAATAATCGACACTTCCCATGCTATAATATGACATTTTCTATATGAACAAGAGAAGTCCAAACAACACTTGCAATATGTGAATGACAATGAAAGCGACACATTCCAGAGTGAAGGTAACATGAAAATGATACTAATTAAAGTGAAAGAAAGCATAAGTGACAGTCAAAAACATGAAAACGACACTCGCGAAAGCGACAGTTTGAAAAACTCATCGAAATAGAAGTACAAATGCAACCAAAAGTTAGAGATTGTCAATGAAAATGCACATTGACTATTGACATAGGTTCAACATTGCACAGGTACCATCTTGATAGATTGTTCTAGGCTTGTTCAAGCTTGCGTGAAGGAATCTGTTCATGAACTCATTATGGACTAAGCATGTGTGATATGGTGACTTTGACACTTACAATAAAAAAGGAGCTCAAAGAATTAACAAAGAATCAATTGAACGATAAGTGATTATAGAAGCACTGATCAAAAGAACCACAGTAGGCTCCAAAATTCAACTGTAGGCCAAATTTTGGAGAGTGTTTGTTGCACTGAAAACAAGACTATAGTGTATGGTGTATGCACTAGATATCAAAAATATACATCCATTAGATGTTAGTTTGTGGTTTGTTTATACTACATTTTCCATACATTACCCTCTTGCTCACAACAATGTGTCCTCTTCTCTATCAGTATGATGTATCAAATTGCTAAAAGATGAATAATGTCTCAAGAACTCTAGAGTGAAACAAGGAGTTGCAAAATTCTTAAAATGTTGATTATAGAATTTTTCATGTTTGAGATATTAAGAATGTGAAGGATGAAAAAAAATGTCCCTTATGATGTCTTGCATACACCTATGTTATATCTCAATTTGAAGTATTTGTAACAATTTTAAACTTTATAACCTTTCAAATTATTAGGCCTTTGGAGATTTAGGAAAGTTTCTTTCAAAATTTTAATCTTAGAAATAAACTTCTAAATAAATACAATTAATTATTTCTAAATAAACACAATTAATTCCTTACCATGTTTTATTAACATGTATGATAGACCAAAATTGGGTCTATCCAACTTTAAAAAACATCATCATCATCAAAATATTTAATTATATTCATTTTCTATAGTTTAAATGGATGATTTTGGCTTTGCATTTGATGTCTTATACCATGGTTAAAAACACCATTGGTATTTATCCATCGTTTTTAAAGACTAGCTCAAATTTGAAAGACTTGAGAACCATCGTTTTTATCTAAATGACAAAAAGCTTCATCTTCAAAAGACATTCTAGATTTATTGTACCTTGATGATGTTTCCAAGTTGCATAAATGATTGAAAACATAGATGGATTATCTTATCTTTCATATTGAATGCATGTACTTAATTCATTTGTTATAAGTTGGTATTTTTTTATCACACTTGATGTAATATTTCTTTGGCATGGATGATAATCACATTTTCTTGTCTTTTGCATGGTTGTATTTTGAAATTCTTGTTGTTTTCATGATATTTTCTATACATGAAAATTTCTCGGTGCGTTCAAACGATGATTGTCTTGTATTATTGTAATATTTGACATGAGATCATGGGGCCGCATGCTTCACCTTCCCAAATGTCATTAACCATCTCACAAGAAAACATAAGAGTTTACAATGAAATGGAATTTTCCACTTAATGGCATGTAGGCATGAGATATGTGTGAAGAGATATTTAAAGTATATAAAATTCATGTCAAGATGCATATAATAGAGGAAAATTATATTCATGAAACACATGCATTAGTATCACAAGACTCATAGCATGGACGTTAGAAATGTAACATCAGGCATGGCACAAATGGTATGTTAACTAATGAGAAATCAAGGGAGGGGAACGATGAAGAGACTCACTTAATTTTGATTTCAATACTTGTATTAAGTATAATATCTAAATTATTAGTTAGAAGAGATATTATAGATGAGCTTCAATTCATATTGATGCTTTCACCAAGCCCCTCTTTCAAATTAAAATATGATTTACATATCAAGATCTCAATGATGTCAAACACTCATAAATTATGTATGACATGATGATTGGTAAGTGAATAATCCTTAATTATAATGAAATATTTTTCCTCTTAAAACTTAACTTTAGTCTTTGAGCTTATTTTCACATAATTTTCAAAAGGGTTTACCTTGATGTTTTGGGGAATTTGGAGGCAACACAATTAATGAAATTAGACTCCAAGGTTTAGAACTATCAAAATAGTAACTAAATATTTTCTTATAAGGGAATAATTTTTGGCTTCTTGTTTTATTAAAGTAGACGAGAGAAAGTAAAATGTTGCATCCAACATCTCATTTTGCAATGCACTCAATAATATTTGGTTAATTATTCTAATATCACATGAATAAAAAGTTTATAATGCCTAGAAACCAAGGGGTCTTGCCAACACTAAATTTAATTAAATTCTAATGACTTGTTGGGGCTACTCTAAGTTTTTTGGTCATCTTGTCCTTAGTTTTCAAGCTTAGTGATGGTTTTAAGAAAATGATATTTGCATTTATATCATATTCAAAGCACAAACATTGTGAAGCCACTAGAGCAGAAGCCACACACAATATCTATTGAAGAGTTGCATACATTGTGAAATCAATAAAAAACCATGAATATCAGTGGTCCAATTTGACCAAAATTGATCTCAATGGAAAAAAATCAGCATAGTCATACAAATATATATATATATATATATATATATATATATATATATATATATATATATATATATATATATATTATAATTCCTTTCTATACTATAAATGCATTATTGTGCTTTCCCATTTCAAGTCTGATACCATGGTGAGAAATCCCTTTATATTCATCCTTATGTTGAGGTCTCAACTAGCTTGAAGTTGAGAGACTTGGGGACTCATTTTTTCTTAAATTCTTTATGCTAAGCTTCATATTCCACTGTGATTTATCAGTTTATCTTACGTTTATGATGTTTTTGAGTTACATAAGATGATTGAGCATACTAAAAAATTGGCATGGATTTATGATCTCAATTGTGTATTGATGATAATCACATTTAATCGTTTTATGTATGGTTATATTTTGAATGCACGTTGCTTGAATTCCATTTCATACACATGAAATTTTTTGTCCATTAATGCATTTGAATGATGATTGGCATATAACAATAACAATGTTTTTATGATCACTACTAATCTAGACACCAAATTGGTGCATGAGACCCCTTTATTTATGGGACAAGGGACCTGGCTTTATGTAGAAATTTGAATGCTAAAGTCTACATAGATATAAATACTCTACCCCCTTTGGATTTGAACCCGAGACCTCTTAGGAGGAAACACCTGCTCTTAACCATTAGGCTCACTCAAAGATATTGGAAGTTTTATCATGTCCTTGTACTTCATTTTCATAAATAATATTAAAATACCAATTGAGAACATAACCATTTGAAAATAAAATACAATATTGCACAATGAAGTGGGCTGTCACCTGTGGAGGTGAAAAAAATGGCTTACTAGAATGTAAGAATGGGAATCTATGGAATGCTGATGAAAAATATTTTAATTATATAATAGATATGCCAATTCACATCTAGTAGAGAAATGTCATAGTGATGTATCGTACATAGTTGTGAGAAAATATTTATAATATTAAATCCAAAAATTCAACGTCAAATAAAGGGAAGAATGACGCATTAAGTGACATTAAATCAAGGATATCGATGAAGCCATTGAATCAAGTTTTATTTTTAGCCTTTTCTAAGAATAATGTATCCATTATTAGTTACAAGAAGTATAGTGGATGAGTTTCCAGCTAAATCAATGATTTTACCAAATATTTTCCCATAGGTGCATCTATAGCCATAAGCCTCCTTTATAAATTAAAATCCAATTAATGAATTGAGATCTTAGTGACATCTAACATTTAGGTTAAAGAAAAAATGATAGGATGATAGATGAGTGAAGAATCCATGATTTCGATGAAGCAATTTTCCAAACGAAATCCAAAATTTATCCTTTAAGCTTCTTAATACTTTGGATATTTTCCAAATTGAATTTTTGAATGCTAAAATAATTTAACTAGATGTTTTGGGGGTATATGAACTTAAAATAGTAAAAAACATTTGATTATGGGGTCTAGAAATATTAAAAAATCAATTAAATATTTCATCATAGGAGAGTTAATTATTACTTCTCGGTTCAACCTTCCAATATCAAATGAAGAAATTATAAGTTTATAATGTTCATGCACTAAGGGGTCTCATTGATAGTTAGTTTAATTTAAATTTAATGAATGATTGGTTCTACATGAATATTTTTTTATGATGTTGTCCTTGGTTGTGAAGCTTAGTGATGGTTCTAAGACATCAGTAATTGATTTTCATATCCCAATTCAAATCACAAATATATGAAGCCACCATATCCCAAATCACTCATTATATTTGTTGAGAGATGGATAAGCTATAAAATCAATGAATATCCATGGACATTTGGTGGCTTATCTTCAAGACGTTTTTAGTAATCAAGAAAATTCAATTATGATTTCCACATTAGTTTTACACTTTGATTTAGCTTTATGTAATTTTTTCCCATATCTAAGCCACATTACTCACTTGATTCCCAAGTGAGTAACTTTCCTCATGAGTGGAATTTTTTTATTAATATGGCCCATAGACCTTTTAGTGAATGATTCTATCTCTTTGAGATGGATGAAATTAATGTTTATTAGACCTAAGAAAAAAATTAATTTTAATTTTTTGATTTCTTGAAAGAATTTAATTAAACAAGAGAATGTCACTAGCCAAGGAGGCTATTATGCCCTCAAGCCTACAATTTGGGCATACATCCCCTTAAGGTTAGTGGTTTGTCGCTGAGGGTAAAATTGATCAGCTCATATGCTATCATGTCCTTTTTCTTAGCAATTTGGCTTACTATAATATTTTTTTAATGATTGGGATGTTAATGAATAGATCACTCACTTAGTAAAGTGATATGCTCTATTAGATAGTGATGTCTCATTCAACAATTCAAACTAGAGATTTCGTGTGCTTGTTGAGTTTGCATTTGATTGAGATATGAAACTTTGGGAAATTAAGAGCAAAAATGCTTTCATTTCTTCTTCTTTTTTAATTGTTTACTTATTATTTTCCTTCTTCTCCATCAATTGTTATTTTTCCATGATTTTTGAAGTTTTTTTTAAAGCCTACGCATTTTTGAATCCATGGTAGTCATAAAGCCAAGGTTTTCCCATTCATCATGCACTACGTAGACCCAAAAGGAAAAGCCACTTGATTCTTGTTTTGTGTTTTGAAATGGTATCTTCCAAATTCTAGTACATAAGATGAAGTGAGAAACCTCATTTCTAGCTTGTTTTCAGCTGTAGAGGAAGAACATTAATCTTTCAAACCCTAGATATTCCCCATCGTCCATTTAAAATAAATTTAGCCTATGATAAAATGTTAGAATATTTTTAGAATATTTTTGAGTGATGAAGACATAATCTTGGAATGGCGTGAAGATGTTTTTCCTCCATCAACAATGTCGTAACGAGAAGATACAATGTTAAGGTCCCAAGTTCCCATTTGACTTTTCCAATCGATATATATTTTAAACATTAAGAGTTTGATTTCATGACTGTGTTAGTTTCTCTAGAAGCTACTTCACTTCCATTTGTTTGAAACATTCATTTATTATTACTATTATTTGCATTTTCTTCTTTGGATTCATATAACAATTTAGCTAACGAAGGTGAAATTTCTTTGCATTCTAGGCTTTAGTGGAAGGAAAACAGAGAAATAAAATTATAATTTTGTTCTCAAAGCTTAATGACATGCACATATTTATATATATATATATATATATATGTAAAAATTGAAATTATATATTTTAATTAATTTTCAAAGTAACTGATGAATTAATATACTTCGAAAAAAATTTAATAATTAATATTTGAATTACATTTTATTAATATTTGTATTCCCATAATTATTTTCCTATTATTTACATAAATTGAAGAAACTAAAGCACCTTTTGAATAGGGAACATTAATGGAAAACCCACATATTTAAAAATAAAAATAAAATAAAAACTAAAAAAAAAAGGTTGTGTAGTTATTATATTCTTGATTCTTGTTTGAGTGACTTGTGAATTATGAAAAAAAAAATGTAAGTATAAGTTTTAAAAGAAAATAAATTAATAATATAGTATGAAGTCAAAAGTGGATAAAGGATTCACAACCAAATCCACTAGCATCAAATTTTTCATCTAAGATGAAAAATATAGAGTTTCACCCCTTGGAAGTTGCAGTTGCAAAAAGTATTATAGAAACACATCTAAATTTTATGAATTTAAATGCTTGATTGAGTTAATATGAAAGGGATGAAGGGGTGACACCCCTTGGAAGTTTGAAGTATAGAAAATCTCATAACGACGGGCCTAAATTTCAACATCTCAAATACTTAATCGAGTTTTATTATAAATCTAAATCAAGTGTCTAACAAATATTTTCAAATACCTTGTTTAAGGGTTAATCAAACCATCAATCAAGGTCTTTGCAAGTTAATATAAATAGCTCAATCATGGTTCCTATTCATATTACAAATAAAAATAGGGATCTAGAGATCAAATTTTGTTTTTTTTTTTTTAAAGGAGCCTTAGTTGAGCTCTAGAAGTCAATCAAGCTCTATAGTTCAATTGAGGTCCGAACACTTAATAGAGATCTATAACTTGATTGAGGGATTTCAACACCTCCATCAATAACGCTCAATCAAGGAATTAACTAAGTTCTCAATTAAGCTATCAATACCTTAATGAAGAACTTTAAATTATCTCTATATATCAAGGGTCATAAAATCTACTTTTTCACCCTTTTCCTTTCCAAAAAACACTCCCTAGATTCATGGATTCAACCATTGACAATTTAAGTTTAAGATGTAGGTTTTACAAGACCACCTCCAAAGTCCTAATTTAGAAATGGTTTTTAGACTCATTCCTAAAAATCATGAGAGTTGAACTGTTAAGGGTGTGTTTTTTAAAATTGTCTCTAAATATCATTATAAAAAAATAAATGTAGGGATTAGTTCTAAAAATGGCCTTCAAAAGCGATGTTTTAGAAATAAGTTTATAAAATTATCCCAAAAAATCGCTAGGGTTGAACATTTAATGGAATAAAAAAAACAACAACAACTCTAGATAACAAAAACATAGTTACCGATCAAACGGGAACTATTACCTCAAAACGGGAACTATAGCCCAAAAAGACTCAAAAAACATGAAAAAACACCCCCAAAATAAAAAGTGTGCATTCCAGAACACATTTGTTTTTTTCTCAAGGTCAAATTTTAACATTTTTTTTTTAAATTATGCTAAAAACGAAATTGTTTCTTGAAAAAAGGATTGAAAAAACACCCTCGAAACAAAACAAGTTGATGTTGGAATAGCAAAAAAAACATTGTGTCACAATTTTGAAAAATTGTAATAATGGAATTAAAGACAACATATTAGGACATTGAAAAAATGTAAAATTATAAAATTTTTGATACATGATGTTAAATATAAAAATATCATGTGTGAAGGCCTTATCATTTCCAACAATTTTCATCCATTTTGTTAAAGATAAAATATATTGACTCTAAAAAACCATAAAATTGTAATTGTTTTCAACGATAACATTAAAGATAAAATATCGTAGCACATAAAAACCATAATGACAAGTTTTAAATCTCAAGTTTTTAAATCTTAAGTTTTCAACATACTTAAACCATGAGACTATGGAGAAATTATATGACTTAAACTATTTTTAAAAATGAACTAGTAAATGAAATATTTATTATTCAAAGAGTAATTTTTATTTTAAAGGATACAAATATATCTCTTTTCAAATCTTACCCTAAGACAAATTTAAATCTAATTGCAACCAAAACCTAAAAATCAACCATCAAAACAAAGTGTCCCCTTTCAATGAGGCATATAATTTTGAAAATATTTAAAAGTATCTTATACCAAATGGTAACAATATATAATATCATGGAAATATCACTGCATAATCTAAAAATTCAACATTAATTTCTATTTTAATTTTAATTTTTAATCAAAATATTAGCATTGGTATATTGAATATAACATAAATTATTTTTGTAATTCATTGTTGTGCTGTGGATATTCTACAGAGATGAATTCTTCATAATTAAAACATATAATCCAACAAACATAGAAATGACTCATAACTTCATGAAATATCATATGGAAGTCAAAATATTTATTTCAAATTACCATGCAAACATCAATTACATAAAAATGTCTTAGACAGTTATTCAAAATCAACCATAGGTTCTGGAACACCATCAAAACCTACATCTCCAGATGAATGACTCGATGCAGATGAAGATGCTCCATATTGTTCTCTTTTATCAACTAGTGCTCCATCTAAGTCAACATGCATGCCCACCATTTCAGAGTTCAAAAGCCTTCTAGATCTATGACTACATTCAACAGAGTCCCATCTCAGCAATATTTGTTCTAGTAGCAATTTTTTCAAAATGTTTATGGTCTTCAACCAAAGAGTTCCTCTCTTTGTCAAATTGAAGTCATACACAAGTATCTCAACATACTCCAATTTTAAGACATCTGTGTGGCGACGATTTATATTTGTGCCCTTTCTTTTTCTATTTTTGCCATTTTTTTTCAACTACCATCTTTGGCTTGTACACACCATTGCAAGGGTGGGTACTTGTGGCATACCAATGTACATGAAAAATTGTAATATATTCATTTTCATTAATTACCTTTATAACTTTGGCAATCCAGAATGGATAGCCAAGTGGACCTTCATCTGCTAACACTGCTATCATGCAACCCTCCTTAACATCCTACATAGAATCCATGTAAAGGTCTTCCATGGCTTCACGTTTTGCACGTGATACTCTAGAACCAATATAGTTTTTGTATTTCCTCTACCCATCGAGAATAAATATTAGCTTGAGACTATTTTTGTTCAACAATGTGTGTTTCGTCATTTTCATTTGGCATATTTTGTGGCAAAAAGAAATGGAGTCTTCAAAAGCGTATCCTCATTTATTGATCTTGAAATCATATCACTTTGATTATTGAAAAAAGACTCCCACCAAACTGAATCAACAACATCAAAGTACTCATATGTATCTCTAATACATATTTCAATTTCCTCAAAACATTCAGAATAATTTATGTCTCTATTATTCCTTTGTGCATTACGGAGTTCAAAAACTGACTATAATAACAATTTCTTTTATGAAAATATTGGAAGCTCTAGAATTAACTTCAAAAATTCTAAAACTGATGATGGCCCCCATTCTGCAACAGTTGAATAATTCTTGCCACATATAAGTGTTATCCCATTAATTTTTTTGATACGAAATTGATGGTGGAATTTGTTGTGCAGGAAAAGCCCCTCTACAGATAGAGGCGATCCCTCTAGCCCTAGGGTGGGTCTAGCAACTACGGGAACATACTAATATCCACCTTCCTATATTGTAAATGAAATTCAAAGCATGGAAGATGACCTACCTTGTTCTGATGCTATGTTGTCGTCTTCTGTCGAAGCTTCTTGATGTGTCGCTCTTCTCAAGCTCAATACACACTTCTACCAACGTTCGATTACCTGTACAGACAGTCAAGACACCACGACAAGCATAAAATCACAACAAACATAAAATAATTACAATATATCTAACTATTTAAGGAATGATAGAAATCTCATTATAAATGTAAACAAGAGTGGAAGATAAATGTCATTTTCATTTTATTATGCTAAATACAAGGGGAGTTTACAATCAAACCTTGATGTTGAGGCTCTCCTTCGGTAGGTCCGTATCTAAGCACGTTTGCAACACCCTCATACACAAAGGTCCAAGATCTCACTATGTTCCTACCACACAAAAACAATCACACTCTGCTCTATTCACCTGAAGCTATAATTACTTCTCCTCTCTATGATTACCACTTCTAACTAGCTAACTAAGGCAATAGAGGTGAAGGAGGTCTCCTTATATAAAAATGGAAGAGGAGGATATGGGCCCTTAAATAATGGGAAAGAAGCTTATCCTTTGGAGTAGTTCCTATTTTATGGGAGAAAGAAGCTCAAAGGGGGATTCCTCGGTCATATCTTCAAAACAAACTTCCAGCTATCTGCTTCACGAAGCTTATAGTCGCGGAAGCTTTGTTTCTATTTAAAAAACTTTCCAAAATAGGATCGATGCCAGTCAGACATTAAGACAGAGCACCGATCATCACTGGTCTTAGTGCAAATCTATGTTATCGCCGCGGGTCAGACACGGAGAAAAAGCGTTGACCTTGAAAACCATGTTTTTATAGGGATATTCTAGAAAATATGTAAATGGAGATGAATTGGTAGACAAAGCATGGTTCAGGGGTATGTATTCCATGCTTTTAAAGTACACAAGGGTCACTTTATGGATCCTCCAGGATCAAGGAACGGGGAGTACAGGGACAATGAAAAATTGATGTGTAACAACTACCCCCTAAATTATGAAGTATGAACACGAGTGAGGGGTGAAATCCTTTACGAGTATGTGCCAGGAACGAGATGCTGTCATCGGGAGACCTGCAAATCAAGCATAGATACATAACTGGAATATCTGATGAAAATACATGAATCAAGGTATGGACACAACCATCCGTAAAAGAGACCATGGTATGGTCACATCCATCCATCCAAGAAGGATCACATATAGACTCATGGTGTGGTTGCAGCCATCCATCTGAAACAAACATGTATCCAATCATGGAAAACTAATATCACCTTGTAACTTGGACTCTAGAGAAAAAAATCCAGGGTCTTTATTGAGGAGGTAAATCCCCTCTATGGACAAAGGTGATCCCACTAGCCCAGATCGGGTCTAGAAACAATCAAGTCATGCAATGACGTTCATTCCTAGTTACAAAATGACATAAATCATAATGATTAGTCTACCTCAAATCCCACGCAGTTGTCGTTGAAGAAAACATGATATTTCCCGTCCCTCGCTTAACAGATCACGATCCTTCCATTTGACACGTCCGAACACCTATGCACATGCAAGGAAACAACAACATAAAACGTAAAATATAAATCATGTAACCATATATCAGTCAAAGAGGATATAATTCATTGCATTACATAAGGAAATGAACACATGAATGGAACCATAATGAGAGTCACTTATATTATAAATGACAAAAGGGAGATTACAACCAAATGCTCTGACGCTATGATCTTCCTTCGACGGGGCTGACAACGGAGTGTGTCTCAACAAAGCCTGTCGGGAATCTGGACGAAGCTCTCTCTCTTCGGCTTGGCTCTTAATAGCTGCCCGGCTATAGTTTCCTTCCTACAAGTTTAGCTAGAACATGTTCAAACCTTCAACCATTCAGCCCTTCAGCTATTCAGCTCTTTAGCTAGCACATCAATGGAATATGGATATATTTATAAAGGAGAGGAGGAGGTTTGGATCCCTACAATAGTGGAAGGGAGGCCTTATCGCTTAGGAGGTTTCCCCATAAGGTGGAAACACGAGGCGAAAGGAGGAAGGCTGTGGTTATTCAATTGAACCACTTCCTATGACTCATCCACGAAGTTGTTGTGATCGAAAATTTGCCTCTTTTTTTAAAAGAATTTCCATAAGAATATTGGCGTGGGTGCTTAATTGGGATAGAGCACCAACTGGTGCGGGCTCAGTGTTAATTTTACTCATTGGCGTGAGGGCATAACGGGCTACCAACGCCAAGGCAAGAATAGGTGTTTTTAGTGGTCTACTCAAGAAACAGTCAACAGAAGGATGGTTGTCCTCATGGCAATGGATGCAATGATGGTATTTTCAAGGCATGCCACTTCTAATTAGTCACAGAAATGACCCTCCAATGGGCAATATGGGGATTGCAGGGACAGTGAAAAATTACTGTGTAATAGATGCCCCCTAAAGTATGAGATCCGAGAGAAAGGGAAGGGTGAAATTCTTTATGAGAATGCGCCCAGCTGAAAACACTATCGTTGGAAGACCTAAAAATACGAGTACAACTAATATCTTTGATACATGATGTGTGGTATGGGTGTAGCCATTCATAATAGAGTGTACAATAACTGGGATCCAAGGTATGGACGTAACCATCCATTAAAGAAGGATCAACAAGTAGACTCAGGTATGGTCACAACCATCTAGTCAAATGAGTCACTAATCATGATAATCAACAAAGAATCTGCATCTTGGATTTCATCAGAAAAAATCCAGGGTCTTGCACTCCATCTCGACCCAAACAGAGTACAAGTCTGAGCATGTGAATAAGTGAGCTGAAGTCGAACATGCAAGAACATCGTATGATTACCAACCAATAATGAAAGCTATTAATAGATGCGAGAGGAACCACCAATAATGAGGATGGCCCTCAAGGTACTATAGGTACAATCCACAGAATGTGAACAGTGAGCTGGCATCGAACATCTGTAGAATTATTCGATCGAAGGTCAATAATGAAAACCTTGCGTCGAATGCGAAGAAACTTCCATTGAGGCATGCAGGCTCCAAGTTACTTGAAGGGAGTCTCTAGATCAGCTTCCTGGATAATGAGTTGAAGTCGACAGGAAGTGACCTTGATCGAAGGTGGGACATAGTGTTTCCCACATCATCGACACGAGACAGAGGAACATGATGTTTGAAAATCAAGATCAGTAGATAATCAGAGGGTGGTTGAAAACTACAGAGGCCAAATTCTCTTGAACATATCGATGGCACAACACTGGGTTTGGTAGTATTTGATATCAAATAATCTGAGGTCGTGATGACGTGGAAAAGAGCAGATGAGCGGTCAAAAGAGATTACCCAAACCCACGGAGGCAAGAAGAGAATGAGATGAAATGTCCCCAACCCGACATGAATGCAGACAAGTGCCATGTTCAAGAGCGACATACTACCGACACGACGGTGATACTGGTTCCATTTTCCCCCACCATTTCTAGTGAGTACCTCTTTATTTTTACACAAACTTGAAGAGGATACCATATGCTTGTCATATAAGTTTTTCCTTCGGAAAAATCCAACTTAGTACATTTAACGATCCCTAGGAAGGAGGAACTCGAGTAACGTTGTTACGACGAAGTCTGATGTCATCAGTTTTTAACAAGTTTGACAAAGGAATAACTCGACATCTTTTCATGTTTAGAGAGTTTTAAAAGACAACAGAAAAGAAAACTCCAATATTCCCTTTTCATAGATAGTCCCATAGATTCGAAAAGGTAGAAAACTATATCTGAGAGAACCTCCTAGTCGCAATAGGATAAGGTATTCTTTTTTCGTAAATAATCTATCCTAGACCGAAAAAGGGGTAAACGTATACTGGGTAGATGTCGTTTCATAGCCAATTTAACGAGTTCAAAACGACAAGAGTCTCGACAATCTTTTCATTTTTTGAGAGTCAGAAAAGAGCTAAAAGATGACTCCTCCTGGAGGAATGAGTGGTATTAAGGGTAGCTACTAGTTCAAGTAATGGTGGAACTACTCTGAACAAATAAAGGTCAAGAGGCTGGCTAACAAGACCACTCATCACAGCGGTTCATTAGGAATGGGTAAAATAACCAGTGAGGGCATATGATCGACCAAGAAAATAGTGACGGTGGAATGAGAAAACCAAGGCTCATCTAGAAAAACAGGTTGATGAAATGGAAATCAAGAGAGGTAAGATGGGAATGGTTTCATTTTTACTCAATATTGAAATCAGGAAACTCTGCTTGAAGTTGGTTTCATTTTTACACAAGCTTGAAACAAAGATAAAATATACTTGAAACCGGTTTCATTTTTACACAAGCTTGAAACGGAAACAAACTATGCTTGAAAAATTTTGCATGCCCCCATCATGGTGACTCAATTTGAGGTACATGCCCCCCAAGCTTCAATACATAAGAAAGGCAGATGGAGTGAAGGTTCAAGTTACGAGATTAAGAGAAAGAATTGACTGGGATTTTACGAGATCTTATCAAAGACTCAAATTGAATAGGAAAGTGTTTCATTGTTTTAACGAGGTTGGCACATTAAAATAACTATCCTGATATGACCTTGTTTCATTTTTTAACGAGATTGACACAAGAAAACAAACTCTGCTTTGATGACCTTGTTTCATTTTTTAAGGAGCTTGACACAAGAAAATGAACTCTGCTCCGAAAACCTTGTTTCATTTTTTAACAAGCTTGACACAAGAAAAACAAACTCTGCTCCGACATGCTTGTTTCATTTTTTAAGGAGCTTGACACAAGAAAACGAACTCTACTCCAATGAGCTTGTTTCATTTTTTAAGGAGCTTGACACAAGAAAATGAACTATGCTCCGGACACTTTGTTTCATTTTTTAACGAGCTTGACATAAGAAAACGAACTCTGCTCCGACAAACCTTATTATGATGAATAAGAAGTCATGGCTTCCAAGAGTTCTACACTGGATGGGAGAAAAATGTCTTGGAAATCAAGAACCAATGCCCCCAGCACACGATGCACAATGGCACCATCAATGAGTACGGGCACAACATAGGTAGCCACATAATTGACATGCGGTGCAGATGACAGAACCGATGGATAAAGATCCGGAAGGGATGATGGTGGAATAGCTGCCATAGTAGGACCAAAGAACGTAAGCTAATCGATGGTCACGATCCGACCATGGTGCAGAAAGCACATCACATGAAAGAGGGAGGAGACAAGTGCTCCATGGAATAAGTATAATCGTGGCCCAGGAGTAAATTAAATTCCAAGGGGCCAGGAACAACCATCACATCCATATGGACAATTTTCCCTCCCAAAGTAACAGGCAACTTCGGAAGGGTCCCTAACGGTTGACTAGTTCCTCTGTTAAATGCCAACAGATTCTCTGTAATATGGAAAAGCTGAGGCGAACCAAACGCTTTCCAAGTAGTTGAGGATAAAATACTAACAGATGTGTCTTCTTCTATAATAGTGTTGGGTATGACGAGATCAAAGGTCTATACAATGATCTCAAAAGGCACATAAGACGGAAGGCGGTATCCTTCAAATCGATTCCAATCAAAGGAAGTGACCAAACTACTCGGAGGGGCTACCATTGAATTGAGATGGTCTTCCCCTGGTGTTACGGAAGAAGAAGGAGCATCCTCCACGACCTCCATCACAGAGTCGAGAGGGGTATCCTCCGGGACTTCCATCACGGGAGGCGGAGGAGCAACTTCTTGAGGTATAGGGACAGGAGAATCTTTCTCCAAGTCCGAGGAATCTAAAGAAACAAGAAGAACATGGGGGGAATGAGATCCGCTCTCAATGAAAAAGTCTTGATGCAAAGCAGGCGGGGCCAGCTCAACTGATCCCACAACCAATGGGTGGTCAGGGATGGATTCATGATTGCGAATTTCTGAGGGAGTGAGATCAAGCAAGGATGACTCTTGACTGATCATGGAATAAACTGGCGGATGACTCAAAGAAAGTTGTTTGTAACCAGCTGGAAGGCACGGTGCAGAAATAGTCGAGTTGTCCAAAACTCGCTTGGCTTCATCCATATACGGACAAAGGTGATTGGCATGGTGCCCTTCACACAAATTACAGGGATTGACAAGCTTACCTTGCTTCTTAGGAGCTTTACCAGCACTAGCTGAAGACGTGCCCCCAACCTGACTCCTAGAAGCCAAAGGCAACGACGGACGACCATTGGACCATACTTCGATCACCATGGGAATACCAGGGAAATATCGAAGAAGATGGTTTCCCTGGCACAACATGCAAGGGAACTTAAATTTCCGTGGAGGGTTGGAAGGTTCATCGAAAACAGGTGTTTTAGAAGCAACAACTGTAGAATGAGCCTCTCGCTTATCTGACTTCTTCTTCTTTGTCTTATTCTTCTTCTTCTTAGCCACCTGGTCACTCGAATCTAGACTTTCACCAGGAAAAGTAGAAGAGGAGGACGTAGAAACAGGCAAAGAATGGGAGAGGTCCACCTTGGAATCAACATGATGTTGTTCAGGTGGAGGAACTAATTGAACAGTAGTTGGGACATTTGGAACCAGAGAGGTTGAAAATAACGAAACAGGAAACTCAACGGTTAACCCAAAAAGGGGCAGCGTAGCCATATAAGGAGCGCCAACATTTCCAAAAAGAGGAAATGAACCAGGTTTCCCTTCAGAGGGGATTCCTTGGTTGGTGAACTTCGGAAAAGTTGCCATCGGAGACGACCCAAAACAACACCCTAAGGAAACTAAATTTAATTAGGAATATTTCGTGGGAAGTTAATTTTTAAAACATTGAAACAAAACTCTACTGTTTCATATTTTAAGAGTCAAGAAACAGGCAAAAGGTGACTCTATCGCTTTCAGTTTGGAAACAACAGTGAAAGGACAAGCGCTTAACGATCTTTTAAAATTTAGGGATTCAGTAAAGATCAAGCTGATTGCTCTCATAATCTAGGCAAATGGGTGTACTAGATATCCGTGAACTGCCATATACACCTTGGTTAAAAAATGAAAGAGAAATCAACCAAGGACTTGACATATGTGCAGGTAATCTCCCTGAATGCTGTGTCCGGTGTATCATGGGTAAAAGGTGACAGACTCGACTTCCTATGGATAAAGGATAGAAACCTAATGGGGTCTCCCTTTATATACGCGACGGTATGGGGAGCACAAGTCCGAACTAGCGCTATCTAAATCCAAATGGCAAAGGACATCTACTAGGTTTAACGATGTCGAAACACGTCACTAGCCTAGACCTCTAGATATTCCGTTAATGTTTCAATATTTCCTTAGGTTAATTTAAAAAATTTTAGAGTTGATCCTCAATTCATGTTTCAATTTCAAGCCCTATCGAATGTTGTATCTCAAAAATCCTCTAAATGCACACTACATGCCACAATATATCACTTTGTTTGATGAAGAGCTAACTAAGAGAGGGTTGAGAGATTTTCAAATAACAACAATATGATCACAAAAACATCCACTACTGTCTCTAATGCAAGCTAATGAAACTAAAAATTTCTCTCTTAGAGTTATATAACACTAATAATGTGAAAAAGCTTTCAATTTTCACTAGACTAATCAAAATGCGAAGATATTTGTTTTTGTATTTTTCAATGTTTTAGAGAAAACGCAATAAATGAATGAAAAAGCTAATGAAAAACCAATTCAAAAAATGACAGTGAGAGAAATGAAACAAACAAGTTCACTCAATGCAAACGCACACAATCAAGACCCAAATTGATGAAGAAAACTGTCAAATCAAAGAAGAATCTCAAAAAGACTCACACAAACCATGTAATCTAGGCTTGGAATGAGACAAAGAGAAACTTGAATGAAAGAGAGAACAATCACTCAACTAACACAATGATACAATGGAAATGAGAAAAATGAATGCAAAGAAGCGAGAAACAAAGTCGACCGGGAAACAAGGACCCAAAACTCCCATGGGAGGCTCAGCACACCGAAGCACATAGAAGCCCTAGATCTAGAATGTAAAACTGAAGGTAAAGGGAAAACAATCGGAGGACAAGGGCCAAACAAAGTCAACAAAGACTTCAAGGCACTCAATCACTCAGAAAAATGACACCAGGACCAAAGATCAAGGTCAGAGAGCCCAAAAAAAAGCAAAAACTAACACCAAATAGAGTTGGCGCGACTATTTGGCTGTAATCTGCGCCAAAAAAGGGTTGGCGCGGGGGCCTAACTAGCAACTAGTGCCAGTTGGCATGACTCTCAAGAGGTAAACCACACCAATTGAGTTTACAGTGGGAAGAAATGGAAAAAGAGCAAACAGAGACTAGATCAGGTCTTCTGGGGGCTGAACAGGGGTTTGACAACAAAAGGAGGTGAACCAGAAGGGAAAATAAATCAATCAAAAGCCAAAAAAAACCAAAATAAGAAAGAATAACTCCAACTGACTCCCCAGCGGAGTCACCAGTTTGTTGAGGAGGTAAATCCCCTCTGCGGATAGAGGTGATCCCACTGGCCTAGATCGGGTCTAGCAACAATAAAGTCACGCATTAACATTGGTTCCTAGTTACAAAACAACAAAAATCATAACGAGTAGTCTACCTCAAATCCCACGTAGTTGTCCTTGAAGAAAAGATGATATTTCCTATCCCTCACTTGACAGATCACGATCCTTCCGTTCGACACATCAAAACACCTGTACACATGTAAGGAAACAATGATATACAACGTAAAATCTAAAGCATGTAACCATATATCAATCAGAAAGGATATAATTCATTTCATTACATAAGGAAATGAACACATGAATGGAACCATAATCAGAGTCGCTTATATTATAAATGAAAAAAGGGAGATTACAACCAAATGCTCTGACGCTATGATCTTCCTTCGGTGGGGCTGACAGCAGAGTGTGTCTCAACAAAGCTTGTCAGGAATCTAGACAAAGCTCTCTCTCTTCGGCTTGGCTCTCAATAGCTTCCCTGCTATAGTTTCCTTCCTACAAGTTCAGCTAGAACATGTTCAAACCTTCAACCATTCAGCCCTTCAGCTATTCAGCTCTTCAGCTAGCACATCAAAGGAAGACTAATATATTTCTAGAGGAGAGGAGGAGGTTTGGATCCCTAAAATAGTGGAAGGGAGGCCTTATCCCTTGGGAGGTTTCCCCATAAAGTGGAAACAAGAGGCCAAAGGAGGAAGGTCGTGGTTATTCAGTCAAACCACTTCCTATGACTCATCCATGAAGTTGTTGCGATAAAAAATTCGCCTTTAAAAAAAAAAATTTCCATAAGCAGATCGGTGCAGGTTCTTAACTGGGATAGAGTGCCAACTAGCGGGGGCTCAGTGTTAGTTTTCCTCATTTGTGCGAGGGCATAACGAGCTACCAGCACCAAGCAAAAAACAAGTGTTTTTAGTGGTCTTCTCAGGAAATGGTCAACAGAAGGATGGTTGTCCTCATGGCAAGGGATGCAATTATGGTATTTTCCAAGCATGATGCTTCTAATTAGTCATAGAAATAACCCTCCAATGGGCGAGATGGGGATTGCAGGGACAATGACAAATTACTGTGTAAAAATATTTCACTCTGTCACGACTCGAATGAGTACAATTCAGGCATGTGAATGAATGAGTTGAACTCGAACATGCAAGAAAGTCACCTGATTACCAGCCAATGATTAAAGTTGTTAATAGGTGAGAGAGAGACCACCAATAATGAAAATGGTTCTTAAGGTACTACTAGTACAATCCACAGAATGTGAACAGTGATCTGGAGTCAAACACCCCTGAAATCACTTGATCGAAGGCCAATGATGAGAACCCATCATGAAATGTGAAGAACTTGCCATTAGGGTATGTAGGCTCTAAGGTACCAAAACGGAATCTCTATATCAACTTCCCAGATAATGAGTTGAAGATGACAGGAAGCGATCCGTCGAAGGAGGGTCATAATGAATCCCACATCATCGACATGAAACAAAGAATGTAATATGAGTGTTAATCAATACTAAAATAGAGGATCGGGGAATGTACAAACTGCAAAATATTTCCTCTTGAACATATCAGCGAAACAACTTTAGAATTTGGCAACATTTGACTCAAATAGGATCAGAGGTCATGTTGACAATATTGGTAATCAAATGAGAGGCAAACAAATTTCCAAAACCCATGGAGAAAAAGTGACAGTGTGAAGATATCCCAACCCGACACGAACTGCAGATAAGTGTCATGTGCAAGAGTGACATACTGCCAACACCACTGATGAATAACTTCCATTTTCCCCCACCATTTCTGGCGAGTACCTCTTTATTTTTACACAAGCTTGAAGAGGATAGCATATGATTTTCATATAAGTTTTCCCTTCAGAAAAATCCATCCTAGTACATTTTACAAGCCCTAGGAAGGAGGAACTCAGTAATGTCCTGAAGACGATTTCTGATGTCTTTTAGTTTTAACGAGTCTGGCAAAGGGAAAAATCAGTGTCTTTTCATGTTTATAGAGTTTGAAAAGAAGAAGAAATGAAAACTCCAGCAGGTCCCTTTTCGTAGGTAGTCTCACAGATCTGAAAAGGTATAAAATAATATCTTAAAGAACCTCTTAGCGATGTTTGACTAAGGTATTCCTTTTTCGTAAATAATCTGTCCCAGCTCGAAAAAGAGGTAAACGTATACTGGGCAGATGGTTTCACAACCTTTAACGAGTTCAAAATGATAAGAGTCTCAACAATATTTTCAATTTTTTATACTCAGAGAAGAGTTGAAAGATGACTCCACCTAGAGGAACGAGTGGTATTAAGGGTAGCAACTGGTCCCAATGATGGTGAAACTACTCAGAACAAGTAAAGGTAAAGAGGTTGGCTAACAAGACCACTCATTGCGGCTATTCCTTAGGAATGGGTAAAACAATCTAGTGATGGAATATGATCGACCGAGTAGATGGTAGCGATGGAATGGGAAAACCAAGGATCCTCTAGAAAAACAGGATGATAAAATGGCAATCATGAGAGGTAAAATAAGAATGGTTTCATTTTTACACAAGCTTAAAACTTTTTAGGAAACTATGCTTGCAACCGGTTTCATTTTTACACAAGATTGAAATGGAAACGAAATATGCTTGAAATAAGTTCGCATGCCCCCATCATTATGAATCAATTCGAGGTACATTCCCCCCAGCTTCATGGCATTCACTTAAGTAGATTACTAGCTACTAATAGGTGGATGGAATGAAGGTCCAATCACAAGATCAGGCGAAAGACTTGAATTGGATTTTATGATATTTAATCAAATATTTGAATTAAAAATGTAACATGTTTCAGTTTTTAATGAGGTTGACACA
Organism: Pinus albicaulis; assembly: GCA_034641835.2. NCBI lineage: Eukaryota > Viridiplantae > Streptophyta > Pinopsida > Pinales > Pinaceae > Pinus > Pinus albicaulis. Next base: position 121,514 of record JAXQQM020084942.1, read on the forward strand.
ATAAAAGAACTATCCTCATGAAAACTTGTTTCCTGAACAAAAAATTGGCGACTCCACTGGGGACAAAGGTGATCCCTCTAGCCCTAGGGTGGGTATAGAAACTACGGGAACATACTAACATCTACCTTCCTATATTCCAAATGAAATTAAAAGAAAGGAAGATGACCTACCTTGTTCTAATGCTATGTTGTCATCTTTCGGCGAAGCTTCTTGATGTCTCACTCTTCTCAAGATCGATACACATTGATGCCAATGTTTGATTACCTGTACAGTCAGTCAAGACAACATGACAAGTGTTACACCATTTTTTTGGTCATCTAACCTATTATTATTAGATGAACCCAAGTACACCATGTAAGACCAATTTTACCCTAAGTAAAATTGCTTTCACCATATAAAATAACTTATTTGGTCATATTTAACACAAAACAAGGAAATTAATTAAATAAATCCTTATTTATTTAATTATTTCCTAAGAACAAGTTATTTAAATCATTATTTAAATAATATTCTTAGTTAAATTTGACTAAATCATACATAAATAATCAAATAAACCATTATTTATTCCCATCATTCCCCTAAAATGATAAATAAATCATTTATTTATTTATTATTTATAAATAAAGGAATTGACCCAAGTCAAGAATCCTTTTCCCTCCAAAAAATATAATAAAATATTCCTAAAAGGTGCTTCTAGAATTCGATTAATAATATTTTATTCATGCACCGAGTTCTAGACCGCCCCAATATTTTGTTATAAATAGGGGGGTTTTCCCCATTAATTAGTCACCTTCATTGCATTAGATCACTCTGGATCTACTCTTGGTCACCATTTTCCATTTTGTTTTGTGAACTCCCATTGAGTTCTATGTTTGTTGTTCTACACCCATAAGAGAGAGAAATGTTAGATCTGAAACACTGAGGACTTTCAAGAACCCATCCCACTGAGGAGAACCGGAAGACACCTTTCTTGTTTTCCTCTCAGGTGCCCCATTCTTTAATATAATACAAAATTCTTTTAGATACATTCTTCTTGTCTTGTCCGTTAGATTTATGGAGCCATGTTATATTTTATCTGCTTAATGTCTTTTGTGCTTAGATTTGAATTTGTGCAGCAAAATTAAAGATATTTTGTAGCCATAATCGATGTTAGGGCTATTTGTTATGCATAGCTAAAGTGAACTTTTACGACGAAAGATTCATACTAACAATTGGCGACTCCACACGGGTTTTATTTTACGACCGCTGTCGTTTTATCTATTCCTGCATATCCAGCTATTTCAGACCCTAGGGTTTCTCTTCAGTTTTATGTTTTTCCTATTTTTATGGTGCTTTCCACCTCTAAAACCCTCAAACAGTCAAATTTTTAACTTCCGTGTGTTTCTGGCCCTATTATGCAGGTGACCGACATCAATCGCAGCAGAGACGACATTTTTTTTCTGAAATATACCGCCGAGAGTGCTGGAAGTGCAGGTCGCACTTTTTGGCCCAAAAAGTGCGTCTTGAAGCTTCAGGTCGCGGAACACAGCCCAAAAAGTGCGACCTGAGTGAAAAACAGGTCAAAAACTGCGACCTGGCCTTTTTTCTGGAATTTTTCTGAAATTTTTCTAGGTTTTGTCTGAACCTCTGTCAGGGTTGTTTGACCTCCGTCTTCGCCCGTTGAGACCTATTCTTGCTCCGTTTTACTCAACTAAGTTGGAATCTAGCCCCCTAGGGCTTCAGTACCCTCCACATTTTGTGGGAGAGTTTTCTCTGTTTCAGAAGTCTGAATTTCCAGAGTTTCAACCTTTTTTCTTTCTGATCTGATACCTCCTTTTCAGATCCCTACAGATCAGCTCTTCTCCCTTTCAAAACACCCATATAGTTTTTTTTGAGTTCATTTCAAGGGCCACCTCCTTGTCCATTCTATTTTTAGCTGATCTCCTCTTTTTTAACAGCAACCTTGCCTTTGCCTCTTTGCTGTTTTCTGCACCTCTTTTCAGCAGATTTCTCCTTTAGATCCCTGTTCCTTCAAACTTTAGATCTATTGGCCTTCTTTTTAGTGTGTTTTGATTAGATTTTTTCCCTCTTATAGACTAGTTTTGAGAGACCCGCCTCCTTGGGTTAGATTGTGCATTGTTAGCTGTTAATTTTCTGTTATTTTAGTCTTATTTACTGTTCTCTGTAGATTTATTTTCAGTTACACATCACACTTTTTATTTTATTCTCAAAACGTCTGGGTTTAAAAATTAAAATTAACACATGCCACACATTGACCCTAAGTGAAGAAGAGACTGGTTAACACCGCCTGGCAAAGACTTTAAAATCAATTGACATTGCACCTCTCTGCCCTTATTTAGACATTGTACTCACTTGATCTTGCACCGCCCTGCCTTTGTCAGTTTTTCTTCTTCCCGTCATCATTGTGCCTCCAAGGCGTTTATCCCAGAGACTTCTTAGCCTTCACCCTTAGTTTCCAGTTGGTTGAATTGCTCCTTCCCATCGTCGTCGAGTTAGTCCTCCCCCGTCTTCTGATTCTTTGGTTTCTTCCCCTACTTCTGGTTCTCCCCCTATTACCTCCACCATGTCTGGTCCAGGGCCTAACGCTAGTGGCCACCCCGGCCCTAATGCTGGGACTGTTACTAGCGGAACCACCACAGGAACTACCTCGACTGCTCCCTTGCTCCCCTTCATGGCAGGCCTCAATCTCCCCGATTTCAATCAGTTGATCAATGATCCTATCTGCCATGTTGTTAGTTGGCCTGTTATGCCAACCAAGCTCCCCTCCGACATTCCCAAGTTTGAAGGCCTTGCTGGAGAAGATCCCTCCAACCACATCCGATCTTTCCACATGTGGTGTTCATCCCATTCCATTATTGATGATTCCATCCATCTTAGATTGTTCCAACGCACGCTTACCGACGCAGCTTCTAAGTGGTATGTTGATCGACCCACTTCCTCTCATACCACCTTTTCGACTCTTGCCCAAGCTTTTTTTATCTTACTTCCAGCTTGCCCTTCGTTACGACACTGGTATTGAACTTTTGACTTCTTTCCGTCAATCATCTGCGACCCGCCTATCTGATCATGTCCAGGAATGGCGGCGAAGAAAGAGCCTATGTCAATCTCATACCTTCGAAGACTGTGTCTATATGGACCAGTTCCTCAGATCTCTCTTGCCACCTATCGGGAAAGATGTCGCATCGCATTTTCCTCAAACCGAAGAAGCTGCCCTCCAAATGGCGTTAAAATATGACCTGATCTAGGCTCAGATGGGTTATGTTTATATTGTTCTACCTGACCTCCCTAGACCCGGTAATGCCCATGCACTGGGGGCACCTCATGTCGCTAACAGTATCGTTGGAGCTATCTCTCATCCATCCGCTCAACCTCCCATGAGCTATGGTTTCCCTGGGGGAGGGGGCACCACTTCTTGCACTTCTCCCCCTCCCAGTAGCTCGCATCCAGGATCTGACATGCCTCCTCTTTCTGCCCAACCCCCTGTTACCCAACCTCATTATCATCCATATCCACAGCCTAGTTCTCCAACTCCTACAGCATTAACACTCCCGCCTCCCTTGTCTTCTCAACCCCTGCAACAACTGCCACCACCCCCTTAGGGGCAGGGGTATGTGCAATAGAGTGCAACCAATCCTTTCTCGCATCCAAGCTTCGTGGCTACCCAACCACCTCACGGACCCGTACCCACTCAACCTCGTACATCTGGTACCTCTGATTACCAGATCCTCATGATGAACTCTGACCAACCTATAACCACCGACCTTAAACTTCACACTCAGTCCCGTCCGTACCCCCAACCTCCTGCTCCATCTGTCCCTGAGTTACCTTCTTCATGTTCTACAGAGCCTCTTTCGACAACTTATGGTCCCTTGCATATCGCTCTGCCTAAAGCCAAGGTTCATACCAAGATTCCTAAGGGACCCTTACGCCGAAATTATGCTTCTGACCAAGCTGCCCATTCGTTTAGCATAGTAGATGAGCTGGCCCAATCTTTTGTTGCCATTTCAACGCTGGAACTCCTCCAGTCATGTCCCTCCCAAAGAAAAGCTCTACTATCTACCGTTGGCGTTGTAGATCCAGCAGATGACCAATTGATTATTTTCGATGCCCATCAGTCGGAGTCTCCTCCTCTTCCTTCTTCCGTAGCTTTCCAAATCTCAGTCAAAATTCGGAATGCTAACATTTCTTGGTGCATCATTGACTAGGGGGAATCCACCTATGTGATGTCTGCTTCAGTTTGGAAACAACTCGGATCTCCTGAGTTGGCCCCTTCCACGATCACTCTTCGAGCGTGGGATGGCCACGCCTCCCAGCCCATTGGCCTTTTCCATAATTGTCCCATCACTCTTGCGGGCAAGACTGTTTGCATTGAAGTTGAAGTCATCAATGCCCCTATTGATTATAACATTATTTTGGGGCATAGCTACACCTATGCCATGTCTGTTGTCCCATCCGCAGTCCACCGCAATATTTTTTTCCCTCACAATGGAAATATAGTCACCATCAACCAGTTGACGTATCATGAGCCAAAATCTTAGACCTCCCCTGAGTCAACCCTCTCTTCTGTAGCCAATAAAAAAACTGTTGATTCTTTGACCAGTGTTTCCCCCGACATCTACAAAGACTCCTCCTTTCTTGCAACCTTCCTTGGTCTTCCTCCTCCTCCTGTCTCTAATCCCAGCTTAGTGAATGTTTACATGCTGCAACCGTCTCGAGCTGCCCTTAAACAACCCGTTTTGGCTAGTTAGCAACCTCAACCTCGCCTGCAGCATTCCGCTCCTATCCCTTTGCCTCAGCTACTTGAACTTCTTCTCCCTATACCTTCCCATCCAGCTAATAATCATGAGCCTATTTACCCTCCTGGAATGGTTCCCCCAAGCCTTAGCCATTTAGGAGTCGTCCCACCTAGCCATTACCCCTATGGTCAGATACCTTTCCTTGCTCCCCCTCTCGGAGTTTATTCGGTCCCTCTCTTGGCCAACCTCTCCCTCCCTAACTTGACCTTGGGTATTCCAACCACTACCCCACCCGGTCAACCCAAACCTGATCTTGCTTTGACCCCGTTTCAACCGGTCCCCATGATTTATCCCACTGCAACAGTGCCTCAACCACCTCAACAGGAACCACCTCCCGTTGCAACCACTTCGGGTAAGACTGGCAAAGCTCACAGGGGGGCATCAACCGACAAGACTGCCTTGACAAACCCTGCCCCCCCTCGGCCTCCAAAGCATACCATCCGATCTGCCTTGTGTGACGTTGTCGGTCATGCCACACATACTTTTCCTGAATTGCCTCATCTCAAGCCCATGGTTAATGTCGTGTTCCCTGAGTCCACGGTCCCGGAAGCCTTGGTTGCTTCTGTGCCCACGGCCAAGAACCCCAAGACTATTCACACCAACCACCCTTGTGCTTTGTGTGATATCCATGGCCATTACACCCACCTTTGTTCCCGCCTCAAGGACTTCCGCACCTCTCTAGCCGCGGTTCGCCAATTTGAGGCTAAGCGCAACGAGTCCACCTCTCCCCTACTTGCGCATTTTGCTTCAGCAGAACTAGTAGACATGACGGATCCCATTGGCATTCCCCCTCCTGATGTCGAGATGACAGAGCCTTCGTCCACCATCTTCTACCTATCATCATCCATGAGACCCTCGGGGAACATTCCCTCTGAATCCTCCCTTTTTGTTTCTCTTGACCTTCCTTCAGCGATCACCTTGGGCTCAACATCGGTAGATCCTTTATTTGCTTACTCTTCGGTCACCCCTTATGATGATGCGCATGTGAACCTCACTTCTCCTGATGATGAGTTAGGTAGCTTTGACATGTCAGGTGATCTTTCTTCCACCAGTCACCCCATCTTCTATCACGATGATGACCTTATGGAAGGAATCATCTCCCCTGACTTTCTCTCTTCCTCCTTACATTGAAACCATGTATTTGAACCACATACACCTTGTGGCCATTACATTACAGCCCAATGTTTGGGTAAGGGGGCACCCATATTTGAGAGACCAGGAGAAGTAATTTTCCACAACTCTCCTAGTGTATCTGGTTATGTTGACTCTAGTACCATTATTCTTCCAGATTTATAAGAACCTCTAGAGCCCCATACCCCTTCAAATCACTCTTAGGATGATACCTCTTATCGTTCCTTCATTTTACATCCGCAACCTAGTCTCTTAGACATTGTTGTTGACCAACCTATAGGTTTTCTAGGAGAGCATCAGTTCATTATCTCCAAAACCTCTATTTGGGATCGTGGTACCAGGTATGCCAACCCAGCAAATTAAAGTCCATTTGATTCATATATGCAGTACTAAACGAGATTGGTAATCATCCATTGCCTTTCTCAAACTGCATAACCATAATGAAAACAAATGGTGCACCATATCCTTCAAACATGTCTAAATTCCCCTTTTTCTACATACATTTTGGCCTAACCACAACTTGCTTGGGGGAATCTATGCCCATAAACCATAAATATCCCAGATCTCAGCCAAAAATAGCAATGAAACCCCCTTTCTCTTCCAGGTCACACTTTTCAGGTCATTTCCTGGGACAGGTCGCAGTTTTCTGCCCAATACCTGCTACCTAGGTCATAGAACAGACCCCAAAAAGTGCAACCTGGCCCGTTCATGAGCTCTAGGTACCTTTTAGTTTTTAGTACCTTGATACTTCACAAGGACACATTTTGTCCACGAAGAGTTTATTCACCTCTCCTACAAATCAGATTTCTTCACTTACCTTACTTGTACTTGGGACACCCCTTTGTCTCCTTACTTGTATTTGTTCGTGTTGATTTTCGTCATGAGATACCCTATTGTACTCATGTTTTTATGGTTCTCCATTGGACCTTTACTATGTGGCAGCACCATCGAGTCGCCCTTTTTTAGAGCATCTGATTTGCGTCATCATCAGTCATGGAGTCTATCTCGCGTCCCTTTGTATCCCACTATATTCCTCCATCCTTCATTGCTTGGTCCCTCTCTTGTGTTGCACATTATGGCCTTCAATACCATTGTCCCCTATCCCTCATGATAGTGTGTCAGTCGCTGCCAAGCCATTCATGCCATTTATGCTCTAACAAGGGAAGTCGTCCATCCGCTACTCAGTATTCCTCATTTCATTATCATCATCAGTGTTCGTCTGTTAGTCACTCTACTATTTTCTATCGTGCCTTAGTTGAGATTCCCCTGTTGCCTCACCTATGGCGGACCTACTTTTGTCGACATCAACTCATTTACTCCAGAATCTAGGTCTGGGGGGCAGTGTACCTTGGTTCAAGATCTTTTCAGCATGATCGTGATCTATACACTTGATAGTCCAGTGATGCAGCAGTAGCTATTGGTGATTCCCGGGTGTGTGTGAGATTTCTCAACCCTCATGAGGGGGTGGCCCTGTAGGTAGCCCCCCACATGCCCAGATGACTTCCTCATTTATGCCCTTGATGCAGCTCCTCCCATTTGATGATACTGACCTCAACCGCTTGCGGCGCCTCTTCAATTTGCACGTATCAGTTAGATTTTGCGAGCCCTTCCCCACATGTAGGGGCCATTTGGGTGTATTTGTATCTCATGTACTACCATATTATTGTATAAGTCCTGACGATTATTCCAGGCATCGCATGTATCTGGGATTCATCATGTTATTTACCTGGCTCATGTTTAGGCCAGCACATGCTTCATTATTGCGTTACGTGGTTTTCCGGGCACCTTATTCTTTGTACTTATTGCGTTCCGTGGTTTTCCGGGTGCCTTATTCTTTGTACTTTGTCTCAACAGGCATAGGTATGCCTCCCCCGCCGCCTTTAGCATAGGTACCACTTCATAGAGACTTGTTGCACCTGTAAGTCTCGTCTCCTGAGGGTCTAGTCCTTTAACACATCAGACAACATTACACTTCTCTCTCTCATTTCCATTTTGATATCTAGTGATTAAGTTCTTACAACGTACTTCGGTCATACGATTTGCTCCTAACACTCGTACGTTGGGGGGAAATCTATTACACCATTGTTTTGGTCATCTAACCTATTATTATTAGATGAACCCAAGTACACCATGTAAGACCAATTTTACCCTAAGTAAAATTGCTTTCACCATATAAATAACTTACTTGGTCATATTTAACCCAAAACAAGGAAATCAATTAAATAAATCCTTATTTATTTAATTATTTCCTAAGAACAAGTTATTTAAATCATTATTTAAATAATATTCTTAGTTAAATTTGACTAAATCATACACAAATAATTAAATAAACCATTACTTATTTAATTATATTCCCATCATTCCCCTAAAATGATAAATAAACCATTTATTTATTTATTATTTATAAATAAAGGAATTGACCCAAGTCAAGAATCCTTTTCCATCCAAAAAAATATAATAAAATATTCCTAAAAGGTGCTTCTAGAATCTGATTAATAATATTTTATCCATGCACTGAGTTCTAGACCGCCCCAATATTTTGTTATAAATAGGGGGGTTTTCCCCATTCATTAATCACCTTCATTGCATTAGACCACTCTAGATCTACTCTTGGTCACCATTTTCCATTTTTTTTTGTGAACTCCCATTAAGTTCTATGTTTGTTGTTCTACACCCATAAGAGAGAGAAATGTTAGATCTAAAACACTGAGGACTTTCAAGAACCCATCCCACTGAGGAGAACCAAAAGACACCTTTCTTGTTTTCCTCTTAGGTGCCCCATTCTTTAATATAATACAAAATTCTTTTAGATACATTATTCTTGTCTTGTCCATTGGATTTATGGAGCCATGTTATATTTTATCTGCTTAATGATTTTTGTGCTTAGATTTGAATTTATGCAGCAAACTTAAAGATATTTTGCAGCCATAATCGATGTTAGGGCTATTTGTTATGCGTAGCTAAAGTGATCTTTTACGACGAAAGATTCATACTAACAACAAGCATAAAATCATGACAAACATAAAACATTTAAAATCTATCTAACTGATCAAGGAATGCTAGAAATTTCATTATAAATGTAAACAAAAGTGGAATATAAAAATCAGTTTCATTTTATTATGATAAAGATAAGGGGAGTTTACAACCAAGCCTTGATGTTGAGGGTCTCCTTTGGCAGGTACGTATCCAAGAACTTTTGCAACACCCTCATACAAAAAGGTCCAAGATCTCACTATGTTCCTAACACACAAAAACAATCACACTCTCCTCTATTATCCCGAAGCTATAATTGCTTCTCCCCTCTATGATTGTTGCTTCTAACTAGCTAACTAAAGCAAAAAAGGTGAAGAAGGTCTCCTTATATAAAAATGGAGGAGGAGGATATGGGTCCTCAAATAATGGGAAAGAAGCTTATCCTTTGGAGTAGTTCCTATTTTATGGGAACAAGAAGCCCAAAGGGAAATTCCTTGGCCATATCCTCAAAAACAACTTCCAGCTGTCTGCTTCGCGAATCTTCTTGTTGTGGAAGCTTCATTTATATTTAAATTTTTTTTCCAAAATAGGATCGACGTGGGTAAGAAATCAAGAGAGAGCGCCGATTGGAGCGGGTCACAATGAAAATATCTGCTATTGGCGTGGGTTAGACATTGAGACAAATCGCCGACCTTGAAAACCAGGTTTTTATAGGGATCTTCCAGAAAAGTTGTAAAGGGAGATGAATTGGAATACAAAGTGTGGTTTAGGGGTATGTATTCCATGCTTGGAAAGTACACAAGGGTCACTATATGGATCCTCCAGGATCAAGGAATGGGTAGAATAGGGAAAATGACAAATTGATGTGTAACAAAAGCTAATGTTGTTAATTTTTTCAATGCATTTCTCTTTACCATGCGATCCCAAAATAAATCTTCGCATGTCAATAGTTTCTTCCAACACATTAAAAACATGCTATGGAATGTAGGATTTATTAATACATTCAATTAATGATGGTAGACTCCTAACACATTTCCTCCTCAATGTTACTGAAAAATGACTGAACATTTGATCAATATGGTCATGAGTATTCACAAAAAGAACGAAACCAACAATTATCATTTTAAAAATTCCCAATTCAACTAGCATGTTTAGATACCTAAAAAGAACTTGATTTTTGTTTTCATGGCTTGTGTTGTCTAATTGTACATGTGAAACTTCAGGAAGAGTACCAAACCAATGAGTAACCACATCATGGAGTATATTTATGGTCAAATTTGCATCATTATGAATATTTGGGGCTATGAATAAAACCCTTGGAAACATCTTCTCATTAAAGACCATACAACCAACCAAGTAAAACTGAATGAATTTTTTCTCCTGTAATTTTTTTAGCGTGTGGATAAAATGTGGAAGAAGTTTTTTATTCTGGTCCATACCATCAATTATCAAACCCAAATATTTATTTAGATTATCATAACACTTATTTCTATGCTTATACAAATTTTTCCTTTCACTTGTTTGCTGATTGCGATGCTCTTGAAGTTCTTTGACAACAAAATCTGTACATAAAATAAAAGAAACATATGAATAAATATATTTTCATAGTTGATAACTATCTAATTTTTAAAAATAATGTTTTTAACGCGTACCTCTTTCTGCCTCTTGACATTTATCTCTTTTTTCTTTAAGAGAAGAACATGTGCTACAAAATCCCCATCCTTGTCTTCTTAGGAATATGAACATTGTTGAATTTTTTCTTCCATACCCTTGTAAAATATGAATATGTAAGAAAATTACCAACTCCTTCAGTAGCTTCTGCATAATCAATGTATAAGCTGAATATTTCTCGTCTCGAGAAATTATCTGGAATATGTATTTTGTATTTATTTGGCATACACCCTCCATGCTTTGAAACTAAGTCTTTCATCCATGACATGGAAATATTTTCTAACGACCCAACCTCTCGTTTATAATGTACTTCTGAATAATATGTGGGATCTTTTTCCATTTTTTCTTGGATTCTTGACAAACGAAAATTTCCAATTAAATGCAACATTTTGAAAGCCTTTCTACAGAACAATACATTCCCAATATGATAATCATAACCTGCTAGTGTAGATTGCATGCAACCCACTAAATATGAATTTTGCACGCTTTTATTCATTGAAAAATATCTTTTTCCTTTTCTCCAAAGAAAATTTGAAATCCATATGTTTCAAGCAATCCATTCGACAACATTCACTTGAAATCAAATGAATGACATAGCTTATTTTTGTGAGATATGTTGTCCTCGCCCTTGTATAAATAAAATTTTTTGGATTGATATGAAAAGGTCTACTCCTACTCCTATTTTCAATATTTTCTTGCAACGAATTCATCATTCCATTATCCTTTTTAGAAGTTGTTTCATCACCATTAGAAGGAATATTATCCCCATTATAATTATTCTCAACATAGTTAAGAAATTCATCAGCATCATTGCCTGGAAAATATTCATTACCATCCTCACTTGAAGAAAAAATTTCACAAGAATCATCTACGCTTTTGTTGCCTTGACTCATATGAAATCCTTCACCATCTTAATCCATGCTTTCAAATTCTTCCCTCGGAGGATTCAATTCTTCAGCACCATGAGTGTCTTCGAAATGGTCACTTAGAGAAAATGCATTATTCAGATTTGTGCCTCTAAAATTATCATTTGAAAGAAAATCTTCATCCTCCCTTTCCTTAGTGGTGCTCTCATAATCCTTGGGATTAGGCCTAAGTTGAAGCTTTGAATCTGTATTCACTAGAATTTCTTCGTCCCGCCCCTCCCCTTACTCACTGGTGCTCTCATAATTGTTAGGATTAGGAATAAGTGGATGAATTGAATCTATATTTATTGGAAATTACTCATCCCCCCCTTCATCAGTGGTGCTCTTATAATCGTTAGGATTAGGATGAAGTGGAAATTTTTACTCTGAAAATTCATTCCCCTCTTCATTATTCACTCTGGCATATTCCTTACGAAAATATATTTCTCATTAACTAATATATATATTTATTTTTATCAGGAAAATGACACCAAAAAATATTTCTGTGAATGTTTCTGCAGCTAGAGCAGCAACTGCCAAATCTAAAGTTATAGCTGGACGCATTATGGATACTACTGGACACAACAAGGACATTGTTTCACACACTATGCATACCGTTGAAGAATAAAAAATTGAAAGACGTAATAAAATTCAAGCAAGTGGCTCACCAGGTTCATTAAAGCTTATTTCTGAATGGAAGAACATAGAGGAAATAAATAAAATTGAATTTTCATGGTATCTTGAAGAAAATGGAACAAAGTATGATATACATATCTACCTAATTTGTGGTATTATTGACTTAGATGAATCATATCAAGTGATTGGTAGAGTACAAGACATATGTTTTGTGTCGAATACAAACACTATTTATATTCTTTCAATAATGGATAATAAACGTGACAAGGTTAGATATCATATATCACAAGTCAAGTATGACACAAATGAAACATCTACAAATTTGTATGCAGATATCGTAAGCAAAATTGAAAACAACATTATAAGTATGCTTATTTATATTTTTTCTATGCATTATTGTAAGGATCATTCAATTTTTTTTAAATTATTGATCATTGACATGTTTTATTTTGTTTGATAGGATTTTGTTGCTCGTCTTTCAAACATGTTTGAAGGTATTTATTATATGGAGCCAAATGTTATGACTATGATCAACACTTTCCACACAGAGAAAGAAGAGGAAATGATAACGAAGTAAATATCAATAGCTCATGACATTGCAATAGTACAAAGAGGGGATCAACCAAGAGTCACTAAGGTGGGTCATTCTAGTAAACCTAAAAATGTTTCTTTTGAAGATGTGGAACATGAAACTGAAAATTATGATAGAATGAGTGAGGAGGAGATTCGAATGGTTGTGCAAAAGGAAAAAACAAATCATACACCAAAAAGAAAAATGGCCAAAGATGTCTCTCTTTTACCTAATGATGAAGAGCTTGTTTATAAAAAATTATTATGTTAACCAATAAGAAGAAGAAATAAAATCTTGGTCAACTTGTAAAAGTCATGAGAAACAGTGAAGAAAAAACTAAAAGCTCTAAAGGAAGCAGAGAAATCATAACACCAGGTGCTGAGTTAGAGGATGGCATTATTAAAAAAAACAAAATTCCATTCAATATGAATTGAGGAAGAATAAATTAATTTATGGAGGCCAAACATTTCAGCTTAATGTCAGCCAATTTAATAGGCCAGATGAAGGACAATCTCAATATCAAATTAGAAAGGCCCATCACCTACATGTACATAATCTGAAAAAAAATTCAGGTTCAATCCATATGTGCATGTGGTGGATTATGTGGTTCTCGTTGATCCACGCTAGGTTCCCAACAAACATGCATTTGACAAGACAAAATGTTTTGATTATAAATATCATGTAAATGGAGGGAACCATTTAGTAGAGGCTATAAGACAATTGATTGAGGAATATCTCAATAACTATCCTTTTAAAACAGTGAAATGCATCATTTATGGTGGTTTAATAGAAAAAGAATCAAATTTATTGGCATGGGATCATAATGCAGATAATGACTACAGAATAAAAATGACTTTCATTGAAAGGGTCAAATTTATTCATAATGAATTCATAGAAAAATGTGGCAAGAATAAGGCACAAGTTAGTCCAACATTTCGAAAGGAATGTTTATTGGAAATAACTTATCAAATTGATGAAAATATTAAAGAAAAAGATATAAAAAAGCATTCAAATATATTCAGAAGCATGGATAACATTTTTCAATTTTCATTTAGAATTGGGGAGATATGGGATTTAATTGATGATATTTTTGATCGGTGGGAGAATATTTCCATAAAAAATTGGAAGGTTAAAAAGAGTAAACCCATAATATGTACCAACAGTAAGACAAGTCCTGAAATGAAGCAACTTCCAGAGGATATGACTATCACACCTTGGAGAAAAATTCAAGGAGTGAAGGATGAGAAACTAGTCAAATCGGTACTATCTCGAGTGAAGTTGGTGTAGAAATTATACACACATATGTATACCAATGGATTCAATCCGATCAAGCAATGTACTAAAGATAGATACTGAATCCTTCTACAAATAAAATGTTGAAAAATAAACACGATCGCTAATCACAACAAGTAAAGAAAGAAGCAAATCAAACCACAACACATATATTTTCCTGGGGAAATCTTGCTGCTCAAAACCCCTCTATCTTCTATTTTATATTCACCATGGAATGATGAAACAATTACAATGCACTCTTCTCACAAGATTTTCCTGCACTCTCACAACTGTCTCACACTAATTCAGAAAAAATTGAGTCAACACTTAGCCAATTCTCAGCCTGTCTTCAGCTTTCCTTGCTCGCGCAATTAATGAGGAATGAAATCCCTATTCCTTAGGAATTTCAACTTTTCTCAACTGCGCAAGTATCGTGTGAAATCCTTTGGTTTTTTAATTGCATCTGGGCAGTTTTCTAATAATACAACTGATAGTCAACTTCCCTTTAACCTTTGTCTCAACTAGGTCTCCACTAGAACTAACATGCATGCAGCTATTAATAGTAAATCGTCAGTTACATGAGAGATCACTGCATGTGAATTAAATCTGATTTAATTCACTTGATATATCACTAGTGCAACAAACAGTTAGAACTAGTTCAATTGACTTTAACTCAATAAATTGAGTTAACTGATTTCTCATGGATTAAACTAATGCACTAACTGCAATTCGAACTCCATATATAATAGAATCACTCTGCATGGCTCACTAACTACCCTCAACTCAAAATTCATGATATAATCGAGTTTATCGCATGCAATTAACTATTACAAGTGATTATGAGATAAGATTACATTTTATTGTCCAATTTAATTAAGGGATAATTAAATTAGATACATTTCCAATTTATTAAATAAATTTAATTGTACACTAATATATTACTATGACCCATCACTACATGAACTGTGGTCCCACACTAGTGTGTGTGCTGTCATATTGTTTATGGATGCCAATTTCAATGTTTCTTGTTGCAAATTTCAACACTCCCTCTCAACAAGAAATGAATAAATCTGTCTCGATCTGGTACCTTGGATTTTCCTTGCATGCACACATGCACCTCTTGCATATGACATGCAACTCTTGCATGCAACACTTCTATAGTGTTGTTCGCACATGAAATTCTTGCATGCAACACTTCTGAAACTCAATAGCCTGCAAAAACCTAAATCAGTATAATGCATCTATCATCAGAGTCTTCTGACTACTTCTATCTAGTGAAAATGTCTATTGGACTCTCTACGCTGCTGAAATGTACATCCATCCACTCTACATTGCTACCAAATCTAATCTGCGCTCCAGTATCTGACACCTGCCACTCTCATTTTTGTCTTCTTAACATCTGACTGCATCAATATAACCGATCTTGCTACTACCGTAGTGTGGGCTCCTCGTAGCTAGGTTCTATCGATGAGACACACAATCTCAATGAATCCTACCCAAATTTCTTCTTGGGATTAATTTTTCACATCACCCCACCTCACACCTGGAGGTATAGCTGCATGTACTCCCTCTGCCCATCTGGCTCAAAATTTCTCCCTCCTGGAGGTCTCTGCTTGAGTAGTTTCTGCCACTTCATGATCCTCATCTTGTGGCTACTCCACATATTGAGATTCATCCTTTTAAACCAAGAGTTCCTCATCTGTATGCAAATCAAGCTCCCTCTCAAGGGACAATCGCATGGATTTCTCAAAATTCCCCATGTTATATCCCTTGCATGTGTCTATCTGTGCAAGAGTACCCTCTGGAAGCCCTGTAGAAATCTATTGCATGACCTTCAAAGTTCCATGGTGCAGATGGCCCAGTCTCTTGTGCCATAACTCACCCTCATCCTGACTCACCACTTTGTCTGATTTACCCATCAATTCTGCACAACCATCTACATCAAGTTTATAGATATTCTTCACATGAATAAAAATCTTATTGGCTTGTCATATGGATTTGTGTTGAAGGAAAGCTTTCCCTTCACTAAAAAATAGATCATGGCCTCTATCCTCCAACATTGCGACTGAAACTAATTTTTTCTTGGGTTACAGGGGTACAACAATAACAATAAGGGGGGCTACACTAATAATAATAAGGGACTGCACTAGTAATATAGGGACCTAACATTTCCCTCTCCTTCAAAAAAGTGTTGTCCTCAATGCTTGAGTAGCTCTAGGTGCTTCTGTATAAAATTCTCATCCTACCATGTAGAATCTTCAGTGGGTAAGTTCTTACACTTGATGAGATACTCTGAAATTGATCGATTTCATAACTGTAGAGTTCTTGTTTTCATGACTGATTCAAGTTCCAATATGATTTTTCCTTCCTCATTAAGTTCTGGAAATATTGTTTGAACTAGTAGTTTTTCACCTATAACCTTCTTTAAGCATGAAACATGGAAAACTGGATGCACTCGCGAAGAAGCAGGAAGCTCCAATTTGTATGCCATAGTACCAATCTTTTGCAACACCTTGTAAGGAACATAGAACTTTGGCGATAATTTATTATCCTTGTTAGCTTACTTGAAGGACATTTTTTGTATGGTTGTAGCCGTAAAAATACCGAGTATCCTACATCAAAACTTCTCTCGCTGCGATGTTGATTTTCCTATTGTTTCATTTGATTTTGTGCCAAATTTAGGTTATCCTTTAAGAGTTGCAAAAATTCTTGTTGATGCTCGATGTGATCTTCCATTGCTTGAACTTGAGAATTTTCTATTAAACTTGATGTGATGGGTTTTGGATGATATCCATCAAGTGCAATAAATGGGGTCATTTTTGCTGCAGTATGGATGGAATATTTATACCACCATTCAGAGAGAGGTAACCACTTGACTCATTATGTTTGTTTATAAGATGAAAAACAACAAAGATATCCTTCCAAATATTTATTCACTATCTCAGTTTGACCATCGGATTGAGGATGATAAGATGAGCTATCAGCAAGTTAAGTACCCAAACAATAAAATAATTTCGTCAACCAATTTCCAGTAAAAATGGGATCTCTATCGCTTACAATAATCTTTGGGTTTTCGTGCAGCTTTTGAATTGTTTCCATAAATGTAGTAGAAACTTAATTTCTTTAAATGGATGAGATAATGCACAAAAGTGTGCATAACTGGTAAGTCTATCAACTACCACCATGATGACACTCTTTCCTTCTGAATTAGGTAAACCTGTGATAAAATCCATTGAAATTTCCTCCCAATGTTGACTTGGAATGGATAAAGGTTGTAGAAGACTCAAGGTCTTAATTGTCTCAACTTTATTTTGTTGGCAAACCAAAAATTCTGCCACAAACTTTTGAATATCAGATTTAATTCCATCCCAAAAAAATTCTTTCTTCACCTTGTGGTAAGTTTTTAAAAATCCTGAGTGTCCTCCTAAAGGAGAAGTGTGTAATTCAAAAAAATATTTTGTTTTAGTTGGGAATTCTTACAAATATATAAGTGATATTTGTACCATAAGGAATCATTTTTCCAACTAAATGTATCAAATGTAGTAGGATCTTGTTGCAAATTTTGAGTGAGTGTCCACACTTCTTCGTCCTTCTTCCATTCATACCTTGCTTTAGTTATCCAATATGGCTGGATAATATAAATGGTACAAAGAAATGCTTCAACCTATTCATTCTTACTTGAGAGTGCATCTGCAATAACATTTAGCTTCCCTTTTTGTAGATGATTTCAAAATTATAACCCAACATATTTATAACCCATTTTTGCTGCTCCTCTAAAGATAGTCTTTGTCCCAAAAAGTGTTTAAGACTATCATGATCATTTTTTACCTTGAAGTGTCCTCCCATTAGGTAAGGTCGCCATTTCTTTATTGCATGCATTATTTATAATGTTTCATTCTCATAAATAGCCTTTTGTAAATAATTTCCTTTGATTGGCTTGCTTTCAAA
Organism: Pinus albicaulis; assembly: GCA_034641835.2. NCBI lineage: Eukaryota > Viridiplantae > Streptophyta > Pinopsida > Pinales > Pinaceae > Pinus > Pinus albicaulis. The sequence goes on from JAXQQM020084942.1 coordinate 139,417, forward strand.
AGCAACAGGTCTTCCTTCTTGCATTAAAACAGCACCAATTCCATTTCCCGAGGCATCACATTCCACAATAGAGGTTTTTGTGAAGTCTGGCGCAACTAATACCTGTGCTAGGCACATTGCCTCTTTAATATGTTCAAAGGCATTGGTTTCTTTAGGAGTCCATGAAAATGAATCTTTCTTCAATAATGTTGATAGAGGTGCTTCTATTCTCCCATAATTCTTAACAAACTTGTGATAATACCCTGTTAACCCAAGAAATCCTCGCAATTGCTTTATGGTTGTGGGGAATTTCCATTCCGTAATAGCTTTAATTTTTTTAGGGTCTACCTTAACACCCTCATGAGATACAATATGACCCAGATATTCCACCTCTTGTACTCCAAAGAAACATTTGGATTTTTTTGCATATAATTGTTTCTCCTCCAATAGTTTGAGAACCCTGTCAACATGTTGAACATGATACTTCCAAGACCTTCTATAGATTAGTATATCATCAGAAAATACTAGCACAAATTTTCTATGGAAGGGTTTCAAAATGGAATTCATCAACCCTTGAAATGTAGAAGGTGCATTGGCAAGGCCAAAAAGCATGACTAAAAATTAATAATGACCCTCATGAGTTCAAAATGTTTTTTTTTCAGAATATCTTCAGTATTCATTCTAATTTGATGATATCTGGAGCAAATATCCAACTTGGCAAAATAAATTTCTCCATGTAATTCATCCAATAATTCATCAATCATGGGAATGGGAAATTTATCTTTAATACTGAGCTTATTGAGTTCCCTATAATCCAGACACATGTGCCATGATCCATCCTTCTTGTGCACTAATCCCACTAGAGCAGAGAAAAAACTTTGACTAGTTTGAATTATACCAGCCTATAACATTTCAGGAATCATACGTTCCATTTTGCTCTTTTGGACATAAGTATATCTATAAGGCCCAATGTTTGGAGGAACACTTCCTGGAATCAAATGAATAGCATGATCATCATAAAAAATAGGTGGGAGTCCTTTGGAAGTTTCAAACACCTTGGAATGATTGTCCAAAACTTTGTAGAGATCTGGAGAAATAGATGATTTAGATGTTGGAACTTCTAGTGAGAATAATTGTGCAATTACGCCTCATTGTTCTTTCTTCAGAAGCTTTTTCATGACATTAGAGCTTATTATCTTGCTCTTCTTCCCTATGATACCCCGTAATTTGACTTCCTTTCCTTCCAGAAAAAATGTCAAGAAAATTTCTTGAAAATTAAAAGCTATCGTCCCCAAAGATTGTAACCATTGTACTCCTAGTACAACATCACCACCGCCTAGTGGAATGGAAAGAATTGGGATATTCAATACAAATCCCCCTATGGTTAGCTTGATATTATGGAATTTTACAGAGAAATTTATAGTTCTTCCATTTTCAACCATCACTTGACATTCTGGTGCTGGGTATAGGAAAAAATACAATTTCTTGGCTACCTTACAATGAATAAAATTATGGGTGCTGCCCAAATCAATCAACACTATTACCTTTTTCTTCTTGATATGTCCTTCTATCTTGAGAGTTTGAGGAGTTGTAATTCCTACCAATGTGTTACATGATATGGTCAGAGTCATTTCTTCTTCTTCTAGGGTTGGTTCCAAGTGTATATCCTCTTATTTTGAAGTTTCTTGTTCATTTTCTTCCTCCTCTTCATAATCTATGTAAAATAATTTCTTCTTAGCACACTTATGACCTTTAGTATATTTTATATCACAACTATAGCAAAGACCTTTCACTTTTGTTAATTCCATTTTTCGTTGTGTCAACCTTGTAGGTTGTGGAGCTCTAGGAGTAGAAACACTTCCATCTTTATAGATGTGAGTGGTAGGCTTCCTTGTCACCATAATTTTACATTCAATTGTTCTTGCTAACCTAAATGCCTTCTCCAATGAATCAAGTTCCCAAATGTGAACCTCATGTTGGATGTTATCCTTTAAAGTCCCTATGAAGACATCAATCATGTGTTCCTTTGGAATATCAGTTACACTATATTCAATTTTTGGAAGTCTTAAATGTGCTCCACCATTGAACCCTTTTGTTTGAGATTTATAATTAGCTAAAAAAGGTGTTACTCTTTGTATCCTCATAATGTGCTATCATTTCCTCCATAAAAAATGACCAAGTGACAATTTTTTACGGGAGCAAAGCCATCGATACCATACAAATGTATTTTGTTCTAAATATAAAGTTGCAATGTGTACCTTTTGTGTGTTTTGCACATTATTGAGATCAAAATATTGCTCCATATAAAATATCCATGTTGTAGATCCTTGCCATCAAAATTCCTCATTTCGATCTTTGAAATATGGTGGTTCTTCCTTCCAAAATTAGAACTTATGAAATCATGATTAGTATTTATTTTGTTCTCATCATGAGTTTCATATACTATCTTTTCACCATTAGGAAACATTTCTTGTATCAACTTTGTCAAATCTTCCATGTCTTCTTTTAGATCATTCTTCATGTTTTCCATCTTAGCTTCCATGCCAGCTTCCATGCCATCCATCTTAGCTTCCATGCCATTCTTCAAACAATCCATATTAGCTTCCACACCTTTCTTCCCAACTTCCATTTCATTTTTTGTTTCTCTTTGCGAGAGCGGAATTTGGTGCACTTTCTTTTGTAATTTTGATATGTCATGCTGTAATTCTTCATATTCATGAGTCATATTAGAGCCTTCGGAAGGCATAATGGGTGTTGAATTATTTTTTGGGGGCATTTTAGAACCCAATACTGATATCTATTCTACAATATGCCCTTAGAATCAATTCAAATTGATTCTTCAAACAAGAATTATGCAATTCGAAAAAACAAATACACACATTTTTCTTTCTTTTGAGGAGCTTGATATTGAAACTGAATTATATATGTGATTTCATATCTTCAATATCTGAAATTAGGTGCCCTATGAATATTCTTTCAAATGCCACATTTCTAACCTAATTTGGATTCTTCAAGGCACAATTATGCGAAATCTCCCACAATGACATAATTATGGACTAATCCAGTAAAGAGAACTTGTACAGTGTGCCACGTATCACTATTTTCTCCTTCAGCTCTGAAATTGATAGAAATGAAACTATAGTCTGTGTACTTGTGGCCAATTTTTACAGAATTCCAATCCGATGCTCAGAGAGAGAGTTATGACAATTTTTCCTTGGTCACCTCTTTGAGATGAAATTCGAGATCCTGAAAAAAACCTAACTTCCACAGATCATATCTCCGAAAATATTGTGAAAAAAGATTTGAAATTTTTACATGAAGTTCCTTAGGATTTCAGCTTCACGTGATTTTTTTTTATAGATTTTGAACCTTAGTAGAAAAATATTTTTAGTGAAAATTCCACAATGACTTGTTTAGAGCAGCAAAACCTTAGAATCCAAAGCTCTGATACCAAATGTTATGAAACAAGCTCCAAAAATAGAAGAAAAGAGAGATCAATGCCTTAGAAATAAGCCACTTCAAGGGGGAAACCTCCTTTACATTACATAAATTAAGAACACTTGGATGATACAAATGACAAAACCTCCTTCTATACATAGAAGTCCAAGGGGTCACAATATAATCCTAACTGACCTAACAATAATAATGTAAGGGAGCAATAATAAAAATATTTGGGTTACAGGGGTACAACAATAAAAATAAGGGGGCTATGTTGAAAATGCAACAAGATTATGGAGCTTAGTGAAATGAAGTCGCCTTCACTAAGTGGGCCTGCAGGCTATTTTTGGCGCAAAGTCTATTTTTAGACTATGTCTATTTTTAGACATATGGAGCATGGTCTAGGAGTTGCAATATGCTATTTTGGATGATTGGTCGAGTTGGTAAAAATAGATGGACCTATATTTTTAGACATACAGGTCGAAGTCTATTTTTAGACTGCCTGTCTAAAAATAGGTCAGTCAAATATTATTAGCCCTTAATAATATTTGGACTATAAACATCAGTTTATCCTCTTGGGTAAAGACTTCTGGGCTTGAGCTATGGATGTACCCATGTGACCCTACGTAAGGAATTATGCTATTCCTAGGGGTTTGGTGAGCTCATGCATGGTTGACTTCAGTTAGAACTCAAGTGGCGGAGTTTGGTCGAGTTGATGAGATAGTTGGTGGAGTTGTGTTCTGTTTAACTTAGTTGAACTAGTTGTATTTAGTTTAACTGGCTAATACACTAGAGATGAGTGGAGTGAATTAAATATTATTTAATTCACTAATTTTTTTCTCAACTCAAGAACACATCAGTTGACTGCAGTGCATCGATAGTTCAGTGAAGGCCAGTGGAAGAGGTAGATGAAAGGGTGAGTTTGCTATTAGTTGCGACATCAGTTGTGCATGGGATTTGCACAAGCATTGGAGGAGATTTCCCATGAGGATTGCACAGTTGAAGCCAAGGAGATTCGAACTTGGATCTCTCATTAGACCAACTTGGATTGCGCAATAGAGGCAGGCAAATAGTGGATGAGTTTTGAACCCGTGACTTGTTCAAAACTGAGCTAGTTTGTGTGTAACTTTTGGAGACAGTACTGAGTACTTGTGAGGAGTATTGTGCTATGTATTGTTACATGTTCTCTTCCATTACAATATACAAAATAGCTGGGGGTTTTCAGCTATAAGCTTTCCCATTACATATTGTGTTTATGTGCGCATGCGACTGTTTCTATTTCCGCATATTGATGATCAATTGTAGAAGAGGTTATGTGTTATGCATGAATTCGAATTAATGTGTGACCAGGATAATATCAGTGGATAAATCTTCATTATTCAGAAAATTTCTACATGGTATCGGAGCGAATTGATCATCGGGATCTATTACAGTGATTACAATTTTATTTCAGTAGACAAAGTCTGTAACGGGCCAGGTAGCCTCTGGATCCATCCTTTCTTTGAAAGTTGATATATCTAGTAAATGCCCTTATAGTCGATCTCTGTGCTAGAAATAATTTTTTCTCACAGATCCAGAAGCAGTTGATTTTTTGAGCTTGGAATTCGAATTTTGCAGTAGATTGTTTTCTTGGTGCCGGAGTTGAAATGTCTTTCAACGGTTTGCGACTCGAATATGCCCTTGAGGGCAGTTTGAATTATGTTGCATGGAAATATCGGATGGAGGTAGTATTAGATGATAATGGGCTGAAGGAGTTTGTAGATATGGATGTCCAAAAGCCTACTGATCCTGCTGAAGTTGAGGCTTGGAAAAAGAAGATGGTGAAATGTCGAAGGTTTCCGTTGGAGGGCGTGAAGGATAACATTGTATCTAGCTTGCATGGAAAAGCTTCTCCATATTTGATGTGGAAATATTTGAAAGATCTATTCCAGAGCAAGAGCGACCAAAGGAAGCTGGCGCTCAAGGATAAACTCAGAAACATTAAGATGGAGAAAGGAACAAGATTCTGCAGCACCTCACTAAGTTAACTCAATGCGTAGATGAGTCGGGAAGTAGTGGACTGCCGATGAAGAGGACATGGTCGACCTGGCTCTCCTTGGTCTTCCGAAGGCTTGGCACTCATATCAAGATAGTGTCAATGGTCGGGAGAAGCTGCCGGGATGGGAGCGCCCTTGGGCGGATCTCATGCAGGAGGAGATAAGGAGGACTACTGCATTTGCATCGTCATCAAAGGTATTCCATGAAGAAGATGAAGAAAATTGCGCTTTGGCTGCCAAAGCAAAGAAGGGGAAGAGCAAGAAGGCTTCTCAGTCTGGTGCGAAAGGCAAGAAGCAAGACATGTCCAAGGTGAAGTGTTTTCACTGTCACCAACATGGACACTATGCCACAAATTGTCCGCAGAAGAAGAAAAATAAGAAGGCTGCTGGATCTGCAGCGGGAGAGGCATTGGCCTCCCAGTTTGAACTGGATTTTTCACTAATCGCATGCTTGGTCTCAAGTGTGATGGGATCAGTATGGTTCTTGGACAGTGGTGCGTCATTTCACATGACAGGAGATCGAGATCTATTTCGTATCCTGGAGGAAAAGATCTGGAGTGCGTATCAAGATGGGTGAATGTTGAGTCTCAAAAGTGTTCTCCATATTCATACATATTTCATTATGTCATAACCATTTAGCTCTTATTTCAGCAGTTTAGTTTTGACCTAAAATCCTACATCAAGTAACCATTTTCATAAATATATGGGTTAGATCCTTGTTTTCTAAAGTTATTTATTTTATGTATTTTATGAATTTATGATTAGAAACTAGAAAATTTACATAGTTTCATACATTCATATATGTGTTGCTATGAGTTTTGTGACATGTGTAGGTCAAAAGGAGACTTCTAGAAAAACACTTATGTGGCACTCTAAAGCCAAATTGAATTTGGTTGGAGAGGAAGATTATGGGATCAAAAGGATGTGTGCACCCCCACTTCCTTGTTGTATTGAAACTCTAAGAGGATATGTGTCTCATTCCTCAAGTTGTGTTGAAACTCTAGAAATACATGTGTCTTATCTTTTCCTATTTTGATTATAACTCTAGAGATGGAGGGAGAGATTCATGGACTCCCATTAATGAGATGACTCCTCATATTTTGTATAAATAGAAGAAGCTTTCTCCTATCATAGGTAATGAGGAAGTAATGAGGAAGTAATGAAAAAGTAGTAGAGAAGTCTTTTGTAAAAAAGTTCAAGATGGAATGGGATGTAGATTTGTGAGTTCTTTTTAATAGAGAAATTCAGTTCTTTGATGCTATTTTGATTACAACTTTAAGGGGAGTTGAAGATTTCACTGAAATTGCGCTTGTAGGGGCCCTCGTTTATCCAAAGGAGGCTTTTACATGTTTTCTAGATGTTGCTTTCAATTCTTTGCTTTTGGTTACATTTCTCTCTTACTTAGATTGCTTTCTTCCTAAATCATAGCTTTTAGCATAATTTTTCATGGCAGCTCCGGCATTTGCATATCTTTTGACTAATGACATGGAATCAATATTGTTCTCATTTATTAATTTACTTTTTATTAATCTTAAATAAGATCGTTTGTTTATTTGGCTTTGCAAATTTGCTTTCCGTAGTTAGATTTAGATATATTAAATTGCTCATGTCATTTTTAGTTACCTCCAAAAGCCATAGCTGGACTAATGGTGAGGGATTGAAGTATGAGTGTGTAGTTTGATATTAGTTTACTTTCTGCAAGTTAGATATATTAAATTGCTCATGTCATTTTTAGTTACCTTCGAAAACCATAACTGGACTAATGGTGAGGGATTGAAGCATGAGTGTGTAGTTTGATATTAGTTTACTTTCTACAAGTTAGATATATTAAATTGCTCATGTCATTTTCAGTTACCTCCGAAAACCATAGCTGGACTAATGGTGAGGGATTGAAGTATGAGTGTGTAGTTTGATATTAGTTTACTTTCTGCAAGTTAGATATCAGTTACTCAAGTTGTTTATGGTTACTTCCGAAAATCATAGCTGGACTAATGATGAGGGATCAGAAGACAAGTTGATGTAATTTGATTTAGATTTACTTTGTTGCAATTCTTGGATTTCTTTAAGCATAGTTTCTTTTGTGTTTAGACAGCAGCAAGGATAATTTGGTTTTCATGCTCAATAGTTCACTGTTTGATTTATTAGGCTAGCAGCACATTTTCATTTTCTTTCAAGTCTTGTCATCGTATGTTTCAAATTCCTTTTTAAGTTTGAAGTTTGGTAAATCATTATAAAGGACATCATTGCCTTGAATATTCATAACCATACTTGTCTTTTATAATTTCCATCTCACATTAGGAAACCAACCAAGATCAATAAAAATCCAAAAACGACAAAAAAGTAAGAGATAGGTTACCTTGCACATATAGTGCGTCACACTTCGTCGGCTTACGAATCCCTGGTCAATAATTTATGTTAGCAATTTAGGACACACTAAATTGACCAAACATTTTGGCGCCGTTGCCGGGGAAGTGTAACTAGGTAGCCTTATTTATTACATCTAAAAAAAATTAATAATTCTTGAGTATGCTCTCCTCCTGCACTTTGTGTGATCTGGAGGATCAGAAAAATTATTGTTATGTAAAAAATTAATATTTCTTGAGTATGCTTTCCTTTTGCACTTTGTGTGATCTAGAGGATCAGAAAAAGAATTTTTATGTGAAAAAAAAAAGAGACAACATCAACTTCATCATTTCAATTGATTCAATAAAAAAAAATTGTTTTTATCATTACATTAAAAAAAAAAAAATTTTGAATAAATTGTTTTGTTTAGTAAAATACATATGTATATTTTTAAATTTTGAAAATACAACATGTGTAATTTTATTAACAAAAACAAATAAAAAAAATTGTTTTCATCATTTCATTTGATTATAAAAAAAAAAAAATGAAATCCAACTGCTTTGATAGGTTCAGTTGTCCAAGATTGATTGGTTATGGTCTGTAGTTGTCCTCAAAAAACTGTATCCTGTTTTAATAAGATTTTGCAACCTAGCTGCGGAATGTGCCTGATTCCGCAGCTAGTTGTGAATTCCGCAGTTGAGTTCAAGGTTTAGCAGGTTACAGGCATCCAATGAAGAAAATGACCACATGGGCATCTCCGGAATTGTCCCGACATGGATCCTATCCTAGTCACCCAGCCCAGACTGATAAAAAAATCAGCTTAAAAACTCAGTCAAAGTCCTGTTTTCAGCATGTTTTTCTTGAAGTCTTTGCTACCTGAAATTGAAAATCATTAATTCTTTTTATAAAATTTACAATTTCAGAGAAGAAGAAAAAAAAGGAGAAGAAAAGAAAAACAATCTATGGCTATCTTCAATCCTAGCTTTCGATGTGGCCTCAGTAGAAAATCTGCATTCTTGTTCAAGCTTTGGCCTGAAACAAACTTGCAGTCTCCAGCTATACATGTCTATCTGTCACACACTTCGACATTTAAGTGTAACCAAAAACATGTAAATTAAAACGATGGTTGTCTCTACAGAGTTCAAGTTGTCTGAAATGGAATAGCACAAGCTGCATTACGTAAAGAACAGAAAAATACACGCGCTTCTATTTATACAGATGAAGAGTTCAGTTCTCTGCAGTGCCAGGTAGCAGAAACAATCTTGTTAAGAGAAAGTAATGCACAGCTTAGAGATGAAAATAAGAGAAATTTTGAGGAGGATGCCATAATTGTATTAATCAGTCATCTGTCTGTGCTGGGATTGCGTCTAAAAAAAATTTCAAAATCAATTTCACAGCCGAATGTAGCAATTCAGAAAAACGTAAAACAGAGAAAAACGTCAAACTTTGAAAGCATGATTTGGCCAAACGGAGATTAATTTGGAAAAAATAAAACATGGGTTTGTTCGCCAATAGGGTCAACTAGATAACCCAGAAACCATTTTAAGAAATTCGTGGCGGTTTGGGAGAATTTCTCGGTTCTTTGAAGCCCATTTTTTCCTGCCGCGTGAAAAAAAAACGGAATTTCAATTAATAAATTCACAGTTGATTAAATTCGGCTTGAAATCAATGGCATACTGATAATCTCCGCCTTTTGCCACCCATCTAACACCTGTTCTGCCACTTCCCGATCAATAACAATTTTAATAGGATATGGCTCTCTGCTGATAGACGTAACACCTGTTAATAACAATTGAAATTGGATACGACTCTATTGATTGATATAACACCTATGAACAACAAACTTAATTGAATACGCAACCAACCAATCAACGTGGCATGTAGCTTCTTGGCATTCGATGCAGAGGCCATTTGAAAACTCACTCACATTCTGCTTATGTATATTTCGTGTGAGTTAAACCTAGATTTCACTACGGTCCAGGCTGCTGTCAATGCAGTTCCAGCAAATAATATGCACCTTGTTACCATTAATATCAAACTTGGCATTTATAAGGAGAGGGGAAATGTTATTATGAAGCATGACTTTAGTATCCTTGATTATTTATCGAACTTTATCTGCTGTTTGTATGGGAAGCTCGGGGCTTATTAACACTGGCATTCTCAGTTAGAAAATGGATCAATATCATTTTGGTTGGTTTTGTTTCAACTGAAAATCTTTGTTTTAAAGATGAATCACTTACTTTTAAGGTCGCAGAAACTCCACAGGAAAGTGCGGAAGAGATAAAATGCTATGCACGACACATGTATCCAAATATGTGTAAAACTAATGGTTGGCTGTCTTTTAGTTGCGGAATGCAGCCTGATTCCACAGTTAACTGGCAATTCCGCAGCCATTTTATTACTCTATAGGTTATAGGTGTCAAGAGAGGAAACGAGCCACATGGGTAGCTGGGAAAATGTCAGTACATGGATGGTGTCCTATTCATTTGATCCAAGTCGATGAAAAGGACCCTGGTCAAAGGGAAGTCAAGCTGTGTGTTATCACTAAGTCGCCGCACTAAGTCGCCGCATGTCAAGAAAAAAAAAAAATTTGAATCAATGAAATGAATAAGTTATTTGCTCATTTTTTTCTGAAGGTATTGATTAATTTTGGACTGATGATGAAAGATGAATGACTAACTTTTTATTCAAGAGTTTTAGCTACAGAAACTGTCGACATTCTGCAGCTAAAGTCCAATTCCGCAGCTGTTCTCCAATTCCCCAGTTAAAGTCCAATTCCGCAGTTGTTCTCCAATTCCACAGCTGAAAAACCTTATTATTCAAATTAGCCTAACTTTCTCATACAAAATCAGATTTTGATGATTCAAGTATCGTTGGAAAGGTCTCAACAAGATCTATACAATGATTGAGGCACTAATTCCAAAACATGTATAAATTATTTTGATTTTTCCTTTGAGAACTTGTTTCATTAATACAAATTCTTAGTTTTGTGTGTAAATATCATAACTAGAGAGATTGATCACCTCTCTCTTTTGTTAATCTTACATTCTATTGCAAAAGAAGTATTAGTTTTGTTTGCAGGTTCTAGAAGGAATGACAAATGACTACAAGAGAATGGTGTCTCTCTAAGAGACCAATTTGTTTCATAAGAGGGTGATCAACAACAAAGAGGAAATATGCTGATGCAAAATCAGATCCAAGCACTTGAAAAACTTTCAGATACTATTGTCTCCATCATATCCATACCTCATAATAAACCATTCACCTCATTTCAATTCATATTTTCCATTTACATTCACATCCACTTTCCATTTCTTTTTGTCCATTCATAACCCACAAATAAAAGCAAGAGGCTCATTCACATGCTTATTGCCCATTTTCCATTTCTACTCTCCATTGCCATCTTCCATTTTCATTTTCCATTTCTTGTCATTTTCATTCCGCAAATAAACCCTGCTGCAATGCAAATTATTGAGTCCATAGTCCTTTGAGTCCAAGTTCTTTGTAAAAACACCTTGAGGCTTGCATGCCTTAATGGCAAGTTCTCATGCTGACAAACAATGGGAATACATTAATGTCCCTTGTTCGTCAGATCTTCTAGGTGACTCGACATAAGCAAAATCATTCGTACCTAGCAAGATGTGTTTGGGCATCTTGACTCTCATTGTCATCAATGGTGAGAGTTCTCGTGTTGACTAGTGGCATCCATTAATGGCCACTAAGTCAACAATTTCCTACTATGTTCGACATCAGAACATCTTCTCACATAGTAGGAATTGTGCCAATGAGTTTTGAAGACATGAAGACTATTATTTTCAGCATTTTGGAGCAGATTCAGCAAGTTTTAGTAGAAGCAATAAAAATTCATCTCATCTCTTTATCCATGACTCCTCTTGTTCAGCCACTTGAAGAAGAATATGATCAGAATTTTACAGCCACCACACATACACAACTCATCCACATTTAAGGTAAGTGAAGGTATGTTGTTTTTTAATTTTTAGTCATGTAATTCATTAGAATGCTAAAATTGTAACTTTGGAAAAATTTCTCACTCCCTTTTTCACATTGTCATATCTTTAGTTGGGGGAAGGGACATCATTTCATATCCACATGTCATACATTATCACACATTTTCATTTCATTTCCATCCACATATACTTCCCAACCAACTATTGTTGCAACATGATCCAAAAGATTATATGCCTTGCAAATGATCAATTCATTGATGAAGTAATTGATTCTAAATGTTTTCATGAACTTTGATGCAACAAAGAAAATAAAGCATTGTTACACAAGAACCAATGCTTAAAAAAAAAAAAATGGTTGTTACACAAGAACCAACCATTGAAAAAAAAAAAAATGTTGCAATCAAATGTATTATACTTTGCCAAAAAGGAAAAATCAAGAAGCAAAGTTTGGAATGAATCTATATGAATCAAAACTCATAAAAGATCAACTCATGGACAAATGAATCATTGCAATGGTTGCATGAGGACATGCAACAACTTCAGTTGGGGGGTATGTTGAGTCTCAAAAATGTTCTTCATATTCATACATATTTCCATTATGTCATAACCATTTAGCTCTTATTTCATAGCCATTTGACCTAAAACCCTACATCAAGTAACCATTTTCATAAATATATGGGTTAGGATCTTTGTTTTCCAAAGTTATTTATTTTATGTATTTTTAGTGAATTTATGATTAGAAACTAGAAAATTAACATAGTTTCATATATCTATATATGTGTTATGAGTTTTGTGACATGTGTAGGTCAAAAGGAGACTTCTAGAAGACCCTTATGTGGCACTCTAAGGCCCAATTCGAAGTTGGTTGGAGAAGATTATGGGATCAAGAGGATATGTGTCTCACTTCCTTGTTGTATTGAAACTCTAAGAGGATATGTGTCTCATCTCTTAGTTGTGTTAAAACTCTAGAAAGACATGTGTCTTATCATTTCCTATTTTGATTGTAACTCTAGAGATGGAGGGAGAGATTCATGGACTCCCATTAATGAGATGACTCCTCATATTTTGTATAAATAGGAGACTCTTTCTCCTATCATAGGTAATGAGAAAGTAATGAGGAAGTAAGGAAAAAGTAGTAGAGAAGTCTTTTGTAACAAGGTTCAATATGGAATGGGATGTAGATTTGTGAGTTCTTTTTAATAGAGAAATTCAGTTCTTTGATGATGTTTTGATTACAACTTTAAGGAGGTGAAGGACTTCACCAAATTGGTAGCAGAGGGCCCCTGCTATCCAAGGAGGCTTTTACATGTTTTCTAAATAAGTTGATTTCAATTCTGTTTTGTCATATTTTCTTACTTAGATTGTTTTTTGAAATCATAGCTTTTAGCATAATTTTTCATGGCAGCCTGGGCATTTATATATCTTTTGACTAATGACATGGAATCAATATTGTTCTGCTACTAATTTACTTTTTGTTTAATTCCAGCACTGCTTTGTTTATTTCAGTGTTGCACATTTGTTTCAGTAGTTAGATTTAGATATATTAAATTGCTCATGTCATTTTCAGTTACCTCCGAAAGCCACAGCTGGACTGATGGTGAGGGATTAAAGTATGAGTGTAGTTTGATATTAGTTTACTTTCAGCAAGTTAGATATATTAAATTGCTCATGTCATTTTTAGTTACCTCCGAAAGCCACAGCTGGACTGATGGTGAGGGATTGAAGTATGAGTGTGTAGTTTGATATTAGTTTACTTTCTGCAAGTTAGATATATTAAATTACTCATGTCATTTTCAGTTACCTCCGAAAGCCACAGCTGGACTGATGGTGAGGGATTGAAGTATGAGTGTGTAGTTTGATATTAGTTTCTTTTTCTGAAAATTAGATATCAGATTGCTCAAGTTGTTTATGGTTACCTCCGAAAGCCATAGCTGGACTAATGGTGAGGGATCAGGATATAAGTTGATGTAATTTGATTTAGATTTACTTTGTTGCAATTCTTGGATTTCTTTAAGCATAGTTTCTTTTGTGTTTAGACAACAACAAGGATAATTTGGTTTTCATGCTCAATAGTTCACTGTTTGATTTATTAGGCTAGCAGCACATTTTCATTTCCTTTCAAGTTTTGTCATTGTATGTTTCAAATTCCTTTTAAAGTTTGAAGTTTGGTAAATCATTATAAAGGACATCATTGCCTTGAATATTCGTAACCATACTTGTTTTTTAGAATTTCCATCTCACATTAGGAAACCAACCAAGATCAATAAAAATCCAAAAACGACAAAAAGTAAGAGATAGTTTATCTTGCACATATAGTGCGCCACACTTCGTTAGCTTACGAATCCCTGGTTGATAATTTATGTTAGTAATTTAGGACACACTAAATTGACCAAACATTTTGGCGCCATTATCGGGGAAGTGTAAATAGGTAGCCTTATTTCTTACATCTAAAAAAAAAATTTAATAATTCTGGAGTATGCTCTCCGCCTGCACTTTGTGTGATCTGGAGGATCAGAAAAATGATTGTTATATAAAAAAAAATTAATAATTATTAAGTATGCTCTTCTCTTGCACTTTGTGTGATCTGGAGGATCAGAAAAAGAATTGTTATGTGAAAAAGAAAAAAAAAAATGAGACAAAATAAAACTTCATTATTTTAATTGATTCAACAATTAAAAAAAAAAAAAAAAGTTGTTTTCATGAAAAACTTTGATTTCAATAAATTGTTTTGTTTAATGAATATATATGTGTATTTTTAAATTTTTGAAAATATAACATACATAATTTTATTAAACAAATCAATTAAAAAAAAATAAAAAAAATAAAAAATAAAAAATAAAAAAAATTAAATTGTTTTGTTACTAAGATATATATGTATATTTTTTATTTTTGAAAATATATATATAATTTTAATAACAAATCATTTAAAAAAAAATGATGAAATCCAACTGCTTTGATAGGTTCAGCTGTCCAAGATTGATTGGTTATGGTCTGTAGTGGTCCTCAAAACAATGTATCCTGTTTTAATAAGATTTTACAACCTAGCTGCAGAATGTGCCTGATTCCGCAGCTAGTTGAGAATTCCGCAGCTGAGTTCAAGGTTTAGCAGGTTACAGGCATCCAATGAAGAAACTGACCACATGGGCATCTCTAGAATTGTCCCGACATGGATCCTATCCTAGTCATCCAGCCCAGACTGATAAAAAATCAACTTAAAACCTCAGTCAAAGTTCTGTTTTCAGCATGGTTTTCTTGAAGTCTTTGCTTCCTGAAATTGAAAATCATTAATCCTTCTTATAAAAATTTACAATTTCAGAGAAGAAGAAAAAAAAGAGAGAAGAAAAGAAAAACAATATATAGCTATCTTCAATCCTAGCTTTCGATGTGGCCTCATTAGAAAATCTGCATTCCTGTTCAAACTTTGGCCTGAAACAAATTTGCAGTCTCCAGCTATACATGTCTATCTGTCACACGCTTCGACATTTACCTGTAACCAAAAACATGTAAATCCAAACGATGGTTGTCTCTACAGAGTTCAAGTTGTCTGAAATGGAATAGCACAAGCTGCATTACGTAAAGAACAGGAAAAGATGAAGAGTTCAGTTCTTTGCAGTGCCAGGTAGCAGAAACAAACTTGTTAAGAGAAAGTAATGCACAGCTTAGAGATGAAAATAAGAGAAATTTTGAGGAGGATGCCATAATTGTATTAATCAGTTATCTGTCTGTGCTGTGATCGCGTCTAAAAAAAAAATTCAAAATCAATTTCACAACCGAATGTAGCAATTCAGAAAAACGCAAAACAGAGAAAAACGTCAAACTTTGAAAGCACGATTTGGTCAAACGGAGATGAATTTGGAAAAAATAAAACATGGGTTTTTTCGCCAATATGGTCAATTAGATAACCCAGAAATCGTTTTAAGAAATTTGTGGCGGTCTGGGAGAATTTCTCGGTTCTTTGAAGCCCATTTTTTTCTGCCGCGTGAAAAAAAACGGAATTTCAATTAATAAACTGACAGTTGATTAAATTCGGCTTGAAATCAATGGCATACTGATAATCTCCACCTTTTGCCACCCATCTAACACCTGTTCTGCCACTTCCCGATCAATAACAATTTTAATAGGATACGGCTCTTTGCTGATAGACGTAACACCTGTTAATAACAATTCTAATTGGATACGGGTCTGCTGATTGATATAACACCTGTGAACAAAAATCTTGATTGAATACGCAACCAACCAATCAACGTGGCATGGAGCTTCTTGGCATTCGATGCAGAGGCCATTTGAAAACTCACTCACATTCTGTTTATGTATATTTCGTGTGAGTTAAACCTAGATTTCACTACGGTCCAGGCTGCTGTCAATGCAGTTCCAGCAAATAATATGCACCTTGTTACCATTAATATCAAACTTGGCATTTAGAAGGAGAGGGGAAATGTTATTATCAAGCATGACCTTAGTATCCTTGATTATTTATCAAACTTTATCTGTTGTTTGTATGGGAAGCTCGGGGCTTATTAACACTGGCACTCTCAGTTAGAAAATGGATCAATATCATTTTGGTTGGTTTTGTTTCAACTAAAAATCTCTGTTTTAAAGATGAATCACTTACTTTTAAGGTTGCAGAAACTCCATAGGAAAGTGCGGAAGAGATAAAAAGCTATGCACGACACATGTATCCAAATCTGTGTAAAACTAATGGTTGGCTGTCTTTTAGCTGCGGAATGCAGCCTGATTCCGCAGCTAACTGGCAATTCCGCAGCCATTTTATTACTCTATAGGTTATAGGTGTCAAGAGAGGAAACGAGCCACATGGGTAGGCGGAGGAAAATGTGGAATTGTATGGATGGTGTCCACTATTCATTTTAGTCCAAGTCAATGAAAAGATACACAATTAGAAGGAAGTCTAAGCTAAATGTTTATCATTAAAGTCACTTATGCACTAAATCGTATATTGAAAAAAAATTTTGAATCAATAAAATGAATAAGTTATTTGATCACTTTTATGAAGGTATTGATTAATTTTGGACTGATGATGAAAGATGAATGGCTAACCTTTTATTCAAGATTTTTAGCTACAGAAACCGTCGACATTCCACATCTAAAGTCCAATTCCGCAGCTGTTCTCCAATTCCGCAACTGAAAAACCTCATTGTTCAAATCAGCCTAACTTTCTCATACAAAATTAGATTTTGATGATTCAAGTGTCGTTGGAAAGGTCTCAACAAGATCTACATAGTGAAAAATCCACCATTAGAGTTTGAAATGGTAAATAATGAAATAAATTGCTGAAAAGAAGCAACATTCAACTTGAGGCACTAATTCCAAAACAGGTATAAATTATTTTGATTTTTCCTTTGAGAACTTGTTTCATTAATACAAATTCTTAGTTTTTTGTGTAAATATCATAACTAGGGGACGATTCTTTTTGCCTCTCTCCTTTGTGTCTTACACATTCTATTGGGGCAGAAAAGTATTGAGTTTTTGTTCAGGGTTCGGAAGATGATGACTACAAGAGAATGGTGTCTCTCTAAGAGACCAATTTGTTTCATAAGAGGATGATCAGCAACAAAGAGAAAATATGTTGATGCAAAATCAGATCCAAACACTTGAAAAACTTTCAGATACTATTGTCTCCATCATATCCATACCTCATAATAAACCATTCACCTCATTTCACTTCATATTTTCCATTTACATTCACATCCACTTTCCATTTCTTTTTGTCCATTCATAACCACAAATAAAAGCAAGAGGCTCATTCACATGCTTATTGCCCATTTTCATTTCTCATTCACATGCTTATTGTCCATTTCCATTTTCATCTTCCATTTTCATTTTCCATTTCATGTCATTTTCATTCCGCAAATAAGCCCTGCTGCAATGCAAATTATTGAGTCCATAGTCCTTTGAGTCTAAGTTCTTTGTAAAAACACCTTGAGGCTTGCATGCCTTAATGGCAAGTTCTCATGCTGACAAACAATGGGAATACATTAATGTCTCTTGTTCGTCAAATCTTCTAGGTGACTCGACATCAGCAAAATCATTCGTACCTAGCAAGATGTGTTTGGGCATCTTGACTCTCATTGTCATCAATGGTGAGAGTTCTCGTGTTGACTAGTGGCATCCATTAATGGCCACTAATTCAACAATTTTCTACTATGTTCGACATCAGAACATCTTTTCACATAGTAGGAATTGTGCCAATGAGTTTTGAAGACATGAAGACTATTATTTTCAGCATTTTGGAGCAGATTCAGCAAGTTTTAGTAGAAGCAATAAAAAGTCATCTTATCTCTTTATCCATGACTCCTCTTATTCAGCCACTTGAAGAAGAATATGATCAGAATTTTGCAGCCACCACACATACACAACTTATCCACATTTAAGGTAAGTGAAGGTATGTTGTTTTCTAATTTTTAGTCATGTAATTCATTAGAATGCTAAAATTGTAACTTTGGAAAAATTCTTCACTCCCTTTTTCACATTGTCATATCTTTAGTTGGGGGAAAGGGACATCATTTCATATCCACATGTCATACACTATCACACATTTTCATTTCATTTCCACCCACATATACTTCCCAACCAACTATTGTTGCAACATGATCCAAAAGAGTATATGCCTTGCAAATGATCAATTCATTGATGAAGTAATTGATTCTAAATGTTTTCATGAACTTTGATGCAACAAAGAAAATAAAGCATTGTTACACAAGAACCAATGCTAAAAAAAAAAAAAAAAAATGGTTGTCACACAAGAACCAACCATTGAAAAAAAAAAAAAAAAATGTTGCAATCAAATGTATTATACTTTGCCAAAAAGAAAATATCAAGAAGCAAAGTTTGGAATGAATCTATATGAGTCAAAACTCATAAAAGATCAACTCATGGACAAATGAATCATTGCAATAGTTGCATGAGGACATGCAACAACTTCAGTTGGGGAGTATGTTGAGTCTCAAAAGTGTTCTCCATATTCATACATATTTCCATTATGTCATAACCATTTAACTCTTATTTCATAGCCATTTTACCTAAAACCCTACATCAAGTAACCATTTTCATAAATATATGGGTTAGGATCCTTGTTTTCCAAAGTTATTTATTTTATGTATTTTAAGTGAATTTATGATTAAAAACTAGAAAATTAACATAGTTTCATATATCTATATATGTGTTATGAGTTTTGTGACATGTGTAGGTCAAAAGGAGACTTCTAGAAGACCCTTATGTGGCACTCTAAGGCCAAATTTGAATTTGGTTGGAGAAGATTATGGGATCAAGAAGATATGTGTCTCACTTCCTTGTTGTATTGAAACTCTAAGAGGATATGTGTCTCATCTCTTAGTTGTGTTGAAACTCTAGAAAGACATGTGTCTTATCATTTCCTATTTTGATTGTAACTCTAGAGATGGAGGGACAAATTCATGGACTCCCATTAATAAGATGACTCCTCATATTTTGTATAAATAGGAGAAGCTTTCTCCTATCATAGGTAATGAGAAAGTAATGAGGAAGTAAGGAAAAAGTAGTAGAGAAGTCTTTTGTAACAAAGTTCAAGATGGAATGGGATGTAGATTTGTGAGTTCTTTTTAATAGAGAAATTCAGTTCTTTGATGCTGTTTTGATTAAAACTTTAAGGAGCTGAAGGACTTCACCAAATTGGTAGCAGAGAGCCCTTGCTATCCAAGGAGGCTTTTACATGTTTTCTAGATAAGTTGCTTTCAATTCTGTTTTGCCATATTTCCTTACTTAAATTTCTTTTTGAAATCATAGCTTTTAGCATAATTTTTCATGGCAGCCCGGGCATTTGCATATCTTTTCACTAATGACATGGAATCAATATTGTTCTGCTTCTAATTTACTTTTTGTTTAATTCCAGCACTGCTTTGTTTATTTCAGTGTTGCACACTTGTTTCAGTAGTTAGATTTAGATATATTAAATTGCTCATGTCATTTTCAGTTACCCCCGAAAGCCACAGCTGGACTGATGGTGAGGGATTGAAGTGTGAGTGTGTAGTTTGATATTAGTTTACTTTCTGCAAGTTAGATATATTAAATTGCTCATGTCATTTTCAGTTACCTCCGAAAGCCACAGCTGGACTGATGGTGAAGGATTGAAGTATGAGTGTGTAGTTTGATATTAGTTTACTTTCTGCAAGTTAAATATATTAAATTGCTCATGTCATTTTCAGTTACCTCCGAAAGCCACAGCTGGACTGATGGTGAGGGATTGAAGTATGAGTGTGTAGTTTGATATTAGTTTCTTTTTCTGCAAATTAGATATCAGATTGCTCAAGTTTTTTATGGTTACCTTCGAAAGCCATAGCTGGACTAATGGTGAGGGATCAGGATATAAGTTGATGTAATTTGATTTAGATTTACTTTGTTGCAATTCTTGAATTTCTTTAAGCATAGTTTCTTTTGTGTTTAGACAACAGCAAGGATAATTTGGTTTTCATGCTCAATAGTTCACTATTTGATTTATTAGGCTAGCAGCACATTTTCATTTCCTTTCAAGTTTTGTCATTGTATGTTTCAAATTCCTTTTTAAGTTTGAAGTTTGGTAAATCATTATAAAGGACATCATTACCTTGAATATTCATAACCATACTTGTCTTTTAGAATTTCCATCTCACATTAGGAAACCAACCAAGATCAATAAAAATCCAAAAATGACAAAAAGTAAGAGATATGTTATCTTGCACATATAGTGCGCCACACTTCGTCAGCTTACGAATCCCTAGTTGATAATTTATGTTAGCAATTTAGGACACACTAAATTGACCAAACATTTTGGCGCCGTTGCCGGGGAAGTGTAACTAGGTAGCCTTATTTCTTACATCTAAAAAAAAAAATTAATAATTCTTGAGTATGCTCTCCTCCTGCACTTTGTGTGATCTGGAGGATCAGAAAAATGATTGTTATGTAAAAAAAAATTAATAATTCTTGAGTATGCTCTCCTCTTGCACTTTGTGTGATCTGGAGGATCAGAAAAAGAATTGTTATGTGAAAAAGAAAAGAAAAAAAAGGGAGACAAAATAAAACTTCATCATTTCAATTGATTCAACAATTTAAAAAAAAAAAAAAAGTTTTCATGAAAAACTTTGATTTCAATAAATTGTTTTTTTTAATGAACATATATGTGTATTTTTAAATTTTTGAAAATATAACATACATAATTTTATTAAACAAATCAATTAAAATAAAAAATGAAAATAAAAAAAAAAATAAAAAAAAAATTAAATTGTTTTGTTACTAAGATATATATGTATATTTTTTATTTTTGAAAATATATATATATAATTTTAATAACAAATTATTTTAAAAAAAAAATGATGAAATCCAACTGCTTTGATAGGTTCAACTGTCCAAGATTGATTGGTTATGGTCTGTAGTGGTCCTCAAAACACTGTACCCTGTTTTAATAAGATTTTGCAACCTAGCTGCGGAATGTGCCTGATTCCGTAGCTAGTTGAGAATTCTGCAGCTGAGTTCAAGGTTTAGCAGGTTACAGGCATCCAATGAAGAAACTGACCACATGGGCATCTCCAAAATTGTCCCGACATGGATCCTATCCTAGTCATCCAACCCAGACTGATAAAAAATCAACTTAAAACCTCAGTCAAAGTCCTGTTTTCAACATGTTTTTCTTAAAGTCTTTGCTGCCTGAAATTGAAAATCATTAATCCTTCTTATAAAAATTTATAATTTCAGAGAAGAAGGAAAAAAAGAGAGAAGAAAAGAAAAACAATCTATGACTATCTTCAATCCTAGCTTTCGATGTGGCCTCAGTAGAAAATCTGCATTCCTGTTCAAGCTTTGGCCTGAAACAAACTTGCAGTCTCCAGCTATACATGTCTATCTGTCACACGCTTCGACATTTCCCTGTAACCAAAAACATGTAAATCCAAACGATGGTTGTCTCTACAGAGTTCAAGTTGTCTGAAATGGAATAGCACAAGCTGCATTACGTAAAGAACAGGAAAAGATGAAGAGTTCAGTTCTCTGCAGTGCCAGGTAGCAGAAACAAACTTGTTAAGAAAAAGTAATGCACAGCTTAGAGATGAAAATAAGAGAAATTTTGAGGAGGATGTCATAATTGTATTAATCAGTCATTTGTCTGTGCTGGGATCGTGTCTAAAAAAAAAAATTCAAAATCAATTTCACAGCCGAATGTAGCAATTCAGAAAAACGCAAAACAGAGAAAAACGTCAAACTTTGAAAGCACGATTTGGCCAAACGGAGATGAATTTGGAAAAAATAAAACATGGGTTTTTTCGCCAATAGGGTCAATTAGATAACCTAGAAACCGTTTTAAGAAATTCGTGGCAGTCTGGGAGAATTTCTCGGTTCTTTGAAGCCCATTTTTGTCTGCCGCGTGAAAAAAAACGAAATTTCAATTAATAAACTGACAGTTGATTAAATTCGGCTTGAAATCAATGGCATACTGATATTCTCCACCTTTTGCCACCCATCTAACACCTGTTCTGCCACTTCCCGATCAATAACAATTTTAATAGGATACAGCTCTTTGCTGATAGACGTAACACATGTTAATAACAATTCTAATTGGATACGGCTCTGCTAATTGATATAACACCTGTGAACAACAATCTTGATTGAATACGCAACCAACCAATCAACGTGGCATGGAGCTTCTTGGCATTCGATGCAGAGGCCATCTGAAAACTTACTCACATTCTGTTTATGTATATTTCGTGTGAGTTAAACCTAGATTTCACTACGGTCCAGGCTGTTGTCAATGCAGTTCCAGCAAATAATATGCACCTTGTTACCATTAATATCAAACTTGGAATTTATAAGGAGAGGGGAAATGTTATTATCAAGCATGACCTTAGTATCCTTGATTATTTATCAAACTTTATTTGTTGTTTGTATGGGAAGCTCGGGGCTTATTAACACTGGCACTCTCAGTTAGAAAATGGATCAATATCATTTTGGTTGGTTTTGTTTCAACTGAAAATCTATGTTTTAAAGATGAATCACTTACTTTTAAGGTTACAGAAACTCCACAGGAAAATGCGGAAGAGATAAAAAACTATGCACGACACATGTATCCAAATCTGTGTAAAAATAATGGTTCGCTGTCTTTTAGCTGCGAAATGCACCTGATTCCGCAGCTAACTGGCAATTCCGCAGCCATTTTATTACTCTATAGGTTATAGGTGTCAAGAGAGGAAACGAGCCACATGGGTAGCTGGGAAAATGTCAATACATGGATGGTGTCCTATTCATTTGATCCAAGTCGATAAAAAGACCCTGGTCAAAGGGAAGTCAAGTTGTGTGTTATCACTAAGTCGCCACACTAAGTTGCCACATGTCAAGAAAAAAATAATAATTTTGAATCAATGAAATGAATAAGTTATATGCTCACTTTTTTGAAGGTATTGATTAATTTTGGACTGATGATGAAAGATGAATGGCTAACTTTTTAATCAAGATTTTTAGCTATAGAAACCGTCGACATTCTGCAGCTAAAGTCCAATTCCGCAGCTGAAAAACCTCATTGTTCAAATCAGCCTAACTTTCTCATACAAACTCAGATTTTGATGATTCAAGTATCGTTGGAAAGGTATCAACAAGATCTATACAATGAGAAATCCATCATTAGAGTTTGAAACAGTAAATAGTGAAATAAATTGCTGAAAAGAAGCAACATTCAACTTGAGGCACTAATTCCAAAACATGTATAAATTCTTTTGATTTTTCCTTTGAGAACTTGTTTCATTAATACAAATTCTTAGTTTTGTGTGTAAATATCATAACTAGAGAGATTGATCACCTCTTTCCTTTGATAATCTTACATTCCATTGCAGAAGAAGTATTAGTTTTTTTTGCAGGTTCCAGGAGGAAGGACAAATAACTACAAAAGAATGGTGTCTCTCTAAGAGACCAATTTGTTTCATAAGAGAATGATTAGCAACAAAGAGAAAATATGCTGATGCAAAATTAAATTCAAACACTTGAAAAACTTTCAGATACTATTGTCTCCATCACATCCATACCTCATAATAAACCATTCACCTCATTTCACTTCATATTTTCCATTTACATTCACATCCACTTTCCATTTCTTTTTGTCCATTCATAACCACAAATAAAAGCAAGAGGCTCATTCACATGCTTATTTCCCATTTCCATTTCTACTCTCCATTGCCATCTTCCATTTTCATCTTCCATTTCTTGTCATTTTCATTCTGCAAATAAGCCCTGCTGCAATGCAAATTATTGAGTCCATAGTCCTTTGAGTCTAAGTTCTTTGTAAAAACACCTTGAGGCTTGCATGCCTTAATGGCAAGTTCTCATGCTGACAAACAATGGGAATACATTAATGTCTCTTGTTCGTCAGATCTTCTAGGTGACTCAACATCAGCAAAATCATTCGTACCTAGCAAGATGTGTTTGGGCATCTTGACTCTCATTGTCATCAATGGTGAGAGTTCTCGTGTTGACTAGTGGCATCCATTAATGGCCACTAAGTCAACAATTTCCTACTATGTTCGACATGAGAACATCTTTTCACATAGTAGGAATTGTGCCAATGAGTTTTGAAGACATGAAGACTATTATTTTCAGCATTTTGGAGCAGATTCAGCAAGTTTTAGTAGGAGCAATAAAAATTCATCTCATCTCTTTATCCATGACTCCTCTTGTTCAGCCACTTGAAGAAGAATATGATCAGAATTTTGCAGCCACCACACATACACAACTCATCCACATTTAAGGTCAGTGAAGGTATGTTGTTTTCTAATTTTTAGTCATGTAATTCATTAGAATGTTAAAATTGTAACTTTGGAAAAATTCCTCACTCCCTTTTCCACATTGTCATATCTTTAGTTGGGGGGGAAGGGACATCATTTCATATCCACATGTCATACACTATCACACATTTTCATTTCATTTCCATACACATATACTTCTCAACCAACTATTGTTGCAACATGATCCAAAAGATTATATGCCTTGCAAATGATCAATTCATTGATGAAGTAATTGATTCTAAATGTTTTCATGAACTTTGATACAACAAAGAAAATAAAGTATTGTTACACAAGAACCAATGCTTCAAAAAAAAAAAAATGGTTGTCACACAAGAACCAACCATTCAAAAAAAAATAAATGTTGCAATCAAATGTATTATACTTTGCCAAAAAGGAAAATATCAAGAAGAAAAGTTTGGAATGAATCTATATGAGTCAAAACTCATAAAAGATCAACTCATGGACAAATGAATCATTGCAATAGTTGCATGAGGACATGCAACAACTTCAGTTGGGGGGTATGTTGAGTCTCAAAAGTGTTCTCCATATTCATACATATTTTCATTATGTCATAACCATTTAGCTCTTATTTCATAGCCATTTGACCTAAAACCCTACATCAAGTAACCATTTTCATAAATATATGGGTTAGGATCCTTGTTTTCCAAAGTTATTTATTTTATGTATTTTAAGTGAATTTATGATTGGAAACTAGAAAATTAACATAGTTTCATATATCTATATATGTGTTATGAGTTTTGTGACATGTGTAGGTCAAAAGGAGACTTCTAGAAGACCCTTATGTGGCACTCTAAAGCCAAATTCGAATTTGGTTGGAGAAGATTATGGGATCAAAAGGATATGTGTCTCACTTCCTTGTTGTATTGAAACTCTAAGAGGATATGTGTCTCATTCCTCAAGTTGTGTTAAAACTCTAGAAAGACATGTGTCTTATTATTTCCTATTTTGATTGTAACTCTAGAGATGGAGGGAGAGATTCATGGACTCCCATTAATGAGATGTCTCCTCATATTTTGTATAAATAGGAGAAGCTTTCTCCTATCATAGGTAATGAGAAAGTAATGAGGAAGTAGATTTGTAACAAAGTTCAAGATGGAATGGGATGTAGATTTGTGAGTTATTTTTAATAGAGAAATTCAGTTCTTTGATGCTGTTTTGATTACAACTTTAAGGAGCTGAAGGACTTCACCAAATTGGTAGCAGAGGGCCCCTGCTATCCAAGGAGGCTTTTACATGTTTTCTAGATAAGTTGCTTTCAATTCTGTTTTGTCATATTTCCTTACTTAGATTGTTTTTTTAAATCATAGCTTTTAGCGTAATTTTTCATGGCAGCCCGTGCATTTTCATATCTTTTGACTAATGACATGGAATCAATATTATTCTGCTGTTAATTTATTTTTTCTTAGTTTTTTTGTTTAATTCCGGTATTGCTTTGTTTATTTCAGTCTTGCACATTTACTTCAGTAGTTAGATTTAGATATATTAAATTGCTCATGTCATTTTCAGTTACCTCCGAAAGCCACAGCTGGACTGATGGTGAGGGATTGTATTATGAAATGTGTAGTTTGATATTAGTTTCCTTTCTGCAAGTTAGAAATATTAAATTGCTCATAACATCTTCAGTTGCCTCCGAAAGCCACAGCTGGACTGATGGTGAGGGATTGAATTATGGATGTGTAGTTTGATATTAGTTTCCTTTCTGCAAGTTAAATATATTAAATTGCTCATGACATCTTCAGTTACCTCCGAAAGCCACAGCTGGACTGATGGTGAGGGATTGAATTATGAATGTGTAGTTTGATATTAGTTTACTTTCTGCAAGTTAGATATATTAAATTGCTCATGTCATTTTCAATTACCTCCGAAAGCCACAGCTGGACTGATGGTGAGGGATTGAAGTATGAGTGTGTAGTTTGATATTAGTTTCTTTTTCTGCAAATTAGATATCAGATTGCTCAAGTTGTTTATGGTTACCTCCGAAAGCCATAGTTGGACTAATGGTGAGGGATCAGAATATAAGTTGATGTAATTTGATTTAGATTTACTTTGTTGCAATTCTTGGATTTCTTTAAGCATAGTTTCTTTTGTGTTTAGACAGCAGCAAGGATGATTTGGTTTTCATGCTCAATAGTTCACTGTTTGATTTATTAGGTTAGCAGCACATTTTCATTTTCTTTCAAGTTTTGTCATTGTATGTTTCAAATTCATTTTGAAGTTTGAAGTTTGGTAAATCATTATAAAGGACATCATTGCCTTGAATATTCATAACCATACTTGTCTTTTAGAATTTCCATCTCACATTAGGAAACCAACCAAGATCAATAAAAATCCAAAAACGACAAATAGTAAGAGATAGGTTATCTTGCACATATAGTGCGCCACACTTCGTCAGTTTACGAATCCCTGGTTGATAATTTATGTTAGCAATTTAGGACACACTAGAATTGACCAAAGCGAGTTTATCAAAGGAAAAAGGCACAAGCAGGCTTCAAGGATGATGTGTTTCCAGAGGAAAAACATTCCTTGAGGACTCAAAAAAAATTTACCCGCTGTTTGCTGGTCAAAAAATTCATAGGGGGCTAACAGTGGCTCCGCATGGGGATGGCTTCTTCTTGAAGGAGTCAAGAATTCAGAAAATTATCTTTGGAGTAGGCCAGATGCTTGGTACTTGACACATCCATTTTATTTTTTGGATGATACACAGTGTGAGCATATCATATCAACGGTAAAATTCTCCCAAACAGCTTCCGTCCTCTTGGCCCATCCTACAGTCCTAACATTTTTTTCTTCAAGGTGCATTTGAATTTGTAGACCTTCTTCATCATTTTTTATTGAAAATAGAAAACGAACTAGTTTATTTCTACCCTTATTTCT
Source organism: Pinus albicaulis (assembly GCA_034641835.2). Lineage (NCBI taxonomy): Eukaryota > Viridiplantae > Streptophyta > Pinopsida > Pinales > Pinaceae > Pinus > Pinus albicaulis. The sequence goes on from JAXQQM020084942.1 coordinate 166,864, forward strand.
CCATGAGACCATATTAAAATTTTGGCCTCATAGCTTCTCTACCTAATCAAATATCTATTGGGATTAAACTGTCCAACAGATTTCTTCTCTACATTCTACAACATAAATTTAAAAACAGTCAAACTAGGATTAGACAGTCTAGTTTGCTGTGTATCCACGGCATAAAGACAGTTTCACATGGAATAAAATTGCAGAAAACTGAAAACAAAATCTTGAAGGCTTGAAATCTGAAACTTTGAAGCATCCTTCCTTTCTTTGTGACTCAAGTTTTGATCTTGTTAGAGTCACTTTCTTCTTCATTTCAGCTCTAGTTTTGGGCTTGTTAGAGATGATTCTTCTTTCTTCTTTGCTGGTTAAGATTTTGAGCATATTAGAGCCAACTACTTTACTTCCTTTGGCCCGGGTTTTGATCATGTTAGAGCCAATCTTATGCACTTAATAGGTTCATGTTTCGAGCATGTCTGAACCTCTCCTTCTCTTTTTTTGAAACATTTTCTCTTTTCTTTGGAAACAAAACACAACAATGGTATTTACAATGGAAATGAAAACTGGAAATTGGAACTCAACAGTAGTAATGCTTGAGCATCCTGCCATTGACAGGACCCCAAAACAGATCTGTACCATCTAGCTCTTGCGGAAAAAAGGCATTTGGACCAACAGTGGCCTGGATGTATGGACCTTGCCACAAGCTTGTCAAACATTGCATGCTTTCACTTGCCTCCCTCTCACGGAGTCCACTTGAACTTTATCTCCAATTTTGAAGTCACGAGGCTTTGTTCTCTTATTTTTGCTATCCAAATAACTTTGCTATATTTTCTCAACTTTCACAATTTGTGATGTAGACCTCTTCCCTTGTTTGCTGGAGATGAATTGTTTGGTTTATCCTCCTCACCATACTATATTCTTCTGTCTGGATCTCTTGGACAAGTTTCATCACTGGTACCCTAAGGCAAGTAGGAAACACTGCCTCTGTTCCATAGACAAGCTGATATGGTGACATGCCAATGTATTTCTTTGTTGTAATCCTGTCAAACCACAAAGCATGCACTAACTTGTTGTGCTAGGACTTCTTGTTCTCTTCAAGCAGTTTTTTGATAATGTTCACCAAGCTCTTGTTTGATGATTCAGCTAACCCATTACCTTGAGGGTAATAAGCAGTTGAATGACCGAGTGCTATTTGATACCTGTGACAAAAATCAATCATTTTCTTGGATCCAAAAGAAACAACATTATCAGTGATTATTTTTCTTGGGCAACCAAACCAAGAGAGGATGTGGTCTTCTAGGAACTTAATGATAACATAATCTATGGCATTCCTAGAAGGTATGGCCTCTATCCACTTTGTGAAGTAGTCTGTGGCTGTCAGGATCCACTTGTGTTGTGTAGAAGAAGTAGGGTGTATTTCTCCTATGAAATCTAGGCCCCATTGCATAAAGGGACCTTCAACAATGATGGGTTGTAAAGGTAGAGGGAGGAGCTTTCTTTTGCCTTCAAAAATCTGGCATTTATGGTAGGAAATTATCATCTTATGGATGTCATTGAAAAGTGTAGGCCAATAATAGCCAACTCTGAGTATTTTGTTAGCAGTGGCTTTCCAGTTCAGGTGGCCTCCACACTCTTTTGCATGGAACTCCTGTTTAATCCTCTCTGCTTCATTTTCAGGAAAAAATTTAAGCAATAGACCATTTGCATTTTTCCAGTATAAACATTCATTCAGTATGCAGTAGTTTCTGGCTTTTAGCTTTAGGAATCTGGCCTTAGTTTTTGATAGTTCAAGAGGGGCATTGAGGTTTGTGAGCACATACAGGATGTAAGAATGCCACAGAGAGTTTTGAAATTTCTCCTCAACAGTAGGGTCAGGAAATCCTTCCTGCTCATCCAAGGCATCTACCATGTTTATGTCAAGGGCTTGTAAATTTTATTCAACCATTAGTTGAGCTAAGCCCTGACCTTTGATCATTTTTGTGGGTTTTATTTCCAGGTCATATTCTAAAATCACGACAATCCATTTTCCCCTCTTCCCATCTGGGTCTTGGGACAGAATGTCTTTCACCACTATGTTTGGCATGTAGGCTATGGTGTGGGAATGCAGTATGTACACCCTAAAGTATTTCAAGGCCTTTACCAGGGCATAGGCCTGTTTTTCCATTATGTTATATTTCAAGGGTGCATCCCTTAGAGCTTTGCTGAAGAAAGCAATGGGATGTTCCACTCCCTCTAGATTTTTCTGCAGCATAACTGTAGCCACTGTATCCTCGGAGGAAAATGAAAAGATCAGGTAATCATTTGAGAAATCAAGGCTGATTAGGACAGGAGCCTGGGTGAGTGCAAGTTTAACTGATTCAAAATATTTTTTAGCCTCAACAGTCCACTTAACCCCCACACCTTTTTTCAGCATATTAGTCATATTCCTGAGGTGTTCAGTTAAGTTGGGAATAAACCTCCTTAGGAAGTTAATTTTCCCAATGAAGGACTATAACTCTTTAATATTCCTCGGGTGTGTGATTTGTAGTATTCCCTCAACTCTTTGTGGGTCTATCCTAATTCCCTTCTCAGATATGATGTGGTCGAGAAGCTTACCTTCTTGCAGCCCCAATACAGTATTTTTAAGATTCAATGACACACAGAACCTTCTACATTTTTCAAACACTCTTCTCAGATGTTTTAGGTGCTCATCATCAGTCTTGGAGTAGACTGTTATGTCATCCAGATAGATGACAATGAAGTGCCCAATTTCATCTGAAAAAGCAATGTCCATCACTCGTTAGAAGGTTGCACCAACATTCATCAGTCCAAAAGGAATTTTTACATACATAAAAGTGCCCCATGGAGTGCTAAAAGCTGTTTGGAGTTGATATTCTGGGAGTACTAGAACTTGGTTGTAACCTGAAAAACCATCTAATAGGGAGATCCATCTTGAGCCAACTACCCTCTGTAGGATATGTTCCATCTTTGGTAAGGGGTAATTGTCCTTAAGTGAGGCTCTGTTAAGGTTCCTGAAATCTATGCACAGCCTGATCTCACCTGTTTTCTTTCTCACATCTACAAGGTTTGAGACCCAATCAGAGAACCTCACAGAAACTATTATTCCTGCTTTGTACATCTTCTTTATTTCCTTTTCTACTGCAGGCAATTGTTTTGGGTTTATCCTACGAAGTTTCTGTCTGAAGGGTTTCTGATTTTCTTTCAAATGTATTTTGTTCTATATGATGTTTGTGTCATAGGCCTTCAAGTCCTCGTAGCTCCAGGCAAACACATCAATGAATTCCTTGAACAGGTTGATATATTTCTTTTTCATGTTTGTGGGTAAAGACTTAGCCAACTTAATCATCTTGGGCTTATCTTTTGTGCCTATGTTTCATTCCTCGACGTCAGAGTCTGCGTGTTCTATGGTGGGCTTTTTCACTACATCATCAAAGTTGAAAATATCTTCTAAAGGTGCCAGACCTTGGGTCATGTTCTTATCCTTTGCCTATAGCACCTTTATTTCCTCATTATCTGCGTTTTTACATTCTTCGGTTGGATTTCGAATTTGGTCATTTAAAGTGTTTAATTCTATGTTATAGGGTGGTTCTTCCTCGTCTAATGGCTCTTCACTTAGGCAGCTATCATTGGAATTAGATTCTGAATTGGAAAATTCAAACTCGTTCCTGCCTATCAGGAAATCCTCAATCTGCTTATCTCCTTAAAAAACCTACCAATATTTCTCATTATTAGGTACTGCAGGTCTGAAATTCGTCTGAATGATGATTTGTTGGTCACTGGGAGGCTTGTGATATGAACTAGCTATACAAGCTAATCCATTTGCAATTACATTTTGGCTCTTAGGAATAAACGCTAGTTCATATTCCACAAAGGTCTTCAATAAATCCATAGCGTCATTCCTATACGCTCTTAGCCTAGGGTGTTTCGCTGTGTATTCACCATTCACTTGTTTGATGATTAACTAAGAGTCTCCTTGAACAACTATCCTACAGGCTCCTAACCTTTTCAACAGATTCAAGCCTAGGATGAGAGCCTCATACTCCGCGATGTTGTTTGTACATTTGAAGTTCAAATTGAAGGCATGACTCTCTACATAGTCGTTCTCTGTGTTATGTACCCACACTCCCGCTCCTACTATTTTTCTAGTACAGGACCCATCAGAATTCATTTCCCACAAAGGTTCTTGCTCGGGTTTAGCGTTGATTTCTTTACCAGCGTTATTTTCATGGTTATGCTGCAATGGAGGGTCTGTTTCGAGGTGTGGAGGGTTTTTCCCTTCATGATGCGAATGGAGTTCAGAGAGCTGACTAGTTAGCTATTTGAATTGTGTTCCTTGTTTCCTCAGAGTTTCATATTCAGTGCACTGTCCACAGGTTTCATCTTCGTTTTCCTTTAAGTCTAGAGCAGCCATTATGTTAAAAACTATGGGCTCTTCCCTATTGTTCATATATTTTCTTTCTAGCTCTGGCTCTTCTAAGGATTCATCATTGCAAAGGATAAAGGAGTCCAGATCTATGTGTATAGAGTACAGAGGAGAATTTTCAGGCTTTTCAGGGCTGTTGACCAGGAATTTCATTTTTGCCTCTCTATACAGTCTCCTAAGATGGCTAAAGATAGGGATTGTGGCATATGCCTAATCCATTTGCATTGTACCTTGCAGCTTGGCTCCCCATGACCTTGATAGCAACATGCCATACTTAGGTGGCACATCTGCCACTACCACATCCATAACCATACATTTGGCTAGAATCTGGGTTAAGTTCACACATAGGTCCTTGATCAAGCCAAGACACTTTACCCTACTAGAGTCAAATCAATATAAATATTTATAAGGGCGAGTTATCTCTAGGCCTAACTTTTCCATAAATACCTTAGGCATTAGGCGTGAAGCCACATAGCTCATGCAGCTAACGTTGTGTTAGATTAAAGTGGTTGGCCGATTGGTTTGCCAAATGACGATGTAACATCAACCAAGCTTTGGAGCCCAAGGACCCTGGCCCCTATGCTGGACTCGGAGAGATGGCTCTCTCTATATATCATGAGATATCGGTGTGTTTGCTTGTAGTGTTACGATATTAGGCTAGTTATGAAGTATGTTTTTGGTTTTTTGTTTTTAAGTTTGTGAGGGATAAAACTGATCAAAGATATATAAAATGGGTAACAAGAAATAGATTAACTGGGCTATGGGGTCAAAAAGGTCAAGGAAGCTATGAGATGATGATGCAAGGCTGTAGTAGGGCCGATTTGATTCAAGGTAGAAAGGATCTTTGGGCAAAATGGAGTAAATGAACATCAAGTTTGTGAAAGACAAGGGATTTCAAGTGTAACTAGTTGATAGCAGACATAAACATGTTATAGCAAGCCATTAATCATGCTAGATGTAACTATGAGCTAATTAATACATAGAAATCAAACATTCCAACCATGCATAGAAGTATAAGACCTTCTAACTTCGGGAAATGGCTATCAGACTTTGGGGAAAACACATAAGACAGACTAACAACTCATAAAACTATGCCGGAACGCCTAAACACAGTCTTTAAGTTATTGGGCACTTTGACAAACAAGATTTCATAGTTTTAGGCAAAGGGCTAGATCGGGACTAGGCCTCCTTGGTTCAACAAGATGATAAACTAATCAGTCAAAGAGATAGTTTCATGGACAGAACTATGGACAGTCATAGGTAAGCAGGGCACACCATACATCCTACTCAAATGCATAGAACTTATGAATAAAACTAGCAAACAGTATCCTTAAGTTACTAAAGAGCAGTTAAGAATTCTTTAGTGCAACTAAGGAAGAAGAAAACATAAAAGCTATGAAGATTCAGGAATTTTGAGGTGCCTCCATGGGCATATCTCAAACTTAATCTCTACTGATCTATAGTAGCAAGAAGCATGTATCATCAATGAAAACTAGAAGACAACAACAAAACAAGAAACACTATACCATTCTACCATGTCATGGAATCCATCAACAATCCTTCATCATTCATCAAAAGCATCCAAGAGGCAGTCCAAAATCATAACACAAGTATGTTCTTCAAAGCTCATATGACCAATATATTAATTCTTCTCTCAAGTTCAGCCTTGTTTTACAATGAAACCTTGTGGAATAAATAGGCTCAAGTGAGGAAAACCTCATGGTGCAACTAGCTATCCCATTGGCCTAATCAAAATATCTAAACTTGTCCTTGAGGCTTTGCAAAGCCCAAGGCACAAAATATCCCATAAAATATCTAAAAAATGCTAAAAACGGAAATTATATTGACTTTGCATCATTTTCCAAGTGTAAAAATAGCTAAACGCACATTTGGGAAAAGCAGATTTTTGAGGTTCAAAAATTACAAAAATACTTCAAATTTATATCGGAAAAAGGTCCCCTGTCTTGCTGGAAACAATTGGCAGTCTTCCCGGTGTCGAAACGAAGCTCATGATAGCTCTTTGGAAATATTTCTGTGTCTACTTTCCAGCGCAACTGAAATCACCTCAATCTGATGCCTGGAAGTCCTCCAAATCTGTACCTGTGTGTAAAAAGCCAGGAAATAGCAGACTGCTGATATGACGGGCAGAATGTGCAAAAAGTGAGCATTTTTCGCCGTTTTGAGGGGGCGAATGATCTCCAAATGCTCTGAAAATCACTGAGGACCTGATCATGAAAATATGGCATCAACTGGTATCATCCTCATCCCTTGGCAAATCCTCAAACTGAAATGGCGAAATTATGAGTTTTCGACCAAAAACCCAAAAAATGCCAAAAAACAAAAAGTTGTCGAAAAGGGCCCAAAATTGGCATGCATGACCCTCAGGGGTCCCTAGCAACATGCTCCGAAGCTGAGGCCAAAATATCAAGGGCTGATATGCTTTTCTCCTCTTTCCGTGCCAGGCGCTTCCCCTTTGCCTTCTTCAATTTCTCTTGGGCTGCCTTTAGTTTGCGCCGGGCAAACTGATTCAACTTTCGAAAGTGCTGTGTCCTCTTTCTTTGTAGCTCTAGATCTCTATTCGCCCTCTCAAGTTTCATCTCCAAGTGTTTGTTGGCTCTTTCAAGCCATGCCTCTTTGTTTTCTTCAATTTCCTGCTCAAGGAGTGCAGTGAGAGGAAAGGCTTGGAGATGGGCTTGTTCTTCTGCTTTCTGCTTTTCCAAGGCTCTTTTAAGCCCTATGGTCCTAGGCCTCTTTCGCCTAGGCTGGTCTTCCTCTTCTTCCTCATCAAACTCACCAATGAGTTCTTCTATCTTTGCTTGTGCCTTAGCTGCCTCATTCTTATATTTGATCGTCCATGCTTCATGAACAGCTGTGTGAACATTCATCTGTTTGTTTTCAATCTCCAAGAAGTGGTTGAAGTTCCTTGCCCTTTGAAGATCCTCCTCTAATGCCTCAATTTTCCCTTCTTTATGAATTAGGAGGTTTTCAAGAAGGCGGGCCTCATTATCACTGTCATCGCTTTGGATAGGGATGACATCCAATGCGCCTCCATGCTTTGTACTTTCTCCAACTTTTCTTTTCCCTTTGAAGGCCAATCTTGCGCTTTTCCTCCTTGGCATGCTAGTAGGTGTCCTTTTGGGCAATTTCCTTTTGCTAGGAACAACCTTTTTCACTGTTAGAGTGGCAGCCTTGGACCCTCTCTTCCTTGTTGTGCTGAGCTTTGTTCTTTTGGGAGGAGGAGACATAACTGATTTACCCTTGACATCTTCTTGAACTTGCTTTTCTTCTTGAGGCTGCTGGATGTTTTCTTCTTGCTGTTCACTTTGTTGCTCCTGTTTTCCAACCTTAACTTGCTGTTCTATATCAATGCCTTGTTCATTTGGTGTTTCAAACTGCTGCCTTCCTTCGCCAAAATCAAGCTACTGCTGTGCTTGGATTTCCTACTCTCTTTGTGGCTCAAGATGTGGCTCAATTTCCTGCCCAACCTGTTGTTCTTCCTCTTGTACCTGATGTTCATCATTTTCTGTTTGTTGTTGACCTTCTCCACTGTCCTGCTGCTATCCCTCATCTTCTGTTCGCTGCTGTCCTTCATCTTGTATTTGTTGTTGTTCATCCCTTTCCTCTTGCTACTTTTCACTCCCCTTTCCTCCTTCCTGTTGACTTGGCTGTCCTGTAGTCATTCTGAGCCTTCTAGGAGTAGGCCTACTGGACAAAGGTACCGGGCGATGGATAGGCTGAGTGGGAGACACATGGACAGGAGGAACAGTAGAGAAATCCGGATGACTGATGAATACATCCCATGGAACCTCTTTCTTCTCTAGCTGGTGTAGGAAGATAATCTTGATCAAAGAATGATGGAAAAGGGAAGGGATTTGCAGAGGTGGGGCCTTCTTCTGGACAGTAGATGCCATCTTCTCTATGCTCTTGAACAAAAAGTAAGGGAGGTTTAGTTGCCTGTTTCTAGTAAAATGCATCAATAATCGGACATGGTAGGCATAAACTCGATCAAACCTCCCTTCACAAGTGAAATATTTCATTATGACTTTCATAAGAGGAGCATAGCTGTCAAGGAGATATGAAAAAGGGAAAATAGCAGTGAAAGCATCTCTATGCTCAGGCTTGATGAAAGGCTTGTAATCTTCTAAGTCAAGATGAGCCTGTTTGAACCATTTTTCACCATGATATGGAATCTTGGTGGCCTTGGACACATACCTTGGAGAAATCTTGAAATCAAGACTTGCCACTTGGAAATGTTTTTCTTTGAATCTTAGGGCACATAAGTGTGTTAATGGCGAAAAAATTTTGACTTCTTGTATTTTCTGGCAAAAATCTAGGCAACCTACTTCATGGAAGTTGGAAAGGACAGATGGATGAGCATTAACCTCTTCTGTAGAGATTGGCTCATATCTTTTGTGCGGACCACTCCTGCTGTCTTGCCTTGGAGGCATTTTGACCTAAATATGCTTTGGAAGAAACAAACTGCCTCACTATGTGTAAACTGCACTGTTGGAATCAAACTTTGTCAATGTACTGCTTTGACAGAGAAACAATGTGATTTGGATGGTTTGCAACAAGTTTCTTATAATACACAACCTCTGCTCTCTTAAAAAGTAGCCTTCTACCTTGAATGTACCTCAGCCAGGCAGATTTCTCAATAGGATACCATATAGTAAAAAGGAGATAGACTGCTAGGTAAATTCCCTGTGCACAGTGTTAAGAAATCACTTTTTCCTTGTGAATTTTTAGAGGTCAATCAACACATCTATATCTGTGTCTCCAAGATAAAATTCCCAATCATTAAAAACCTGCTCTTTCAGAAAGTGGCCTTTCCACCTTGAAAATATCTCAGTCAACAACTTCTCAGTAAGAAATAATACAGTGGAATGAAGGGCAGACTGTTAGGAAGAAAACTGTTTACAGTGTCAAAATCACTTGCTTTGTGATGTTTGAGAGGTCACTCAATACATCTTAATCTTTTCCCATGGTAGACCTTTGCAATCATTAAAAACCTACCTTGTCTAAGTGTGCCAACATTCAAAAAACTTGCATATATGCAATCAACCCTTAGTGCAATTAAACAGTCACTGTCACAGTCAGAGAACAGAGGTGACAAGCTGTAAAGTTTCAACAGAGGTCGTAGCAGCTTATCTCTTTCAAAATAATTAGTGTCTCCTTATCAATGTAACCCTTACCTTTGCAGAAAAAGACTTTTACTCTATATGCATATCCACTTATCAAGATGAGCTGGAAAAATAAAAGACAGTCAAGTGGCAAACACAGTAAATACTGTCCTTTGTGTGAGAAGTGTGAGCAACTCTCCCCTGTAGCTTTCAACTTAAAAACTGCTCTTTGTCAAAACCCTTTTTTCTGATTACACTTCACTGTTTAATAATGTGGCAATGTTTTGAAGATAGTGTGAAATGCTTTCCTTTAGATATAAGCCCTGTCTCTCTATAACAAAGCCTTCTTTTTTCCTTTTTAGAGGTTTCTTTTGAAGTGGCAATCAAAGATCTCTCAACCAACAAACTTCCTTTAAGAAAAACACTGTTCTTAGTTCAATCACATATTATTTCCTGTAGGCGCCTTAAATAATACATTCAGCATTTTATTACAGCTTTACACCTCGAAACCTCACACAGCAAAAAAACACTATTTTTCTGGTATAGTGGTAGAGTTTTGAAAGTTTTGTATGCTATGTTATGAGGAAATTGTAAAAGTCCAACACACTGTTTTCTCTTAGGCACTTCTAGCAGTGAATTTATCATTCAAACACAGCTTCATTAGGTCAAACTTGACAATTTGTTCCAACCCTTACTCTCACACCACAGTTTGATTTAAACCTTCATGTCACTTAGCACTTTTGAAACCGAGGGGGAAAATATGTAAGACTACCTTCAAACTTTGATGAAAAACCCTTGTGGAGAGCCGGAGATAGCTCTGGAGGTCTTTAGGCATGCGCGACACTCTTCAGAGAAAGAACGGCGCGCACAAAACAACCCAGGCGGTCTGTCGGGTCGGGGTCGGGCGCCATGTACAGGCGCGTCGCGCACATGTACAGGCGCGTCGTGCCTACGTTGACTGCCTATGTAAATTTCCTTCCAGGCGCGTCGCGCGGTGTTTAAATGGTGCAAACTTCTGCAATTTGACCCGAACTTCCTTGTTACGATGCTAAGGGTAGCACAGAGCTTTGTTTGAAGTTTGAAAATGAAAAATTCACTCTTTGACTTCACTCTTATGTCATTTCAAAATCTTCAACGGTCACCTTTGTTTTGAATGTAAAATGAAATTTTTGGCTGGCTTTTGCAAGGTGTTCACAGCCCTTTTGACTTTTTTCAACAATACCCCTCGGCGCATTTGCAACTTGGATTCACAAGCGATGCATGCATTGGAGATTTTCTATGCTCTTAGACCGTGTTAATCATGGACCAACCTCTTTATAAAAACAAAAATGGCTTGAAAGGCCAGAACTCTGTTTTACTTATGCATAGGTGTTTAAAGGGTGATTCTTGCTAGTTTTGTTCCTTGGGTGACAACTTTAACACCGAACTTAAAACTTTGAAAAATAACTCAATAACCTTCATATCATCTCCACCACTGTGTTTTAAAATGCTGGTGATATGTATTATGTAAAGTAACCTCTCTTTAACACTGTCAAGAAAATACCTGAAGACTGCTTTGTTTTTGAAAGGATAGGGTTTGTATTGTCAATATGCTTTTACAGCCTCGGTCTTTACTTGCTTCTTCACTGCGGGTATTCAAATTTGCTGGCCTTCTTTGGATTTAGTCATGTCTCTTTGATTTAAGAAAAGCGCCTTTTCCAACATGCCTTATTGCTTAGAACATATCATTTATGATATCCCTGTCCCCTTGAAAAATGGAAAACTATTGTTTGTTTCGAACTATCCACAACACTGACAGTCTATGAAAATAACTTCTTTGCCTATTCATAAATTTGTATGTCTTTTTGGGAACAAAACCTGAAATGCCTCCCATCATTTGTGATGTATATCTGAAAGGGGAACTTTTATGAACCAGGAAGAACAGGTCTCTTGGAAACATAATTATCATTTCCTTTGACCAGTGCATTGATCTTCTTGTAACAAACTCATTCCAAGGTTCAAAACTGTCCACTGCTTGACCCCTTTGGTGATGTTTTTAACAAGGAAAAACCACTCAAGATCTGTCAAAGAGCATTGAAAGCTGTTTTGTTATTTAACAGGAGATGGTCTATCTTCTTCCAATTTGTTTGATAATTTCTGCTTCCAGGTGATTCATAAGTTCCTTCTTTGATTGTAAGTGCCATATTTTAGTTGCATCCATTCATACTATATTTCTCTGTTTACTTGAAAGGTGCTCCTTTAGACTTCTTGGCATGTGACAGTGAGGTGTTGTTTGACCCCTTCTCCTAAGGAAACTGCCCCTTTTTGTATCAATGGCATGCATATTCAAATTGTCTCCTGTCCACTATGATGTATAGTTTGAAAGACATTTCCCTATGAGTAGGAAAACCAATACCTTTTGAAACATAAACACCATCTGTTTCCTGTGTAATGACTTTTGCTTTCCTTCTTTGTCTCTTTCCACTGCATCTTTGACCAATCAGTCTTTAAAAACAGTCAATGCCTTGGCCATCTGCTCATGAATGAAGGAGGCCCTTCACTTGGAAAAGTATCTGAAGATTTTTTGATAAGCCTGCCTGACAAGGGTTTTTCTTGGATATGATGGTAAGCAAACAAACTTGAAAACATTAATACTTTTACCTCTGCCTGCAATCACTACTGTGCTTCAGAAAAACCCTAGTCAAGGTGTCACTGTCTCACTGCACTGCTCTTTGCTGAGGGGAACTGAAATGTCACCATTTGCCTTGGTCAACTTATGACAAATTATTTGAAAGATAATCTCTGTGAGTAAGGAGGTTAGCACCCTTTGAAAAACAACCACCTTTTCTTCTGCCTGTGTAATGACATGATTTGTCAACATTTCTTCAATTTGGTCTTGTTGAAACAGTAGGCTGCTTATGATTAGAATTGTTTTCACTAATGATATGTCTCTCTAAGGTTTTAACAATTCATATGATTTGAAAACTTCAAATGACTTCCTTTACAAGACCAAAACTCTGTTTTCCCTTTAACTTGCATACTTCAGACTCTAGCCCTGTTATGATCATCACTTACACTCAGAAAACTTAGAGTCATTGTTTCACTGTTCAGTAAAAAGCAAACCTGGGCTTTTGCAATCCTTAAAGTCAATATTGGCCAGCGCCCTCTGCTTGTAGATGAAGGAGGCACCCTAACCCTCTGCTTGTAAATGAAGGAGGTTCTTGGCCATGACAAATTATCAATTTGTTGTGACAGTGGTGTCTTTCTCTTACTGTGCTTTTCATGCTAAAAGGAAGCTGCAAGGTTTTGATGAGTGACTCTCTGTTTTGCAGATATATCTCAGACTCATGTTACATTTAGAAGCAGTTGTTCTTCTAAATGTAGATTCAAGAAATTTCTTCTGAGATGATGTTATATTTCCTGCCTTTGTAGAATCCATAAAACATTGTGAAACACCTAATAATCAGCTTGAGACTGTGGTTTATGCAGTGCTGAGACCTAGGGGTATAAGTGGTGCGACTTAGAGCTGTGATCAACTTGATTTGCAGAGTAGGAGGTCTGTTATGAATGGCTTGTAGCAGATGGAGGTTTTTTGGCCTTTTGATGGTTTCCAAGGGTAAAATTCCTTAAAGCGCCACTTCCTAACATAGGGGAGACTTTTGAAACAGACTTGGATTTTTCTTTTAGAGCTGATGGACAGACCAGTAGGGCTGAAGCTAGATACGATAGTGATAATGAGTTTTGACTTTGACATGGGCGGACTGAAAAGTAGGAAGGCGGAAAAAAGTTTTATGAGGGTTTTCTAGATGACAGATTGACATATGGAATTCAGCTTCTAGAAAACTCAGCTATGGATCTAGTCATCATCAACAAGTAAAAAATACTGATGACTAACAGTGGCTCCATTTGGGGAGGGCAGCTCCTTGTCAAGAGGTGTCCAGAATTCAGATTTTTGGCTTATGAAGACCAGTGCCTTATCCATTGGCGCAAAAATTTACCCTTCTTTGATGTTATTTCTGAAAAGTGACAGCATGGTTAACATCAATGATACCTCTACCTACCCCACTATCTTTCCTAACATTTTTTCTTCTCTTTGGCGCATTTGAACTAGCAGCCTTTTGACAATGCATATTTTTTCTTTTTGCAAAATGAACCTATCTATTTCTACTCTTATATCTGTCGGGAGTTCAGATTAAGCTGATGAACTCCTTCATTACTCTACCTATGCTAGATCAACTGTCAAGATTAAGCAGTTTGATAGGATTTTATTCTCTAATCTAAAACATGAAATTTAAAAGATGATTCAAATCAGGATTAGGCAGTCTGATTTGTCATGCATTTGTGGCATAAAGACAAGCTGCACACAAATGTTATTTTGCAACAAAGGGAAACTAGACAAGCGGGGCTAAGATGTACAATATATTTTTCATCCCTCGCTTCTCTCTTTGGTTCTGTTTTAGGCATGTGGAACCAGAATCTCTCCCTAATCTAAGCTCTGTGATAAGTCAATCTTACACAATGTTGACTATCTTTTGCACTCACTAACTTATCAGCAAATAAATTTAAACATGCTCAGCTATGATTAGGCTAGATAGCTGAACAAGACATTGAAGTGCTAGTAGCGGCATTTAGACTTGCTCGCTTTCTGAAAGACTATTTTTTTGGAACATGGGGCCTTTGTTTCTATCTTCACTTGCCCTCTTTTCTGTTTTTTACTGTTTTTGGCTTTCCTATCTTTTACTGTTTTTGACTTTTCTATTTTTCAATATTTCAGACAATGGTATGTACAATGAATGAAAGTGTTCCAAACTCAAAAATCTTGGAAATGACGAAATTTAAGCATCTTATCCTCGTAAGGATCTCCTCTCACCCTTGGCCCACTTAACTCCTGAAAAGAAAAATTTGGGAAGTTTTCTCTCTCTAACATGACACAGGGATTCATGCAAGAATCTCTGAACAGCCCGGTATCTTCTTGCTGTACCTCTTTGAATATCTGATTTCCACTCCTTTCCTTACTGTACATTTTCCTCAAGTAATGCATGTATTCTTGGTCATTCTTGAAATAGATAATGACATCATCAAGGTATGCAAAAATGCAGAAATTTAAAACTGGGAACATGGCCTTCATGAACAAATTTCTGATATTGGGTGGTTTTGCAATTTTGAACTTGAAATCAGATCTACCTCCCGCAAACTGGAAAAAATCTTTAAGCTGTCTACTTTGCAAAGGAATCTTATGACCATGACCTGAAACATCATCTAGCGAAAATACATGATTAAAAGCACTTTTAATTGGTGAATCATGGTCTTGGGTAGAAAAAACATGATTTCTGTTATATGGAGATGCAGTATTATTTCTAAAATCAAAGAAGATTCTATGGCCACCTGTTTTATCCCTGATTATTTCAGCTTGTTTCAGATTGTTGTGTTTACTCTTGTCAAAGTTGTTCTTTGAGGAAAAGGTAGTGACATAGTGTTTTCCCTTGTTTTTTCTGTAGAAATTAGTGTTCTGCATGAGATTTCTGATTTTAGCATTTCTAAGTTCTTCATGAAAAGACAGAATATGAGCCAATTTCAGTAGTACAGGTATGCTGGGATTGCAACTATCATTTTTACTTATAAGAAGTTTATCTTGCATTTTCTCTATATTATGAGCTGCTGGGACTATGGTCAAAGTTTCATTTGCAGTAGGAGGGTCACATGATGGTAAATCTTTGAGGTATGGTAGAAACATTAAACTCCCTTGCTCCCGGGTTCCAAATAGGTTTATGATGTGTAGGTCTTCTAAAGCCTTTACCCGGAAGAAATTTCCACAAGTTACTGCTGGTGTTTGACTAAAGCTAGAGCAATTTGCTTGATAGTACATAAGGGTTTGCGCTTCTTGCTCTAATCCTACTTTAGAAAGGGAAAACTTACTTTCCTCAAGACACAGCTGTTCATGATCATGGTAGTTTTGAGTGTCTAGTTCATCATAAGGCACCAGGGACAGCTGATGTGGTGGATCTAAGTTTATATCAGTTTCTTCTGACTCTTCTTCCATGTTTTCATCAATATGCATAATGAAAGAGTTCAGGTCTGAACGCAAGGAACACATTGGAATGTTGTCTGGCCTATCTTGACTGCTAATCATGTATTTCATGTGTGATTCTCGGTAGAGTATTCTGGTCTGGCCGAACACAGGAATGGTGGCGTATGACATGTCTAGTTGAATATTCCCTTGGAGTTTGGCTCCCCAAGATCTGGATAAAAACATCCCGTACTTGGGAGGGATGTCTGCCACTACTATATCCATGATTAGATGTTTTGCAGGTATTTGGGCCAGATTAAAACAAAGGTCTTTGATCAAACCCAGGCATTTGACTCTACTCGAATCGAATGAATACAAGTCTTTGTATGGTCTTGTGATTTCTAGGCCTAGTCTTTCCATTACTACCTTTGGCATAAGATTATGCGAGGCTCCGGAGTCTAGCATGGCATTGTGGAGGATCTGGTCGTGGATGTTTAGGCTAATGTAAAATGGAAGAGTAGTTCCTTCTTGGAATTTTCCCTCTATCCTCGGACCAAACAACACTTCAGGAGTGTCATCAGCCAGATTAACAGTGTTTGCATCATTCCCTAGATTTAGGACTTTTAGTACTTGGGATTTATAAGAGTTTTGGGCAATGAGTTTAGTAAGAGGCATGGTGATCTTGATCTTGGCGATTTCACCTTCAAAGCTGAAAGGCAGCTGAAGTTTAGATATGTTTGTTTCAGTTTTTTCAGCCACGACCTTCTCTATGTTCTGAGTTTGTTGGCTTTGTTTCGGGATTTTGTTTGCCATAGTTGTTTCGGTGACTTTTGTAGAAGTACCAGGAGTATCTGAGAGAGGACTAGTTTGGGTAACTTTAGCTTTGCTTTGGTCAGTCTTCTCAACCTTGATTTTGTCACTGCTTGATGCTTTCTTGAGGATGGTATTAGGGACTTTAGCAGTGTCTGAGTTACTTTTCTTGGAATTATCTTGGTTTCTTTTGCTTCTAAGGTCATATTTCCTGTGAGCTTCTATAATGGCATTCTGAAAATCTATGGTAGGGTCGTCAAGATCTTCATAGTTGGTCTCATCCTGATTAGGAGAAAAGAATGCTTGTTCTTCTTCTGTGAGGTACACCTCACTCTCATTATCAGATCCTATAAGGTTTAAATGATGTTCATCAAGAGGTTCTGTATCCCTATCATCCTCTTCCACATAGTTTTCATTGAATGGTGGCCTAATCTGTTGGTCATTTTCCCTTGGTCTGTTTTGGGGCTGCTCCCTCCTAAAGTTTTGGTTTCGGTTTCTGTTTGGAGGGTTTGGCTGGTTGTCCCTAACAGGAGCCTTTTCATTTATCCTTTCCCACATTTTGGCCATGGTTTTGACTAAGTCATCTATTCTGGGATCTAGGGAAGGTGATGAAGTGGAAACCTCATCTTTATATGTGACCTTTCTTTCCGCTCTAGTCCTAGCCCTTTTTTCTGCTAAGTTGGCATCTGCTTTTATGGCTATTTGTTGCATTTCCTCTAAGGTAGGGGGATCCTTGTCTCTCAGATGATATGTCATGTCCGGATCGAAACCCTCGGGGAATTTTTCCAAGGCTAGACCAAGTGGGGGTTTGAAATGAGGTGGGAGGGAGTTATATACACTGTTGAACCTAGTACAGTAAGCTTGGACACTTTCCCCATTTTCCCGTTTAGGTTGTTATATTCTGACAGGGTTTGAATGGGGTTTCTTCGGATTTCCCACCTATTTCTGAAGACTTGATGTAGTTCTGGGATATCATGGATACTGTTTGGAGTTAAGCTTTTGAACCATGTTTTGGGTTCACCACCAAGACTTTGGGCGAATATTCTCATTCTGACGGTCTCGTCTTGTACCTCCAGGTATTCATAAGCATCAGTCATCCTACTTATATGTTGTTGAGGTGTAGTGGTATCTTCTCCAGTAAAGTGTGGGATTTTGTCTTGATATTTATTTGGGAGAGGAGCCAAAGGCGGTGGCAACACCAAAGGTGCGTACCAGGCTGCCATGACGGGAGCTAATGGATGATGTACAAGATGAGGACTAGTAGGCTGAGATGAGGTGTTTTGAACAGTGGTGGTTTGACCAGGTGTGGCGGATGAACTTGGACTAGTGATCTGGTTTTGAGCAGATCTGGGATGATAGGAGCCAAACTGATAGAGAAGCTGGAGGTCAGGAGGAGTGGTAGGTGAAGCTTCTCTACTAGGACTCTGTGGTGGGTTTAGGGGTTCAAGATCATCAAAGTTTATCTTACTATATGATTTGCTTCTGGGAAGAGTTTGTGATGACTCTAATTCAAAAGGTGAATCTGTTAGGATAGTGAGATGTTTAGGTACAGATCTTGTTTTACGGATGGATCTACCAGTAGCTAGATGATCAGTTTCGGAAGCTTGCCACAGAATCTTCTCTGGGTCATCTACTATGATAGGGGGATTTGGGTCTGGATGGGATCTGGTGTTAATTCTTCGTGAAGCCAGATTTTGGATCTAGAGTTTAGAGAGAATGGTATTGGTGAATGTTCTGGGTGGGTGGTCTCTCTAAAGTTCTACTAAGGTGAAGGATGGTCAAAAATAAAAGGGATGGATTAGTGGAGTCACCAGGTGGAAATGGGTTGTTTTTGTGAAGATAGCTATGGTCCACCACCAGTAACTAATCTGAGAATGTTTTTGGATTTTCTGAGTTTTATGTGCAGCCTATGGTTTGTTAAAGTATTCTAGACTTGTTTCAACACTTTGCTAGGGTGATGAGAACAAAAAGAGCTTACTCTAAATGGGTCTATGGACTTCTTGCTTGTTTATGGTATCTAAAGGACCAAAGAGTCTATAAGAGTTTGCTAGACTATCATGTACTCAGTGTCCCACCATCTCTCGCTATGTTAGTGAGTGATGGGATAGGTCTGTTGTATAGTAACCTATAGTTCGGTAAAATAGTAAGGCCTACTAGAGGTTAGTGGAGTCGCCAGGTGGATTATCAGTTGTTTTGAGGTATACTTGTATGGTCCACCACCAATATTGACAAAAACCAATCTAAGGGAGTGTTTTGGGGTTTTTTGAGTTTTATGTGCCTACAAGGTTTGGAAGAGTTTTCTATAACTGACTCATCATTTTGCTAAGATGGTGAAAGAGCTATTTTTTACTCTTCAGACAATATCTAAGTTTACTAAGCTTGATTGAGACTTCAGGAGTTACTAAGGTGTACTTAGATTGTCACTAACTTGGAAGGTCCTACTGTGAGTGTCACTATGTTAGTGAGCAGTGGGATAAGTCAATCAGATAGTATTCTTAAAGGTCTCTAAAAATGAGGGAAACTAAGCTTTAATCACTCAGTGTCCCACCGTGATCGCCATTATGTTAGTGTGGCGATGAGGTGGCTAAATCGGATGGAATTCTAAAATTTGGCAAGGTAGTAAGGCCTACTGGAGGCTAGTGGAGTCGCCAGGTGGATTTTTAGTTGTTTTTGAGGTATATGTGTATGGTCCACCACCAATACTATCAAAAGCCAATCTAAAGGAGTTTTTGTGGTTTTTTCTGAGTTTTATGTGCAGCCTAGAATGTAAGAGTGTTATAAACCTGATTCATCACTTTGCTAAGATGGTGAAGCAGAGAGTTTACACTAAATGATTCTAGAGGCTGATGGTTCAAGTTTAAAATTTAAAGGACTAAGGAGTCTATAAAAGTTTGCTAGACTATCATGAACTCAATAAGTCCCACCGTGATCGCCATTATGTTAGGGTGGCGATGAGGTGGCTAAATCGGATGGAATTCTAAAATTTGGCAAGGTAGTAAGGCCTACTGGAGGCTAGTGGAGTCGCCAGGTGGATTTTTAGTTGTTTTGAGGTATATTTGTATGGTCCACCACCAATACTATCAAAAACCAATCTAAGGGAGTTTTTGTGGTTTTTTCTGAGTTTTATGTGCAGCCTAGAATGTAAGAGTGTTATAAACCTGATTCATCACTTTGATAAGATGGTGAAACAGAGAGTTTACACTAAATGATTCTAAAGGCTGATGGTCTGAGTTTAGGATTGAAGGACTAAAGAGTCTATAAGAGTTCGCTAGGTTGTCATGTACTCAGTAAGTCCCACCGTGATCGCCATTATGTTAGGGTCCCGTGATTTGGCCGATTGGTAAGCCAAATGACGATGTAACATCAAACCAAGCTTTGGAGCCCAAGGACCTAGCCTTCCTGGACTCAGAGAGGGCTCTCTCTATATATGTAAAAGATATCGGTGTGTTTGCTTATGGTGTTCTGATATTAGGCTAGTTATGAAGTGAGTTTTTGATTTTTTGGTTTTTTAAGTTTGTGAGGGATAAAACTGATCAAAGATATAAAATGGGTAACAAGAAATTAGATCAACTGGGCTATGGGGTCAAAAAGGTCAAGGAAGCTATCAGATGATGATGTAAGGCTGCTGTAGGGCCGATTTGATTCAAGGTAGAAAGGATCTTTGGGCAAAATGGAGTAAATGGACATCAAGTTTGTGAAAGACGAGGGATTTCAAGTGTAACTAGTTGATAGCAGACATAAACATGTTATAGCAAGCCATTAATCATGCTAGATGTAACTATGAGCTAATTAATACATAGAAATCAAACATTCCAGCCATGCATAGAAGTATAAGACCCTCTAACTTTGGGAAATGGCTATCAGACTTTGGGGAAAACACATAAGAAGGACTAACAACTCATAAAACTATGCCGGAACACCTAAAAACAGTCTTTAAGTTATTGGGCACTTGGACAAACATGCTTTCATAGTTTTAGGCAAAGGGCTAGATCGGGACTAGGCCTCCTTGGTTCAACAAGATGATAAACTAATCAGTCAAAGAGATAGTTTCATGGACAGAACTATGGACAGTTATAGGTAAGCAGGGCACACCATACATCCTACTCAACATGCATAGAACTTATGAATAAAACTAGCAACTGTATCCTTAAGTTACTAAAGAGCAGTTAATAATTCTTTAGTACAACTAAGGAAGAAGAAAACACAAAGCTATGAAGATTCAGGAATTTTGAGGTGCCTCCATGGGCATATCTCAAACTTAATCTCTACTGATCTATAGCAACAAGAAGCATGTATCATGAATGAAAACTAGAAGACAACAACAAAGCAAGAAACACTATACCATTCTACCATGTCATGGAATCCATCAACAATCCTTCATCATTCATCAAAATCATCCAAGAGGAAGTCCAAAATCATAACACAAGTATGTTCTTCAAAGATCATATGACCAATATATTGATTCTTCTCTCAAGTTCAACCTTGTTTTACAATGAAGCCTTGTGGAATAAATAGGCTCAAGTGAGGAAAACCTCATGGTGCAACTAGCTATCCCATTGGCCTAATCAAAATATCTAAACTTGTCCTTAAGGCTTTGCAAAGCCCAAGGCACAAAATATCCCATAAAATATCTAAAAAAATGCTAAAAACGAAAATTATATTGACTTTACATCATTTCCCAAGTGTAAAAATAGCTAAACGCACATTTGGGAAAAGCAGATTTTTGAGGTTCAAAAATTACAAAAATACTTCATATTTATATCTGAAAAAGGTCCCCTGACTTGCTGGAGGCAATTTGTAGCCTTCCCGATGTCGAAATGAGGCTCATGACAGCTCGTTGGAAAGATCTCTGTGTCTACTTTCCGGCGCAACTAAAATCATCTCAATCTGATGCCTGGAAGTCCTCCAAAACTGTACCTGTGTGTAAAAAGCCAGGAAATAGCAGACTGCTGATATGACGGGCAGAATGTGCAAAAAGTGAGCATTTTTCGCCGTTTTGAGGGGGCGAATGATCTCCAAATGCTCTGAAAATCGCTGAGGACCTGATCATGAAATTATGGTATCAACTAGTATCATCCTCCTCCCTTGACAAATCCTCAAACTGAAACGGCGAAATTATGAGTTTTCGACCAAAAACCCAAAAAATGCCAAAAAACAAAAAGTTGCCGAAATGGGCCCAAAATTGGCATGCATGACCCTCAGGGGTCCCTAGTAACATTCTCCGAAGCTGAGGCCAAAATATCAAGGGCTGATATGCTTTTCTCCTCTTTCCGTGCCGGGCGCTTTCCCTTTGCCTTCTTCAATTTCTCTTGGGCTGCCTTTAGTTTGCGCCGGGAAAACTGATTCAACTTTCGAAAGTGCTATGTCCTCTTTCTTTGTAGCTCTAGATCTCTGTTCGCCCTTTCAAGCTTCATCTCCAAGTGTTTGTTGGCTCTTTCAAGCCATGCCTCTTTGTTTTCTTCAATTTCCTGCTCAAGGAGTGCAGTGAGAGGAAAGGCTTGGAGATGGGCTTGTTCTTCTTCTTTCTGCTTTTCCAAGGCTCTTTTAAGCCCTATGGTCCTAGGCCTCTTCAGCCTAGGCTGGTCTTCCTCTTCTTCCTCATCAAACTCACCAATGAGTTCTTCTATCCTTGCTTGCACCTTAGCTGCCTCATTCTTATATTTGATCGCCCGTGCTTCATGAACAGCTGTGTGAACATTCATCTGTTTGTTTTGAATCTCCAAGAAGTGGTTGAAGTTCCTTGCCCTTTGAAGATCCTCCTCTAATGTCTCAATTTTCCCCTCTTTATGAATTAGGAGGTTTTCAAGAAGGCGGACCTCATTATCACTATCATCGCTTTGGATAGGGATGACAGCCAATGCACCTCCATGCTTTGTACTTTCTCCAACTTTGCTTTTCCCTTTGAAGGCCAATCTTGCGCTTTTCCTCCTTGGCATGCTAGTAGGTGTTCTTTTGGGCGATTTCCTTTTGCTAGGAACAACCTTTGTCACTGTTTGAGTGGCAGCCTTAGACCCTCTCTTCCTTGCTGTGCTGAGCTTTGTTCTTTTGGGAGGAGGAGACATAACTGATTTACCCTTGACATCTTCTTGAACTGGCTGCGCTTCTTGAGGCTGCTGGATGTTTTCTTCTTGCTGTTCACTTTGCTGCTCCTGTTCGCCAACCTTAACTTGTTGTTTTACATCAATGCTTTGTTCATTTGGTGTTTCAAACTGCTGCCCTCCTTCGCCACAATCAAGCTGCTGCTGTGCTTGGATTTCCTGCTCTCTTTGTGGCTCAAGATGTGGCTCAATTTCTGCTTGTTACACCATTTTTTGGTCATCTAACCTTTCATCAGTAGATGGACCCAAGTACACCATCTAAGACCAGTTTTACCCCAAGTAAAACTGCTTTCACTATGTTAATTAGGAAACCCCAAAAGGAATAATTAATTAAACCATAATTTAATTATTATTCCCAGTCATGTTTAACCCAAAAACAAAGAAATTAATGAGATACACCCATAGTTATCTTATTGTTTTCTAGGAATAATTATTTAAATAATATTCCTTGTTAAATATGACCAAATCAACCACTATTAATTAAATAAATCATTATTTATTTGATTATATCTCAACCACTTCCTTAAAAGAATAAATAAATCATTTATTTATTTATTCTTCACTAATCAAGGGATTTTGACCCAAGTCAAAGTCCCTTTCCCTCCAACAAATAATAATAAAATATTCCATAGAGGTGGATCTAGATTTGGTTAACATTGTTTTAATCATGCACCAAGATCTAGAATGACCCAATATTTTGTTATAAATAGGAGGGTTTTCCCCTTCATTCTTCACCTTTTGTTGCATACTAGATCACTCTGGATCTATACACTCGGTCTCATTTCTGCCATTGTTGCTCCCATTGAGCTCTACCTTCTACATTGGGTTTTCTACATCTACAAGAGAGAGAAATCTTAGATCTGAAGTGCTGAGGACTACAAAGAACCCATCCCATTGAGGAGATCTGGATACACCTTCTTGTTTCCTCCCAGGTGCCCTGTAATATAAAAATTCATTCAAAAATCGTGTTCTTGTCTTGTCTGTTGGATGCATGGAGCAAACTCTTTACTTCACTGCTTGATATCTTTCCATTTATAGATCTGTTTGTTGCAGCACTTTAACTACTAATTGCAGATCTGAAGATGTTTTGCAGCCATTATTGTTGTTAGGGCTATTAGTTATGCGTAGCTAAAGTGGTTCTTTTTCGTACGCTTCGACGAAGAATTCATACTAACAAATGGCGACTCCACACGGGTTTTAAATTACGACCGCTGTCGTTTTTCATATTCCTGCATATCCAGCTACTTCAGGCCCTAGGGCTTCTTTTTTAGCTGCTTAGTTTTTCTCTTTTCATGTCATTTTCCTCACATAAAACCCTAAAAACCTAAAATTTCTAACTTCCGTGTGTTTCTGGCCCTATTGCGCAGGTAAGCGACACCAGCCGCACCTGAGACGGCAATTTTTCAGAAAATCTGCCGCCGAAACAGCCGGAACGGGGGGGTCGCACCTTTTGGCCCAAAACTTGCGACCTGGACGCACCTTTTGGCCTGTTTCCTGCGACCTCAACTCAGATCAGGTCAGAACCTGCGACCTGCCTTTTTTCCAGCATTTTTTCTGTAATTTTTCTGGGTTCTGCTGCAGCCTCTGCCAGGGTTTTCCAGCCTCTGTCTCAGCCCGCCTTGACCAAGATCTGATCTGTTTTTACTCATCTAAGTGGGAACCCCGCCCCTTAGGGCTTTAGTACCCTCCACTTTTTGTGGAAGAGTTTCAGCTGTTTCAGCCGTCGGTTTCAGAGCTTCAGCCCCCTCTTTTTCCAGATCTGTTACCTCACTTTCAGATCCTTTGAAATCAGCCTCTTTTCCTTCCAAATCACCTCTTGTCGTTTTGTGTGGACCTCTGCTAAAGGCCTCTGCCTTGCCCTCCCCCCGATTTTTTGCTGATTTCCCTTTTTCCAGCCACCTTGCCTCTGTCTCTTGGCTGTGATCTGCACCCCTTATCTGCAGCTTTATCCTCCAGATCTCTGTCCCCTTTGACCCTAGATCTGTTGAGCTTCCCTTGTGTGTGTTTCCATAGTTTTCCCTTTCTTTTCAGCATAGTTTTGAGAGACCCACCTTCTTGGGTTAGATAGATGCATACGTAGCTGTTATTTTTCTGTTATTTCAGCATTTTACTCTGTTCTCTGTAGGTTTATTTTCAGCTACGCAGCACACTTTTTTTCTCTCAACAACGGAAAGGGTTTAAAAATTAAAATTAACGCACACCACACACTGACCTTAAGTGAAGAAGCGCCTGGTTTACACCGCCTGGAAAAGACTCTAAAATCAATCGTCACTGCACCTTATCTGCCCTTGACCTTCTTGATTCTGTCCCTTTCTGCCCTTGTCGGTTTCCTTCTTCCTGTCATCATTGCGCCCCCAAGGCGCCTTTCCCGGAGCCTCCTTGGCCTTCACCCTCTGCCTCCGGTCGATCGACCTGCTCCGTCCCACCATCGTCGAGCCAGTCCTTCGCTGATTCTTTGGGTTCTCCTTTTTCTTCTGGTTCTCCCCCCTGTCACCTCCACTATGTCTGGTCCAGGGCCTAACACTAGCGGGAATCCCGGCCCTAATGCCGGGACTACTACTAGCGGAACCACCACAGGAACTACCTCGGCTTCACCCGTGCTCCCCTTCTTGGCAGGCCTCAGCCTCCCCGATTTGGACCGGTTGATAAACGACCCTATACATCATGACGCTAGTTGGCCCGCTATGCCGACAAAGCTCCCTTCCTACATCCCAAAGTTTGAAGGTCGTGCTGGAGAAGATCCTTCAAATCATGTTCGATCTTTCCACATGTGGTGTTCATCTACCTCCATTATCGATGACTCTGTTCGTCTTAGACTGTTCCAACGCACGCTTACGGGCGAAGCTTCTAAGTGGTATGTTGACCAGCCCACTTCCTCCCATACCACCTTTGCAACTCTTGCCCGGGCTTTTTTATCTTACTTCCAGCTTCCCCTTCGTTATGACATTGGTATCGAACTCTTGACTTCCTTCAAGCAAACCTCTTCGACCCGCCTTTCTACCCATGTCCAGGAATGGCGAAGACGACGGAGCTTATGCCAATCTCCTCCCTTCGAAGACCGTGTCTACATGGACTGGTTCCTTAGATCTCTTTTGTCCCCTATCGGGAAAGATGTCGCATCCCATTTTCCTCAAACCGAAGAAGATTCCCTCCAAATGGCGTTAAAGTATGACCTGATCTACGCTCAGACAGGTTATGATCCTACTGTCCTACCTGATCTTCCCACACCCAATGATGCCCATACACCGGGGGCACCTCATGCCGCCAACAGTGTCATTGGACCCATCTCTCATCCATCCGTTCAACCTCACATGAGCTATGGTTTTCCTGGGGGAGGGGGCACTACTTCCTGCACCTCTCCCCCTCCCGGTAGCATGCATCCAGGATACGGCATGCCTCATCCTTTTTCCCAACCTCCTGCTTACCTCAATGTTGCCCAACCTAACCATTACCCTTATCCACAGCCTAGCGCGCCAGCTCCTCCAGCATATGCCCTTTCGCCTCCCTTGCCTTCTCAACCCCTGCAACAGCGCTCCCCGCCCCCTCAAGCGCAGGTGGATGCACAGCAGGGCTTCATGACTACCCAACCACCTGACGGACATGTGGTCACTCCACCTTCCCCTTCTAGTTCCTCCAATTACCAGATCCTCATGATGAACTCCGATCCGCCTCTCACCGTCGACCTTAACCTTCAAACTCGGTCTCGCCAGTACCCCAAGCCTCCTGCTCAGTCTGCTCCCGAGCCCCCCTCTTCAGGTTCTGCAGAGCCTCTTTCGACATCCAACGGCCCCTTACACATCCCTCAACCCAAAGTTGAGGTTCATCCAAAGATTCCAAAGGGACCATTACGCCGAAATGCTGCTTCCGGTCGAGCCGCTCTGTCGTATAGCATAGTAGATGATTTGGCGCAGTCCCCTGCTGCCATTTCCACACTGGAACTCCTCCAGTCATGCCCTTCCCAAAAGAAGGCTCTACTATCTGCCGTGGGCGCTGTAGATCCTGCTGACGACCAAATGATTGTTTTCGACGCCACTCAATCGGACCACCCCCCTCTTCCTCCTTCCGTTGCTTTCCAAATCCCAGTCAAAATCCGGAACGCCACTGTATCCCGGTGTATAATTGATGAGGGGGCATCCACCTGTGTGATGTCCGCTTTGGTTTGGAAGCAACTCGGATCTCCTGAGCTGGCCCCTTCCACGATCACCCTTCGAGCGTGGGACGGTCATGCCTCCCAGCCTATTGGCCTGTTTCGTAACTGTCCCATCACCCTCGCCGGTAAGACTGTTTGCGTTGACGTCGAAGTCATTGACGCCCCTCTAGACTACAACATTCTATTGGGGCGCAGCTACACCTACGCCATGTCTGCTGTCCCATCCGCGGTTTTCCGCAAGATGTCTTTTCCACATAATGGGAAGATAGTCACCATTGACCAGCTATCTTATCATGAGCCGCCATCTCAGACCTCCTCCGAGACGACCATCTCTTCTGTAGCCAACAAGCAAACCGTCGATTCTTTGACCAGTGTCTCCCCCGGCGTCTATAAAGATTCCACCCTGCTTGGTACTTTTCCTCATCTTCCCCCCCTCCTGTTACTGATCCCAGCTTGTCGAATGTTTGCATGATGCAATCGTCTCAGGCTGCCCATCAACGGCCTGCCTAGGCTAGTCAGCCACCTCTTCCCCGCCCTCCGCAACCCGCTCCTAGCCATTCATCTCCGCCAGCCGGACCTCCTCCTCCTGGCCCTCCCCCTACAACTGGTATCCCCGAACCTCTTTATCCTCCAGGCTCGGTCCCCCCTGGCCTTAACCATCTTGGAGCCGTACCTCCTGGTCATTACCCTGATGGACAGATCCCCTTCTTGGCTCCCCCTCCTGGAGTATCTTCTGTCCCCATCATGGCCACCCTCTCTCTCCCTAACTTGACCTTAGGCATTCCGGTCTGGTACCTTGACCCCCCAGCCGCCACCCCCCCTGGTCACCCCAAACCTTACATGGCTTTGACACCGGTTCAACCGGTCCCCCTCGCTTCCTCCATAGCCACTGTGCCCCCGGCACCTCCACAAGACCCTTCTCCTGTTGTGACGGCTCCCGGGAAGACAGGCAAAGCCCGAAGGGGGGCAACCCATCACGATCCGGCCCCCCCAACATCCGTTACCCCCCCACGACCACCAAAGCCCGCCATTCGATGCGCTTTGTGTGATGTCGTCAGTCATGCCACTCACATGTGTCCTGAATTGCCCCACCTCAAGCTTCTGGTCAACGAGACATTCCCCGACTCTGATCTCCCAGAAGTCCATCTCACTATCCCCGACTCCCTCCCAAAACTCAAACACTTGCACACAAACCACCCTTGTGCCTTGTGCGATTTTCACGGCCATTACACCCACCTCTGTCCCCGCCTTGATGAGTACCGGTCCTCCTTGGACTTGTACCGCCAATTCAAGGCCGCTTCAATCGGACCAGAGGACATTCACATTCCGCCTCCCGCTTTTAAGCCAACGGAGCCCTCAGTCACCATTTTGTACCTGTCATCATCCATGAGACCATTGGGGAGCGTTCCATCTGAATCCTCCCCTGTTGTTTCGCTTGACCTTCCTTCAGCGGTCATCTTGGGCTCAACATCGGTAGATCCGTTATCTACTTACTCTTCGGTCACCCATTGTGACGATGCGCATGTGAACCTCTCTTCTCATGATGATGATTCGGGCCACTTCACCATGTCAGGTGGTTCTTCTTCCACCAGTCACCCCATCTTCTATCACGATGACGACATTATGGAAGAAATTCCCACCCCTGACTTTATCGATTCCCCCTTACATCGAACCCATGCGTTGACACCACATCCACCTTGTGGCCATTACATCAAAACCCAATGTTTGGGTAAGGGGGCACCCACATTTGAGAGACCACGAGACGCCATTCTCCACCACTCTCCTAGTGTATCTGGTCGTGTTGACTCTAGACCCAGTATTCTTCCACATTTAGAAGAACCTCTAGAGTCCCATATCCCTTCAGATCACTCTCGGGACGATACCCCTTATCGTTCCCTCATCTTACATCAGCAACCCAGTCTCTTAGACATTATTGTTGACCAACCTATAGCTTTTCTACGAGAGCATCGGTTCATTATCTCCAAATCCTCCTTTTGGGATAGTGACACCAGGTATGCCAATTCGGAAACTTAAAGTCCATTTGATCCCTATATGCAGTACCAAAAGAGATTGGTAATCCTCCATTTCCTTTCTCAAACTGCATAACCATAACCAGAACAAATGGCACACCACATCATTAAAATGTGTTTAGATTCCCATTTTTCTAGATACATTTTGGCATGACCACACAATGCTTGGGGGCACCTCTGCCCCCCAACCATAACCCTCCTCACCTCGTTTTTGGAGAGGAGGTTGTCTTACCAATCAAGTGTGAAATTCCTTCTCTACAACTAGCCGTTGAACTTCTCCCTGACACCCCACCGCTAGAACAATGACTTATCATGCTTGAGCATGCCTCCGAAGACCGCCGTGTTGCCTTGCAAACCATGGAAGCGGCCAAAAAACGCACCAAAGCTCAGTATGACCGAAAAGTCCAACCTCGCACTTTTCGCGAAGACGACCTTGTTCTAGTATATGACCAGGCCCATGATGTCCTAGGTCATGGGAAGTTTGACTCATTATGGCTAGGCCCTTACATCATTTGTAAGGATTTGTAAGGATAGCCAGCATCTGTTTTTTCATTTTTTCTACTTCACCAAAATCCAACTCCCAGCCATAAAACAGCACCAAACCCCCCTCATCTCCCAGGTCGCAGTTTTCTGCCATTTTCTGGACCAGGTCGCACTTGTTGCCCTAATACCTGCGTCCTGGGTCGTACTTTTTGCCCCAAAAAAGGTGCGACCCGGCCGTAGAGAGGAGGGAGGGGCTGTTTCTGGGGTGTTGGGCCCTAAACTGCAAATCTAATCCATCAAAATGCAAGAGCTAGGTTAGGCCTCTTACCTCCAACTGACATATCTCGAATCCAACGGTCGGTTTGTCCGCTACGTTCGCCGCAAGATTTAGGGCCTTCTCTCCTCTCCACATTCACCACAGCAACAATAGCAAATGAATGATTTTGGAGGGAAAAGCGCCTCATTAAAAGAGAACCCCTGTTTCTTCTTTCGACTGCTGCGACCACACCGTAGCCCCGTTCGACGAACCGTCAGCACCGCTGGATAGATCTCACCGAGCTCTCAAATGGGTTTTAATTAGTTTTTGGTGATTTGATACTTCACCCGGACACATTTTTCCACGAAGGGTCACTTTACCACTCCTTAAAATCGAATTTCCTCACTTACGACACTTGTACTTGGGGCACCACATCGCCCCCTTACTTGTCCATGTTCGTGTTGATTTTCGTCATGAGTGCCCACTTTGTACTCATGTTTCTATGACCCCCATTGGGGCCTTTACTGTGTGGCAGCACTCTACAGTCGCCCTTGTTTAGAGCATCCAAGTCGAGTCATCATTGCATTCATGGAGTCTATCCTGCGTCCTTTTACACCCTACTATAGCCCTCCATTCTTTTTGCTTGGTTCCTCTCTTGTGTCGCATCTCATGACCTTCAGCCCCACTGTCCCCTGTCCCTTTCGATATTGTGTCAGTCGCTGCCATGTCATTCATACCCTTTATGCTCTAACAAGGGAAGTCGTCCATTCGCCACTCCATCCTTCCCATTTCCACCATCATCATTAGTGTCAGTCTGTCCGTCGCTCTATTGCTCTTCTCTCGTGCCTTAGTTGAGGTTCTCTCATTGCCTCACCTACGGCGGACCTCCTTCTGTCGACCTCAACATATTTATTCCAGAAGCACGGTCTAGAGGGCAGTGTACCTTGGTTCCAGCTTCCACTTTTGTTCGGTGCCTCGGATCAGGCAGGGGGATTTCTCACTTCCCTTTGACTTGGTTGCTTCTCCAGCTCCTTTCAGCATGATCGAGATTCGTATACTGGACAGTCCAGTGACCCAGCAGCAGCTCTTGATGATTCCCGGGCGTGTGTGAGATGTCTCAGCCCTCATGAGGGGGTGGCCATGCAGGTAGCCCCCCACATGCCCGGATGACCTCTTCATTGCAGCCTTTGATGCCGCTCCAGATTTTGATGATGTTGGCCTTAGCCACCTGCAACGCCTCCATGATTTGCATGTATCAGTCAGATTTTGTGAGCCCTTCCCCATTTACAGGGGGCATTTGGGGTTGTATTTATCTCATGTACTCAGATATTATTGTACTAGTCCTGGCTGTTATCCCAGGCACAGCATGTATGTGAGACTCTTCATTGTATTTTTATCTGGCTCTTGATTATGCCAGCTGTACTCTATGGTTAGGTCCCTTGTTCACTGGACACACTATTCTTTTGTACTTTGTCACGGCGGGCATAGGTATGCCTCCCCCGCCGCCTTCAGCACAGGTACCCTCTCATAACAGAGACTTGTTGCACCTGCGAGTCTCGTCTCCTCCGGGTCTAGTCCTTCAGTACACTATCTACCTCATAGTTCTCTCTCTGACATACCCTTTTGTTGTCTAGTGATTGTTTTCTTACAACGTACTTCGGTCATACGATTTGCTCCTGACACTCGCACGCTGGGGGGCAATCTGTTACACCATTTTTTGGTCATCTAACTCTTCATCATTAGATGGACCCAGGTACACCATGTAAGACCAGTTTTACCCCAAGTAAAACTGCTTTCACTATGTTAATTAGGAAACCCCAAAAGGAATAATTAATTAAACCACAATTTAATTATTATTCCCAGTCATGTTTAACCCAAAAAACAAAGAAATTAATGAGATAAACCCATAGTTATCTTATTATTTTCTAGGAATAATTATTTAAATAATATTCCTTGTTAAAGATGACCAAATCAACCACCATTAATCAAATAAATCATTATTTATTTGATTATATCCCAACCACTTCCTTATAAAGATAAATAAATCATTTATTTATTTATTCTTCACTAATCAAGGGATTTTGACCCAAGTCAAAGTCCCTTTCCCTCCAACAAATAA
The DNA here is from genome assembly GCA_034641835.2 of Pinus albicaulis. Classification (NCBI taxonomy): domain Eukaryota; kingdom Viridiplantae; phylum Streptophyta; class Pinopsida; order Pinales; family Pinaceae; genus Pinus; species Pinus albicaulis. Next base: position 198,324 of record JAXQQM020084942.1, read on the forward strand.
TAATAAAATATTCCATAGAGGTGGATCTAGATTTGGTTAACATTATTTTAATCATGCACCCAATTGAATAACTAAGTCCCGCGGGTTGTAACCAAACTTAATCTATTAACTCAAATGCACTCTTTGCAATCAAATAACATTCTTTCACTCTAAAGGCAATTCACACAAATCACACTAATGGAACAGCAATAACGATTAATGAATTATGGAACAATACTGATAAATCGGAAACGCGCACAATACATTGGAATAACAATCTGAATCAACGGAAATACGATTGTGCTTTCAAATAGAACGCTATTGTTACCGAATCCAATGATTATAAAGACACTGCCTCAACAAATGTATGACACGAATATTCAATATAACAGCTCTGTAACAAAAACAGTAAGAACATGCAATTAACTCTGAAAAGGATTAATAACTTGGTGCAGGGTCAACACACGATTCTGTCTGTAAAAACCTCAATGATTCAATCTTTAACAGATCATGTAATATGAACTTTATAAAGCATATCAAATTACCAAATAACACTGATAAACAAACCACACAGAAATCAAGTCGTAATGGTACAGAAGCAAGTGTCCTCCGGGGCCGGGCCCTTAGCCTCCAAGGATACACCGCTTTAAGTTAATCCAGACGCAGAGATGAAATAATCACCAAGCTTTTATTAATGCATCGGTCAAAAATACATTGAACCAGTTCTCAACGAGACTTAATAATCAAAGCTGATGTTTTTCAGAAAATTACATAAAAACGTATCCTCTATATCAAGCTAACAGTGCTGTCCCTTTATATAAAGGCGACGGCGGAGATGTCCAAGTAACAAGATAAATAAAGCAGCGATCCCTCAGGATCGAAGATCCTGAGGGATTCGCCAAACTGTTAATTCTTCATCCTTTCCTTTCTTTGGCGCCGAGCTGGTGTCTTCTCCTTCTTTTCCGAGCCGATTTGTTGTAATCTATTTAGCCTTGTTTGCATTCGGTTCACCTTCAGAGGGATAGCAGTTATCTCGACTTTGTCTCTTCCTTTGGAGCGGCAATTCCTCGTTTTTTCCTTTTCCTGTACAGAAAATAACCATTATTAGTGGTTAAGTCTTGCATATCAATTTCCACATGTTTTATTATAATTCCTTATTACTTTCCAAATTCACAGACAAAAAGGTACCAAAATTCTTCCAAAAGCCACCGAAATAATCATCAAAAAACATACCTTTTCGCACTCCACAAAAGGCTTGTAATATTTCTAAGTCAAGATGAGCCCGTTTGAACCATTTTTCGCCATGATATGAATCTTGTGGCCTTGGACACATTCTGGAGAAATCTTGAAATCAAGACCTGCCACTTGGAAATGTTTTTCTTTGAATCTCAGGGCGCACAAGTGTGTTAATGGCGAAAAGCTTTTGACTTCATGTATCTTCTGGCAGAAATCTAGGCAACCTACTTCATGGAAGTTGAAAAGGACAGATGGATGAGCATTAGCCTCTTCTATAGAGATTGGCTCATATCTTTTATGCGGACCGCTCCTGCTGTCTTGCCTTGGAGGCATTTTGACCTAAATATGCTTTGGAAGAAACAAACTGCTTCACTGTGTGTAAACTGCCCTTTTGGAGTCAAACTGTGTCAATTCACTATTTTTATAGAGAGACAATGTATTTGGATGATTGCACATTGTTTCCTTAAAATACAAAGAACCCTTGCTCTTTCAGAAAAAATGCCTTCTACCTTGAATGTACCTCTTTATTCCGTGAGTTTTAGAGGTCAATCAATACATCTGTATCTTTGCCTCAAGGTATAATTTCAATCATTAAAAACCTGCTCTTTCTAAGGTGTCAAATATTCAACAAACTTGCATATATGCAATCAACCCTTAGTGCAATTAAACAGTCACTGTCACAGTCAGAGAATAGAGGTGACAAGCTATAAAGTTTCAACAGAGGTTGTAGCAGCTTATCTCTTTCAAAATAATCTGTGTCCCTTTATCAATGTAACCCTTGCCTTTGCAGAAAAAAGACTTTTACTCTATATGCACATCTACTGATCAATATGAGCTGGAAAAACAAAAGACATTCAAGTGGCAAACACAGTGAACACTGTCCTTTCTGTGAAAAGTGTGAGCAACCTTCCCTTGTAGCTTTCAACCTATAAATTTATGTTTGATCAAGAACCCTTTCTCCTACTATACTTCACTGTTTTCTATATGTATGTCACTCCATCAAATAGGATCATACACATACAGAGTTAACCCCCAGTGTGAGCATACAGCCAGACTTACTGATAAGGAACAAGGTGACAGAATTTTGAAGAATGTTTTTACAAGTTTAACCAAGCCTGTAGGAGTTTTATCTCTTTCCCTCAATCAAAATTCCTGTTTTAATATGGAAACCCTGTTCTTTGTAGAAAAACCTCTGCCCTATCTGAATATCAACTTGTCAAAATAAACATAAGAACAAGACAGTTAAGTGGAAAAACTCAGGAATAAACTGCCCTTTCTGTAGTTTATGGTTTTAACCTCTGTCCTTTGATGCTTTGAAGGTATAGGATCCCTGGTCCTTTGATTTATCAAGGTGAAACAAACTGCTCTTAGTTTCAACACCAATTCTTTCCTGTAGGTGCCCTAAATAACACAACCAACATCTTATCACAGTTTTACACTTCGAATCATCATACAGCCAAAACACTGTTCTTCTGAAAAGGTGACAAGGTTTGAAAGTTCTGTATGCTATGGTATGAGGAATTTGGAGAAGTTCAACACACGGTTCTCTCTATAGGCACTTCAAGCAGTGTATTTATCATTCAAACACAGCTTCAACCCAGGGGTATTTTCACAGCAAAATCATTTGACAGATATGGTGATATAGGAAAATAAATGAGGACAAGCCACTCTTTTGATTTGAACTTGACCTTGCTAGGCAGCTTCTTAAAATATATGTCGATATATAAACCAGGTCAAACTCAACAATTTGTCACACACCGTAGCTTACAAACAGGGCTTTTTAAACCTTCATGTCACTTAGCTCTTGGTTTCAAAAACTGAGAAAGGCATATGGAAATACCTTGAGAATATGATGGAGAAGCTTATTGATGAGTTTAGTCCCGCTCCGGAGGTGTTTGAATAGCTTAAGAGGGTCAAAGAGGTGAGCGACGTGCTGAGCTCTCAGAGTGTCGCGCCGAAACAACTGTCGGGTGGCTTTGTCGGGTCGGGCGGGCGCCGTGTACAGGCGCGTCGCGCAATTGTACAGGCACGTCGCGCATACGTTGACCACATGTGCAAAATCCCTTCCAGGCGCGTCGCGCAGTTTGCCAGGCACGTCGCGCGGTGAAAACTGCTGCAAACTTTTGCAATTTGACCCGGAACTTTCTTTGTTTGATGCCGAGGGTAACAAAAGGACCTTGCTTGATTTGAAAATGAAAATGCACTCTTCAACCTTACTCCCTTGACATAACAAAACTCCCAACGGTAATATTTTTAAATGTAAAATGAACTTTCGGTTGGGTTTTGCAAGGTAATCACAGTCTTTTTGACCTTTTTCAACAATACCCTTCGGCGTATTTGCAACTTGGATTCATAAGCGATGCATGCATTGGAGATTTTCTATGTTTTTAGACTGTGTTAATCATGGATCAACCTCTTTATAGAAAACAAAAAAATGGCTTTGAAAGGTCAAAACTCTGTTTTACTTATGCACATGGGTTTGAAGGGTGATTTCCTGTCAGTTTTGTTTCTTGGGTGACAACTTTAACACCGAAATTCAAACCTTGAATAATAACTTAATAACCTTCATACCATCTCTGCCACTGTTTTTAATAATGCTGGTGATATTTATTATGTAAAGTAACCCCACTTTAACACTGTCAAGAAAATACCTGAAGACTGATTTGTTTCTGAAAGGACAGGGTTTGTATTGTCAACATGTTTTGACAGCCTCGGTCTTTACTTGCTTCTTCAACCTTTTTCCCACTGTAGGTACCAAAATTTGCTGACCCTATTTGGATTTGATCATGGCCCTCTGATTTAAGAAAGGCGCCTCTTTCCAATATGCCTTTTTGCTTAGAACATATCATTTATGATATCCCTGTCCTTTTGAATAATGAAAGAACTGCATTTGTTTCAAACTTTTCAAACCCTGATAGTATGTCAAATGACTTATTTGCCTGCTTTTCGAAGTTTTCAATACTCAGATGATAACTTGTGGATAAGATTGTCCTTTGAAATTTTGTTTGTTCTTACTTAAAAGAAGGAAAGTCTCTTTTAAAACAATGGCATTTTCTTCCAAGATTTTTTCCTCTATTGAAAATGAAATAGCAGGGTGTTTTGAATTATTTCATGGGGAAACTACCTTCTTTAGTAACAGTGAACTATCATCTCAATAACCTTTCCCTTTTTTAAAAATTCTGGTGCTTTGCTATGAAAGGAGGATACCTGTAAAGGACATTTCGCGCTGCGGAGAATTCTTTGACCTTTTGACAGAGATTCTTTTCCCTTGCTTCAACACAAACTAACATCTTGCTCTTAATGCCTTTTTGGAGCTAAATGATGCCCACTGTGACTGAAATTTGACCAAGGTGTAAACTGTAGTGGTACCCACCCAGGCTTGATCATCATTTGTCTAATAAGGTGCTTTCTTTTACAATCTTTTCTCTGCTCTCAGTGCTGATGTGATATCTCTGATCTTTATAATGACAGCTTTGTAATTGTTTTGAAAACCTCTTCGAAATATGAGAGTATGCCCAAAATCCTTTTGTACTTTATAACCCTATATACTAGCTGCAGTATCTCTTGGGAAAACCAGGCTCAGATTTTACTATCAAATTTAGGACAAACTTATTTTGAAAAAGGCACTTGTTCCATGAATGGAATTACTTTCAATAATGCCATTATTTGATTAGCTTTGCATGCTGCCCTAGGGTTTTTAACCTTCAAATCCTAAGCATTTCCTGTCTTTGTATTGAAGATGCAAGTATATAAGATGTGGACAAATTTTTGGCCTATTTCACAGATACCAAAGCTTTCATAAACATCTTCTTCCTAATGACAAACTGAAAATACCAACCTACTGTATCTGAAGAAAAACTCTGTCTTTGTGGTGAGGTGCAGCTTGCAACAGCTGGATTTGCACCAGCGCTTTGATTAATAGTAAAAAGTCTCCTGTCTGAGACTGTATGCCATTTTCTTATGAGTAGGAAAACCAACATCTTTTGAAACATAAACACCATCTATTGCTTGTGTAATGACTTTTGTTTTCCTTCTTTGTCTCTTTCCACTGCATCTTTTTACCAATCAGTTTTTAAAAGTATTCAATGCCTTGGCCATCTGCTCATGAAAGAAGGAGACCCTTCACTTGGCAGAGTATCTGAAGATTTGTTTGATAAGGCTGTCTGACAAGGGTTTTGCTTGGACTATGATGGTAAGCAAACAAACCTGAAAAAATTAATACTTTTACCTCTGCCTGTGATCACTACTGTGCTTCAGAAAAACCCTAGTCAAGGTGTCACTGTCTCACTGCACTGCTCTTTGCTGAGGGGAACTGAAATGTCACCATTTGCCTTGGTCAACTTATGACAAATTATTTGAAAGATAATCTCTGTGAGTAGGGAGGTTAGCACCCTTTGAAAAACAACCACCTTTTCTTCTGCCTGTGTAATGACATGATTTGTCAACATTTCTTCAAATTGGTCTTGTTGGAACAGCAGGCTATTTATGATTAGACTTGTTTTCACTCATGATGTGTCCCTCCAAGGTTTTATCAATTCACATGATTTGAAAACTTATCATGACTTCCTTTACAAGACCAAACTCTGTTTTCCTTTGAACTTGCATACTTCAGACTGTAGCCCTGTTATGATTATCACTTATACTTAGAAAACCTAGAGTCAGCACATTTCCTTTGTTGATGAAAGCCAAACACAGGCTTTTGCAATCATACAAAGTCAATGCGCGGTGACCTCTGCTTGCTTGTAGATGAAGGAGGCGCCCTAACCCTCTGCTTGTAAATGAAGGAGGTTCTGGGCCATGACAGTTTACCAGTTTGTTGTGACAGTGGTGTCCCTTTCTTACTGTGATTTTCATATTGGGAGGAAAACTGCAAGGTCTTGATGAGTGACTTTCTGTTTTGCAGACATATCTCAGGCTCATGTTACATTTAGAAGCAGCTGTTCCTCTAAGTGTAGATTCAAGCATTTACTCCTGAGATGGAGTTACATTTCCTGTCTTTGTAGAATCCATAAAACACTGTGAAACACCTACTAATCAGCTTGAGACTGTGGTTCATGTAGTGCTGAGACCTAGGGATATAAGTGGCGTGACTTAGAGCTGTTTGTCAATTTGATTTGCAGAGTAGGAGGTTGGTCATGATTGGTCTGTAGCAGATGAAGGTTTTTGGCCCTTTGATGATTGCCAAGGGTAAAATGCCTTAAAGCGCCACTTCCTAACATAGGGGAGGTTTTTGAAACAGACTTGGATTTTTCCTTTTAGAGCTGATGGGCAGACCAGTAGGGCTAAAGCTGGATAGGATAGTGATAATGAGGTTTTGATTTTGACATGGGTGGACTGAAAAGTAAAAGGGTGAAAAAGTTTTATGAGGGTTTTCTAGATGACAAATTGACATAAGGAAATCAGCTTCTAGAAAACTCAGCTATAGATATAGTCATCATTAACATGTAAAAAATACTGATGGCTAACACCTGAGCAAGTTGTCGATGAGAAGCCTTCTCTAGAAATGGTTGAAGAAATCATTTATGACATAGAAATTTCCTCAGCTCCAGATTAGCAACCACCAAGTTCCATTGAATTTCCAATTACAGATGAAGTCTTGGAAGTTTACAATCTCATAAAATGCTCCACTTCTTTCTCAAAAAGATTTATTGCCAATAAATACTCCTACTAATCAACATGATGGCATTCACACTAAATTCAGCCCACTCAATCAGAGCATATCAGGTTTTCTAGAGGATAACATTGTAATATATGATGAGTCTACCAGTTCAAATGAGAATGAGGAAGAGGTGGATTTTCTTTCCCAAAAGAGCCTCAAGAATAACCAAGTAGAAGAAGGAGTAGTCCCGAAAGAAGCTTATGTCTCATGTCCTCAAGATCAGGTATCATTCCAAGATCCATTTGTTGTTTTTCTTGAGAAATCTAAAAGAGGAGTGTTTTCTGCCAAGAATAGTTTGATGCAAGGTTTAAATAAAATTTTAGGCACTACTGTTCAAGCACAAGTGAGGTGAAAGTGGCCTTTTTATTTCTTTAGCATCCTCAAAGAGTTGAACCAAGATCACCCATGCAATCATCTACTTGATTGGTTGTATTGGAAAAGAGAGTTCACCAGCTGAATGTATATATTGTATGAGTTAGATTAGGATAGATAGGCAAGCCAATAAGCTCAACACTATGAGCATCTTTCTACCCTTAGTTTTATATTGTTTTGACCAAAAAGAGAGAAAAAGTAAAAAACAAAGAAAAAATGAAAAAGAGGGCAGATTTAAAGAAAAGGTACAACCCCATACCCAAAAAATAGTGATACTGAAAGTGTGCAAGCCTAAATGCCACTACTTGTTCTGAAATAAGGTCTTGTTCAGTCATCTAGCATAATCATGGCTGAACATGTTTTCAATTTATTGTTGATAAGTTATAGAAAGAATGTTGGTCAAATCATTGAAGCTTTACTTGTTGAAGAAAATAGATTAGGAAAGAAAGATACTGGTTCCACATGCTTAAATATGAACCAAAGAGAAGGATAGGGATGCTTAGCAAATGATGAAACATAGTCCCCACACCTTCTAGTTTTGTTTTTCTTATGAAAATAAAGTTTGTATGCAGTTTGTCTTGATGCTACGACTCATGATGAATCAGACTGTCTAATCCTGGTTCAATTCATGCTTTAAATTTCTTGTCAATATATTAGAGAATGAAGTTTGTCATACTGCTTAATCTTGAAAGTCAAATAGTCTAGGTAGAGAATAAAAAGAGTTCACTAACCTAATCTGAACTCTTGGAAGTGATAAGAGTAGAAGTTGATAGTTTGTTTTTCTTTCAAAAGAAGAAAATGTCAAGGGATTGCTAGTCCAAGTGCACCCAAGGAGGAAGAAAATGTTAGGAAAGTAGGATGGGTAGGTAGAAATGAAGTTGAGCTAATCATGTCTTTTAGATTATTGAGATCACAGCTTCAAGCAAGCATCATCAAGTGGAAGAGGTAAAAATCTGCCCAATGGATGAGGCACTATTCTTCATAAACCAAGAGATCTGAAAGTTCTGGACACCTCCTGAAAAGGAGCTGCCCTCCCCAAGTGGAGCCACTATTAGTCATCCATAATTTTCACTATCTGAAGATGACTAAGTATCGGTTCTGGATTTCTAGACACATAGTTCATGAACATTGTGAGTTCTAGAAATCTCGCTACCTTCATTATCCTTAAGGTTTTTTTCACTATTTCATCATTCCATCATGTCAATGCTCCGCTCACCCATCCCAGAAGACCCATCATGGGCTCATATCATTCATTTTGTCTTTTTTTGTGTCACCTTTGGCCTCAACCATCTATTTTGTTTTGACTAACTCCTTCATTGTCCATTTAGGGTTTTTAAGAGAATTTTTCTTGGTTTCATGACCTCCATGGTTAAACATCAACAAGTCTTATATCCTACTATTATTAAACCTTCTCCTATCCTTAATATACCTTTACAAACATTTCCCATCACTCCTATCCCTCAAATTCATCATTTTTCTAAAAAAAAACCTAGTCTATGGCCGCAATTTGATACTTTTTAAGACTAGGCCTGTGTTTTTCCTTTTCGACCCCTTCCCCTCACTCAATACTTGAAATTCCACTTTCCCCTACTACATAATATATTACCCTATCCCCAAAAAATTCCCAAAGAATTTAGACAACCCTTAAACCCTTCATTCCATTCCCTCTACAAGGTAGTCCTAAATCCCCTACACCAAACCCTATTTTCCTCTTCCAACTAAGCTAGGGTTTTCTATGGAAAAGAGGCATGAGAGAAGAAGATACATATGGAAGGTCATATCAGCAATAATGAAGCCATACCAGCTCATAAACATCATGCCTCCATCATTTTACAAGAATTCATTCCAAGAGAAAAGCCATGTTTCACTCCCAGGGCCAGTTTTGCTTCAAACTATGTTTCTGACCAAATAGAGATGAAATTGACAGACGTGAGAGAGGTTTGTGTCCATCATGATACCAAGAAGAAAAAAATCCTTCAGTGTTTACACAGGTATCATGGTTTTGGAGAAATGTAAAAAATACAGGTGTCATAGGAGAATTTCTGCACTACTGGAGTGACCTTGGGAAAATCAGGTTTTCTCACAGTTGGAGTATTCAAATGACTTCCTTGATGAGTCAAAGGACAAGTATACTCAACCAGAGTTCCAATGAGATGTCATGAGCTCAATTTTGAATTTAGGAAGGCATCCGAAAATGGCCTGCACCAGCACTCTGCATTTCTGCACTAGCATTCAACACTTTTTGACCAGGGTTGGGAGAATCCATTTTTGGACAGGTAAATGGACACCAAATGGAAAAAAAAAGAATGTTTAAAAATTATACTCAACTAGCTTTCCAATGAGCTATCGGGATCTCAATTTGGAGTTGTGTAAGGCCTCCAAAAGTTGTCTGCACCAGCACTCTGCATTTTTGCACCAGCATTCAGTACTTTTTGACCAAGGTTGGGAGAATCCATTTTTGGACAGGTAAATGGACGCCAAATGGAAAAAAAAAGAGGTTTTGTAAATTAGACTCAACCATATTTCTAATGAGCTATGATGATCTCAATTTTGAGTTGTGAAAGGCCTCTAAACGTTGTCTGCACCAGCACTTTATGTTTCTGCACCAGCATTCACCACTTTTGACCAGTGTTGGGAGAATCAGTTTTTGGACAGGTAAATGGACACCAAATGGAAAAAAAAAGAATTTTTGGAAATTATACTCAGCCATATTTCCAACGAGCTATCACGAGACTATTTTTGAGATCGAGAAGGCCTCCAAATTCCCGCTGCAAAAAGGCCCTTTTTTGCGCTGCGGGAAAGTTCAAAAATTTCTAACAGAGGTTGGGGAAAAAATTTCATGGTGTTGCGCTCTTGTAGGATGGTGTTACACTCCTGTAGCTGCCTCCAGTGCATTTTTACACTGAGTGTTGAAATCTTGTAGGTGGGCACTGTGCTCTTACGATCTTGCCTGGCGTGCAGAGTGACACCCGAAACTACGTGCAGCCCTGCCCACCATATGTTGTGCTCCGGCAATTGCTTCCATCGCCTGACGCTGCGTGCAGCTCCCACCCCCCAATGGTGCTGCGCTATGGCAACTGCTTCCATCGCCTAAGTCTGCGTGCAGCACTGCCCAACGACGGTGCACCTCGGCAACTGTGTCCATCGCTCAAGTCTACGTGCAGCTCCAACCTAGGCCACGACACTGCGCCTGCCACTACCATTGTTGCCCAATTTTGCATGCAGCGCTGACCAAGTGTTGTGCTCTAGCAACTGCATCTCTCACCCGAGTCTACGTGCAGCTCTCACCCAGGCAATGGCACTGCGTGCCTGTCACTGCCTCCATTGTAGGGTGTTGCACTCCTAGCACAAAAATGTAGCACTGCCCAGAAAGCCTGCATAAGTGCCAAAACTGCTTGGAAAGCTCAGCAAAGTTTTTTTCTTGATGTGGAAGGAAATTTTACGATATTTTGAGGGAGACAGTGAGGATGATGAAGATGAGGGAAAGAGTGATGATCATGAACAAAACAGTAAGGGAGATGGCCAAGAAGAAAGCAGCAATGGCCAAAAGCAAAAGAGTCAAAGTAGTGATACAGATGATGGTCAAAGAAGCCAAAGAAATGGGTCTCCTGATGAAGTAAATGACAATAAGAACACTACAGTAGATAATGGTGAGGAAGCGAATGAAAGCCATGAAAGTGACCAAAATGACAATGGCAGCCCACAAAGAGATTTTAAAATTGTTTTCAATAAGCAAGGAAATGATGACAAAGGGCCAAGTAATGAAGACAATAAATAGGGCAGTGAAGAAAATATCAGTCAAAGGCCTCATCAAATAAATACGGGAATGATTCTCACAGTGATGACAAGATCAACGAAGGTGCCTAAAGCTATGACCCTACAAATAGTGCTAACAGTGGTATAAAGAGTGATATTTGATAGTGAACAAAATGTGTCAAATGATGAAGAGAAGGATAGTCATGAAGTTGGAAATGTACCAAGAAATGATTAAGGCACCTCTTACATTGCAAAGGAGAATGACTCAGCACTATGAACGAAGAAACCACTCTGCAAGGGAAAAAATCAAAATTGCCCAAAATGAGGGCCTGACACCAAAAGATAAAAAAAACCAAACTAGGATTAGTATTTTGGCCCAATATTTTCTACAGGTCTCCAAGGACCCATGAAGCACCTACTTACCAAATTTGAGGCAATTTGAACAATTTTTTGTTTTTTGCAAAATTTTAAGCCTAGGAGCGTAGCACCCTGGATGCTACACTTTTTCCTAGGGCACTTTCAGAGGGATCAGCTCACTTTTTTGGATTCCCCATCATGAGAGGAGTATTCTCACCAATTTTCAGCTCAATTGGAGTTGTTTTGGTCCCCCAAAAGGGTCAAAAACACCCATTTTTTTCACCTTTCTGCCCTCTTTTTTTGAGCAGGTGTTGCGCTCCTGGCAGCTTTGAATTTTTCAAATTTTTGGGAAAATTGCAAAGGTTAGTTTGAGGAAACAAAGGTATTTTGGAAATTATTCATCCACATCTTTCCAATGAGCCATCACAGAGGCTTTTCCGACATCGGGAAGGCCTCCAAACCTATGTTGGAAAAATACCTTTTTTGGTGCTGCGCGACTGGAAAATTTTCAAAATTTGAGACAGGGTGCTGGGTTCCTGTGTGGTGACTGAGAAAATGTGCATTAGAAAAGTTCTATCATGTAGCCTAAAAGTAATTTTTTTTGCTATTTTGGTCCGGAAAAGATATTTTGGAAGATATTTTGTGCCTTGGACCTTGCAAGGCCTCAAGGACAAGTTAGGATATTTATTTTTGGCCAATAGGCTTCTAGATGTTGTAGTGAGCTCTCTTCCTCCTTGCTTGTTATATAAGTTATGAGGATTCATTGTAAACAGTTGGGAATTGATGTGTTATAGAGCAATACATGGTTTATGAGCTTGGAGAAGATATTTGGTTTCATGAAGTAAATGAATGAGTTGTGTGGCTTGATGTTGGAGAAGCTTGCTTGCAGGATTCCATAGCTTGGTGAATGGTGATGTTTTTCTAACTTGTTAGTGTTTTCTTGTCCTCATTTTGTTTCAGTCTGCTTGTTTTCTATAGATCATAAAAGTATAGGTTGAGATATGCTCATGGAAGCAGCTCAAACCTCATACATGCTTTAGCTTTGATGTTTTCTTCTTTTAGTTCATCTTAAGGAATTCTTGACTACTCCTTAGGCCTACTAAACTTGTTCTTTGTTTCATGAATGATCAATATGTTAGCTTATAAATATGATTCATGGTATGCCCTACTTATTTAAAGTTTTTAAAAACTCATTGTGAAGCTTTCCTATGGAATACTGATTGATTAGGATAATTCAAAGAGGCCTTGTTTTGATCTTACCCTTTGCCCATGCTCATCAACTTGTTTCACAGTTCCTGATAGTTTGATATATGTTTTTTAGGAGTTCCCTCTCCATTTATTGAATTTTTTGTTTATCTTATATGTTTTTCTCAAAAAACTGAAGGTGGATTTCTAAAGTTAGGAGTTCTAATTCTTCTATGTACCATTGGATTGTTCATCTTGTATGTTTATCAGTTTGAGTATTGTTCATAGAGATTAATGGTTTGCCCTACCTCATGAGTCATTTATTTTAGATTATATACATTTAAGACCTCTTATTTTCTTCCCAAAATTAATGTTCATTACACCTCATCATCACTTTAAGGATCCACTCACCTTGCTAAATTGGACCTGCAATACACTCTACTTCAGCATTTAGACACCCTAGACTTCATCTGACCCCATAGCCCTATTGATTTGATATTATTTCATTCCACCTATCGTATTTTATCATCTTACCCCAACCAAAAACAAACAAACAAGTTGTACTTAAATAACTAGCCTAAAATCAATCGTCCAAAGCGAACAAGTTCACATCCTTCGCATAATAGAGAGAGCCCTCTCTGAGTCCAGGAAGGCTAGGTCCTAGGACTCCAAAGACTAGTTTTATGTTACCCTATCATTTGGTTATCCAGTCTACCAAATCACGGGACACTAAAAAAAGAATTGAACTCTTTCACATTAGAGTCGTTTCTAAACATACCAAGATAGACACACTATTTGATAGTGGTTCTCAAGCTAATTTGATTTCTGAAGACTTAGTTAAGAAGCTAAACCTTGAAACTGTTATACATCCAAGACCTTATCCTTTAGGGTGGATGTGTAAGAACGGAAACTTGTAGATAACAAGGAAGTGCATACTAAGGTTTGCCATCAATTCAAACTTCCTTGATGAAGTTGAACTTGATGTGGTGTCACTTGAGATGTCAGGTATTGTTTTAGGAATTCCATATCTTTATGATAGGAAAGCCGTATTTCATCACCATGAGAATAAGTATCACTTGTTTAAATATGGAATTGAGTAAATAGTTAGAGTGAATAAGAATAAGACAAGTTTGTCTCTTATACATGAAGGAGAAACGAAGAGAATAGTGAATGCAAGTCAAAATTTGACTTTGTTAATGATCAAACATAGAGATGTTTTATAGGAGACCTTTCGAAAAGATGTATCGAAAGAAAAAATTGATTTCACTGAAGTTTCTCATGCTTGTAATGAGATGTTTATGGACTCTAATATGTTGCCTTTGAAAGGAGGTAAACAATATGTGAAAGATTTGCAGCAGTCAACGTCAGTGTTGAGTAGTGTTGTAAACAAGATGTCGGTGCAAGAGAGTTCAAAGGTCAAAGAGAAAGAACCAAAGAAATTTTACAAAGAACGCATATGTTCCACAAGTGCTTGTTTTTGGTTTCCAAAGGGTTCATCGCAATAGAAAAAACACTTGGTTAAAAGAAGACGCAAGTACAAAGAAAGAGCAACTAAGAATCACCATGATGACAGTGTGCGAGGCCAGACAATTTTTAAGTTTCCTTTGATTAATGACCAAAGTGGGAAAAAGTTTCTTTTTGCAATAACTACTTGTTTCTCTACAAATTCAGGGAAATTGTGGCATGGCGGTGTCTACAACAACAAGAGAGAAAGAGTCAAGGAAAAATCTGAGTTTTTGTGAAAAGCTCAAGTTGATGAAAATGGGAGAATTTCAGCGAATTGAGACTAGAAGGGTGAGGGAACTTTACCCTCATCCACATGTTTAGTAATCAAAGAGATTTTGGGTTCCAAAAGGCTTCTAGTGGGGAGGAATGATTAGGTTCTCAGTGTTAAGCTAAAAAATGGAATTGCTCAGAATCGATTGCAAACTGAACGACAATGAATATCTCGTTGCTAGGAATCCAATGTAATTCATTTCATCGAAAACTGATTCCGGATGAGGAAGATAGAGCCTGCTGTTCATTTTCTTAAATAGTTAAAAAATTTGTAGAAAAGGAAAGAATGGTGATATGGAAACCTAGTCAGCAAAAAGCAATGTTCCAAGAATATTCCTTCAAATGGCCCAATGACACTATGCCAAGTGTCAATTTGGGGTTAGTTGTATAAGTGGTTGAATTGTTACATTATTATTGGTTTGTGAGAGAACCAATGGCATGAGGACATGTGGCTAGCCCGGAGACCGCTACATGCCCCCTTCTAAGGTTCAAATTTTAACTATGGTACAAATTTTTGAATTTTATATGGTCAAAATGTCATATAAGTCCAAGGTCCGAATTGTAATTTACAAAAGCCATAATATATTTTTATGTTTTCCAAGGTCAAATTGTAATTATCAAAAGTTAGGTTAAGATATTGTGGAGTAAAATTTTACACAGAGGTTGGGCGGAGGTCAGGGCTTGACCTCGCGACCTCCCACACACAACACACCTAACTTACCAACATACCACAGCTTGAATCTTAATAAGTATTGACCACAACATATATTTATAATCATAAGGTTTGACCAGCGGGGGTAAGTAGGGGGCCAGCCTTGTAGGCTAGCCCCCTCATGACAGGACCTAAGGCAAGGACTAGGAGCAGAGATTTATGACTAATGGCACATGATTAAAATTAATGCGGGTTTATTTAAACCCACAATCCAATGTCAAGCACTAATCCTTCATTTAAATGTGGTTTATGTAAAAAATGCTTAGCGCATTTAACCCATACTTATCCAATGGTTAATCTCCACTTAATTTAATTAAACCTGAGTTTAATTTAGCAGAGAAAATGGTGGAGCCCCCAAATTCGGTGCTACTCTCGAAATTAGCGACCCTAATTGGAGTTTATCCAATTTTAGTGGGGTTTCCTAGGCCAGAATTGAGGAGGCCATAACTTTTGAAAAATTCATCCAAATTGGGAGCAAGAAGAGTCTATTTTGGATGATTTGGAAATTTTGAACACATTGAAGTAGGTTTCAGGAGCAACAGATGAATGTAAATAACACGTTTTTCCAATTTGATCTAATATAGTGGCCCAAGCCATGGAAGCTAGACCAAGGAGATGTAGCCCAGGAGGGGTGAACTCCTTCATCAAAAAACTGTGTTAATGGATAATTTTGATGGTTTGCTATACATTTTATTGATGTTGTTCAGCATTATGTTTTAATGTTTTTATTCTCTTTAATTTAACATAAAAATCAATACATTTACCTGGTTGAGACTCACAAACACCTCAAGAAACCTATGTGCATGAAGCAAAATATGAGCAAATTGTTTATAATTTTGAAGATGAAATTAGAACAAAAAAACTAACATTCAAATTCAAATCAAAGGCACATGCATTGGAGTTTCATAATTCACTCCATTTTCCAGTAAGGGGACCCTCTCTTTTGCTTTCTTAAACTTAAAAAGAAATTTTTGCATTTTGTGAACGTGTTAGGTCCCTATAATACTAGGGTATCCCCTTATTATTATTAGTGTAGCCCCTTCATTGTTATTGTTGCACCCTTGTAGTCCCCATAATGTTATTATTGTGCCCCATAAAACCCCACTATTGTTATTGTTCTTCCCTTACATTATTATTTTTAGGTTGGCTAGGATTATATTGTAACCCCATTGACTCCTATATATAGAAAGGAGGTTTTTGCATTTGTATCATAAAATAATTGTTCATTTATGTAATGTAAAGGAGGTTTCCCCTCGAAATGGCTTATTTCTAAGGCGTTGATCTCTCTTTTCTTCTATTTTTGGAGTTGGTTTCATAACATTTGGTATCAGAGCTTTGGATTCTATGGTTTCGCTGCTCCAAACAGGTCATCCTGGAATTTGCACTATCACTTTTTTTCTATGAAGTTTCAGAAGTTGAAATTGTTATCACAAGAAGCTGAAATTCTGAGAAACTTCGTGTAAAATTTCAGATCTTGGTTCACAATATTTTCAAAGATATGCTCTGTGGAAGTTAGGGTTTTTGCAGGCTCCCTAATTTCATCTAAAAGCAGTGACCTTGGGAAAATCTTCACAACTCTCTCTTTGAGCATCGGATTGGAATTATGTAAAAAGTGGCTGAACGAAAATGGACTGCAGATTTCTTTATAGCAATTTCAGAGTTGAAGGATGAGAAAATGACATGTGGCACATCGTACAAGTTCACTCTACTGAACCAGTACATAATTAGGTCATTGTGGGAGATTGGGCATAACTTTTCCTTGAAGAATCAAGATCAAATCAGACATGTGGCATTCAAATGAATATTCAAAGGGATACTACAAGACCGAATTTCAGATATTGATGATCCTAAATCATAGAGATAATTCAGTTTCAATATCGAGCCCCTCAAAAGAAAGAAAAAGGTGTGTATTTTTTTTCAAATTGCATAAGTCTTGTTTGAAAAATTAGTTTGAAGTGATTCCAAGGGCATATTGAAGCATATATATTAGTATTGGGTTCTAAAATCCCCCCTAAAAATAATTCCACACCCAATAAACCATCAAAAAGCTCTACTATGACGCATGAAAAGGGAGAATTGCAGTATGATATATCAAAATTATAGTATCAAGTGCAACAAATTTCGATCTTACAAAGAGAAATCAAAGATGACATATATGGTTTAAAAGAAAAAATGGAGGCTAAGTTGGAAGGTTTGAAGGATCAAATGAAATCTAATATGGATGATAAAGTAGTGAAATATGACATAGAACATCAACTACAAGCTCTCCAACTCTCAAAGGATAACATAACTTTGGTGCAGAATCGAATGAAACAACAGGAAGATCAACATCGCAATGAAAGAAGTTCTAAAGTAGTCACAGAAACAAGAACTCAACAACTACAAAATCGACCAATTTCAGAGTATCTCAACAAGTGGAAGAACTTACCCGTTGAATATTCCACATGTGAGGATGAGAATTTTATACAAAAGCATCGAGAAATAATAAAGCGTTGAGGACAACACTTGTTTCAAGCAGAGGGGCATGTTAGGTCACTATAATACTAGTGTATCCCCTTATTGTTATTAGTGTAGCCCCCTCATTGTTATTGTTGTACCCCTGTAGTCCCCATATTTTTATTTTTGTGCCCCATAAAACCCCACTATTGTTATTTTTGTTCCCTTACATTATTATTGTTAGGTCGACTAGGATTATATTGTAACCCCATGGACTCCTATATATAGAAAGGAGGTTTTCGCATTTGTATCATCCAAGAATTGTTAATTTATGTAATGCAATGGATGTTTAACCCTCAAAGTGGCTTATTTCTAAGGCGTTGATCTCTCTTTTCTTCTATTTTTGGAGCTGGTTTCATAACAAAACAATTTCTTGTGTTGTATTAACACCAAATCTAGTGCTATAGGGTCTCTTCCGATGCCATCTACTATTACAGATTATGTAGTGATCATCGTGTACATATGTTTTATTCTTCTTATGATAATGTATCACAATGGCATTTTTCCTCTGACTGTAGTGGAAGGCCTCCAGGTTTACCACTTGTTCATAGCTTACTCCTTGTTTCGTATTATTCATATAAAATAGTGACGTTACTTTTAATGTCAAAGGTGTAATATTTGTGTTGAATATGATGGAGTTAGTTCATGTGATTAACAAGCTGTGTAATGACTATGAATAGACTAGACATATAGGTTTCACTCCTATGATCTCATTATAAATAGTAAGCTTACATTCAACTTTCAATGGAATCACAAGCTCTAAGGTCAATTTATAGTGTGATAGGTTATTAATGTTCAACTTTTACCATATCTATTACCTCTATAAAGTACGTACTTGTTATGATAACAAATGATTCTGGGGGATTCAAACTTTCAAGAACCTTTTGCTATTCTCTAGTCCCTAACGAAGGCTACAAGAGTCCTATGAAATTAGTGCTAAGCATGTATGCCATTTTATTGTCAATATTACATGCACAAGCATAGAATGTAATATCAAACAATGCTATTTTTCCTTACACTCTTGGTCCATAGTGATGGGTCTCTGAACTATTCACCTTAACATCACTTTAGATATTTTAATTCACCATGTTTCTTACAACAGTTGGATCTACAAAGGTACATGAATCTCATGATTTGTGGAATTCAAGACGGTGGCCTCTAAAGATATTTATGTGGATTTATCTCATTATGGGCCCACTTTTCTTCCACCGGATTTCATTCAATTCTATAGTGAGTTTACTTAAGTCCCTGCAATATTTTTCCATACTATAATTCTAAGGACAATTTTTTAATATGTCACCGTTTATATTAGACAGTTTTCATGAACTCGTGGTAAATTGAAATTAGACACTAGAATTGTGAAAACATGAATTCTTAAAGTAACATATCATTAAATTTGTCTCTTTGCAACTATTGATGTATATGAAATTTCCTAATTTGGTAGTGGGTATGTTTCTTCTCTTCATTTTTTTGGGTACACAAATTCTTCTAAGAGAACAAATAATCCACTCGGAAGAGCTTAAATCTGGAGCATTCTTTTACACACAGTGGTAGAAAATGAGTCGATGAAAACTCCTCTTGGATCTTGCAAGCGTTAGCTAATGATTTAATAATTCAATGATTCTAACATATCTATATATAACCATCATTGACATCATGAAATTTAATAGAAAATGTGTTTCTAATTTTAAGCTAAATACTTAGATTAGATAACTTAGTTCTTGTCTTCAAAAAGAGATATGGTAGAAGCTATTTTATTTTGTCAAAGGTAAACTAAGGTTACCTTGTTTATATTCTGACGATATATTTTTGATCAATAGTCAAATGAATATTATGGTTTATATCTTATATTAATTACTTGTTAAGGATCTCTAACCAGGGCTAAAATTTGTATGTTATTTTCTTAGAATGTTTCTCATCATACAACTCATCAGTGTAATAAATTTCATCATCTGGTGGAATAGCTATTCTATCAGAAAAGAATGTTGAGGAATGATATTAATATTTCCCCTCATTTTAAATATAATTCTTTTTTTTTTTATTTAATCCATGGGACATGGATATGTTAAAAAATAGATGTTAAAGTAAAAAAATTGTTTAGATTATTTGTTTGGAAGAATTTGTTACCATCACTGCAATTAAGAAGAAGCTATCCCTAGGCTAGACATAAATTTCCTTTTACCTATTAAAAGAACATGAAATATTGATGACAAACTGGTATTCATAAAATTGAATTGCCACGATGTAGTTAGTGCATTCAACTATGCACACAAAAATTAAGAATCATGTGGAGATTTACCATTTTGTTGACATATCTATATGTGGGTTAGAATTTTATTTTCTGAATTTTTCAATTAAATAAGTACCTAATAGATTCAAAAGCATTTGAGAAGGATACATAAAATAGCCCTCTCTCTACACATTCCAATGACTCTACCGATAAGTAGAAGAAACAACTGTAGAAAGTGAAGAAATTTGATTTAGAGCTACTTGTAATGATGCAAAAAATTGAATTTTACTATCATTTGCATTCAAATCTCAAGTTAAAGGTAAAAAAACCATCCTACATGATATTTAAATTATTTTTTGAACCTCAAATTACAAATTTTCAAGGAATGAGATTATCTAATTTCGATGTCTATAGAGGATCTTCACGATTTATCAGTCAAGTCTATTTAAATATTTTTATAGGTACCGAAATTTAAAAATAAAATTAAAATTTCATGCACTAATGCTAAAATGTTATTTCTTCATAGATACACAAATTGGATTGTTTGCAACTTGTGGTGTTGTCTTGGTTCGCAACCTGTGTAATGGGAAGCCTTCCTTGAAGTGGGAAAATTAGAATTCATTTATAATCAGGCCCCTAAAAGCATGCATAGCATAGAAACTACATTGGTTGGAAGCACTACAAAAATTGGGAGTTTAATCAATAGTTTTCTTCTAATCATTGCGACTAAGATCACTGGAAGAAAGGCCCACACAAACTGGGTTTCAGACAATTTGAATGCATCTTATCTTTACTACTATTATGGCTTGTTAGTTGTTCTTAACATTATAAATATGATTTTCTTCCTCGTTGTCTCTCAGTTTTATGTTTACAAGAGAGAAACCAATGACACATTTTTCATTCACAATCATGGCCATGAAGGTGCAGTAACTGTGAAATTTGTTTCCCCAGCCCTGAATACCAAAGTCCATGCATGTGAAAATAAGAAACAGAGTATGGAGACGTTGATGGTGACCAGTCAAGGTAAATAGGTACGCTCAACTGCTCATCAGTCTCCGTATCTATTCTGTATTCATATATTTCAATAACCATAAATAAGATGCGTGCTTCCAATCATCCATCATCAGTCGCATGGTTTTTTTTGAAATTATGGTATTTTTCATTATGGTTACATGTTTAATGTTGGCTAGTTTCTAGAGTATCCGATCTTCACACTTTGTCATGAATATTAGGGATTAGGCCAAGTCTTTTTCCTTGTCAAATTTTGGGAAACTCTTTATGCGACCATGGCTGGGAAACTCTTCTTGCATTTGGTTCTTTATAGTCGGCTTTTCTACTTTCAATACGGTTGGATTTCGATTGTGGCTATTTATTGCACTGGTTTAAATGTGACGTTTTCTTGGTAAGGGGGAAATACAATTGACGTGGACAAGGTCCTCATAACTAAATTTTTTCTGGTTCCTATCATGAGGTAAAATGTCATCCTATAATGCTGTAACTCAATGTCTTCAATGGCTTAATAAGAATTGTGCTACAATAAAATATTTATCGATAGGTGTATGTATTGTCTGCTCCTTTCCTCGTTATTTGATCCTATGTCAGTTGGGTTCTGTTCATTTCGTAAGGTCTTATCTCTTTATCCATATATAGAAGCCCAAAACCTCCTTATGTTCACCTCCACTCGAGTGAGCTATTCATGGTGACATTGTTGACCATTGCTATGAAACAGATCTGGCTGTTGACCATTTCTATGCAACAGATCTCGCTGGCAAAAGGGACTTGTTGCCCCGCAACCCTTCTTTTTTACTATAATATTCCTTATTCATTAATAAATATACAGTTCGTTTACGGGTCATAAATGTCTGGTGGTTTTATATGTCATTCGTATATGTCACCCGTCAGATAACTAGCTTGCTAATATCTAACTATTGGCATATACAGTTGGAAGAGGCTAAACCTGGGACAAACCAAAGGTGATTTGACACCTTCGGTCCTCCCCTTCACGACAGATTTCCCGTCTCCGGCCTGACTTGCAATGACTACATTTTTTGGCGATGCCGTTTATGAGGGCCCCACAAATGTGTTTTGGTCAACTTGGGGTTTACTCCACGTGGAAAATTAATTATATACTTTTTTCTACAGTCAGTCTTTGCTACTCTTAACGAAAATTGTGAACCCGCTCAATTCACTCATTTGAATTTGGAATTTGAATTGGTTTTAGTTTCATTTTCATCAGCAACCATTGCTGGAACCCAAGAATTCGGTATGTATGGGAGGGATACAGGACTCTACCTTTCCCCTTCGAGGCAGTGTTGGAAAATGGGAAAGGGTGCAAAGGGAATCCCATGGAAACAATTATGGAAAGAGAGATTTCGTTCGAGGCATACTTGGGAAGGTTCAAAACTTCCTTTGCTTTGACTGCCATGAGAGAGAACGACACTGAGCTTCTGAATGAAAGCATGTTGAGAAAGTTCATAGAGGCGTGGGGCGATGAAAACAAGATTTACACCTACAAATATCCCATTTACATGCTTGCAGGAAGAGTTGCAATTTGAAATCCAATTCACTTAACTTTTAAGTAGTTATGATACTTATTTTAACTTTGATTGCAAGTAATAAATAAAATTCTGGACTTTAGTGAAAGGTATCTCGGATTTTCAGCGGATAAATTTGTCTCCAAATTCCATTTCCACTTTTGGGCACATGCTCTATTATATTCAACATTATTATGATATTAGATTTAAGACTTTTGTCATATATATATTAAAAAAATCTTTTTTTGGATTAATAACATCATTCTAAATAAATTTAAGTTTCCAAAACCAAAATATGGATTTATTCAAATTTTTTATGACATTTTAATAAATATTAATTATACAATTTGAATGAGTAATAATGATGAAGAACATGTGTATTTTTTTACTAAGTGTTTAAAATATATATACCTCGATGGTCATAAAGAGGGTTAGCCCCATATAACATGTGAGAGATGTCACATGCATATTTTAGGGTGTGTTGTTTTATTGAGAATGTAAGAAGTCATTACCACGTATTTTTCACTTGTTGTTGATGA
Organism: Pinus albicaulis; assembly: GCA_034641835.2. Classification (NCBI taxonomy): domain Eukaryota; kingdom Viridiplantae; phylum Streptophyta; class Pinopsida; order Pinales; family Pinaceae; genus Pinus; species Pinus albicaulis. The sequence goes on from JAXQQM020084942.1 coordinate 221,155, forward strand.
CTAGATTCCTAGCTGAGTTTTCTAGAAGCTGGTCTCCAAATGTCAATTTTTTATCTAGAAAACCATCAAACAATTTTTTGCTTTCCTAGCCCTTCCTGTCAGCCTATGATCAGAGCAATCTTCAGTTTTCAAAGTCATCTCTTGTTTCAGAAAAAATATCCCTATCTATAGTTGTCTTGGTCTTGCTGGTCTACTATCATTTTCCCCTTGGTTCTCATGAAACTCACTGTCCAATATTTTATTAAGTGTCTCACTTCCTATCCTTGATCTTCTTGTCAACACAATCAGAATCAATGAAAGTTGCCCCTAAGTTAGGTGGTGGCGCTTTAGAGAATCCCTTCCTCGACAAAAATAGCCTGAGCCAGAATCCTTTGTTCAATACCAACCAGCCCTGAATTAGCGCTTAATCTGCAAAAGCAAACCTTGATATACCCCTAGGTCGCACCACTAAGAGGTCTTGTGTCTCAGTCCAAAATAAATTCTACAAAGATCTAATACAAAAGAGATGAGCATGTGCACAGTCTAAAAGAATATGCTTAAGATTGGGCAAAATCTCCATAAGACACTAAAGGAGCTTTCAAAGGTTCAAAGTCATATTTTTTGCATCTCTACAGGGTGCGAATTGGATGACAAACAGTAGCCAGACAAGAGCAGGGAGACAAGTCCAAATAAGTCTCTCATGTTGAAGAAATTTTCCATCAGCAGGTGGAGAGCTGCAATGAAAAGAAAACATGAGTACATTGTTTCAAAAGCCAAACTGGTATAAGGTTGATCTGTAGTGTTTCAGTGTGTCCTTCAGAGGTAATGCTGCATAAGTTTTCCTGAGGATATCATCATAGTACATAAGAAGACAACTTCTTCTTATGCTGCCTCAAGCCTGGGATAAGAACACTAGTCAAAGAGAAAATCCAATGTACCTCTTATTCTCGTAAACACAATAAAAAATATTGTCAAGATTTCACTTTATTACCTATTCTGATATACCAAGCAGAGACATGTGTGGCAAATAAAGATGACACAGTTTAGCAAATGGATGAAATGTCATGATTTTGAAGACCTCCTTCAAAGAGCAAGTGGATGAAATGTCATAACTGTATTAACCTCCTCCAAGCAAGAGCAGATGGTTGGGTGACATGATAATGACCTCACCACCTCCAAAGCATCGGGAGCGTAACATCACGCTTAAGTTTCAAAAGGGTGAAGCTACCTCCTTACAAAATGTCAAAGAAAACCTCACATAACACAATGTGTCTTTCTACAGGTGTCCTTTTTCAATGAGAAAAACACTAAGTGATGTTGATATTCAAAAGGTGCTGCTCTTTCTATTCATAAAGACCTTTTTCAAACTTGTCAAAAGTGACAGCAAATGAACAACACAAAGACAAGAGGTGGAAAAAGGATATGGAAATTGCAGCTAAGTTTTTCCCCCAGTAAAAAAGGCAGTATCATTCAAAAGGCACATCTACAGTCATTTACGTGGCTCAGAGCAGAATTTCATTCCATAGTACAGATATCAAAAGGGAAACAATGTTTCATTCCTTAGTAAGAAACAGTGAAAGTTTTTAATTCTTAAAAAGGTTGCTTTACTTCAAAAAAGGGGTCGGGCCTATAAAGGAAGTGGTTCTTGCCACTATGTCTTTTATTTGAAACAAAAAAGGAGTCTCGGTTATGTTTTAAAAAAAAGCCATGAGATTCATGTTTTTGTTTTAACCCAAAGGTCTTTTCAAACATTTTCAAAACCTTCATAAAGCACTTCAAAGGGTTATTGATTTTTTCAAATATAAGGAGTAGATTGACTGTTGCAAAGGCTATTTTGCAAATTCAAAGCACGAGAAATACTCCCCTAAGTTTCTCCCTAACCGAGACTAGGAATTATTGAGAAAAAATTGCAGATTTTGAAGTTTTTGGACTGTGCGGTGTGCCTGGAAAAACGCACGACATGTTCAAGAGTGATTTTACACAACAAGATAACGTCTGCGTGGTGCGCTTGTAGGCGCTAGTCACGACCACCCATCATCGACCAGACACCCCTATTGCTACGCGGTGCTTACTCTTTTGAATGTGTCGCATGGGTTTGAACAGTCAAAACGCCTCCAAAAGGATCTGAAAGCTGGTCAACTCTTCAAACCAAGATTGCCAACCATCTTCAAGGTATTCTCATTTACCTCCTAGATATTTTCGAGCTGATAGATGGTGATTGAAAAAATGAAGCTCTTGGTATAAATCAATGTGTTTTGGTAAATATTGAAAACGTTTGTTACGGTGGGAGGCTAGTAGAGTATTCATATTAGTTTCAACATGCCTAAATCCACCACCAAGACAGTGATAAACCATAACCTCTGTCAGCCAAGTGTAAGGTAAAAACAATGTTATAAGGTGGAGGCAGTTGTTGAAAGGTAAAAATAGTGTTAGAGGTTTTGTCAATCATTAAAGGTGTCCTAACTGTGATAGGACAAAGCTAACCTCTGTCAGCAAAGTGTAATGGTGAAAACAATGTTAGAAGGTGAAGCAATGGTTGTAAGGAAAGCACAGTGATTGTGAAGTGACATCAATGAGCTTATGTTAAAAGCAGTAGTCTTAGTTTGAATGCCTTGTCACTTCCAAAGAATGTCTCCTTTTGAATAAGTGAAACATTGAAACTATTGCTGCCTCTTTTGTCCCATAAAAAAGTGTGGTGAGAGATTCTGCAAAATCATTGGAGAGTGTTTTTTGCTTGGGTATAAGAGACAAGTAGGGAAATTTTTTTGAAAAAAGACAACAGTGATCAAGTCTGAAACACTCTATCACTTCAAAAGGTCCTCTCTGTGTGGAAAAATAGTGAAACTAAGGCTACCTCCTTTGTCCCATAATGTAGATTGTGGTGAAGGATCTTTTTAACTCAATTTGAAGGTATTTTTTCTAACTATGTATGTAAAACAGCGAAGAACAAGAGGAGTGTTTTTGATTGGGAGGGGTGTTTGTTTTCTACAAGGCTGTCTTGCTTATACCAAAAACACAGAAAAGATTTGTGACCTTACCCAACATAGTGATCATTTGACTGTGTGTACCTTTTTTTTGTCTGTGTTCTTTTTATTATAACTATTTGTTGATTGGCATATAAAGGAAGACAAGAAGTGATTTGGAAGGAGCACAGAGCTGATATTAAAGAAACATTTCACACAGCCTTTGGGGAAAATTTTCCTTGGTGAAACAATGACTAACAAAGAGGACAGATTTTTGTTTGAGAAAGAATTTCAAAAGCCATTTGAGGCAGCTTGGTGTTGCAGAGAGCATTCAAAACAAGATGCCTCCTAGGCAGGATAGTAGGAGTGGCTTGCATAAGAGATTTGAGATTGTCTCCACTGAAGAAGTGAATGCCCACCCATAAGTCTTGTTCAATTTCCATGAGGTTGGGTGTTTATATTTTTTTCAAAGAGTGAAAGAGGTGAAGATGTTTTCTCCTTTGACACATCTTTGCGCTTTGAGGTTTCAAGACAAGCATTTCCAGTTGGCAGGCCTAGAATTCAAATTCTCTCCAAGGTCCATCTACAAGGCCACTAAAATTTTTGGATCAATTCTTTTCGATAGTTAAGATTGATTTATGCCATCTTAATTCCCCCTTTAAAGAAACTACATTCCACATGAATACCATGGGTCAATACCATGGGCTATATTTATAGTTTATTATTATTATTTTTTATTGTATTTTGACCTAGTTAAAATGTTCATTACATTATGTCAATATTTTTTATTTAATTTACTTTTATTTTTAATTTTGTGTAATTTGATATAGTCAAAATGTTAGACATGGAATTACAACATTTCTATCATACTTTGTTGGAGAGCATAGTAACACAAAAATGTAATATTTAAATATATAAGTAGTTATTTTCCTTTTTTTATATTTCTTTTTATCCATGTAATATATATTAATTGGTTTGTGTGGAGTTTAATTTTATGATGTAATTTTTATTAAAAATAGAAATTTAATTCTTATGTACCCAAAAATTTAATGTTTATGTATTTTACAATTTTTTTTATTCATTAAACTAATTTATGTAAAATCTAGTTTTATTAAGTTATTAATTTAAATTTGATTAAAAAAATTGAGATTAAAATCTAACAAATTTATAATAACAACATTTTAACCTAAAAGTCACCAAAACCTAAATTCAATCTAACTTATTAAAAAGAAAAAAAACTAACATTATAAAAAAGCATATATAAAACTATTTACTTGTGGATCTAATGGATTAAAAAATGGACACAGTGGCAGCTAGGAGAGTTGTTTTCAAATAAAGACGCCTCACGGCGTAATAATTAGATTAATTTTTTTGTAGATTTATAATTAAAATTAAATATTTTAAATAATTAAATCAAATTTATATATTGAAATAAATATATAAAAAAAATGCATATATATTTTTTAATATGATTTGCGTATACTTGACTTTTTAATTTGTGTTGTGTATATTTGACATTTGGTGATATATTCCACACTTTATGAAGAGTCCAGACTATATGAAATGAAGACTATTGACCTGAGTTGTATTTAATCGTAATAATTGAATTAAATTTTATTTATATTTATAATTAAATCTAATTTATATATTGAAATAAATATCTAAAAAAATAAAGAAATATTTTAAATTTTTTTTGCGTATACTAGACGTTCGACGATATATTCCACACATCATGAAGACTATATGAAATGAAGACTGCTGACCTGACTTGCTTTACAAGTCCACACATAAGTTAAATCGAGATTGGGGCACATTCTCTACTAGTTGACATTATCGAAAGCATGTGCTTCGTGTCTACAATCATCTTCCTTCTTGGGAGATTGGAGTTCAGTGAAACTCCCGTCAAAGTTGTATGTCTGTAAGTTATGGTATTTGTATTTCACTATAATGAAGGGTTAGGCAATGAAATTTAAAGCTTGGAAAAATTACAAGGGTGATAACCCTTTGGTTCACGAACAGGGCTGTATGCACCGCGGGTATAATTTGACTGTTTGTAATGGTAAGGGTAGGTCTAGTTTTCTGCAGAGTCGTCTTTTCCCTCAATCTCTGTTTTCGTTAAATTATCTGTGGGTCACTGTTTGTAATGGGCCAAGAAAGCAAGTTCGTCTGTAGAGTCATGTCTTTCCTCAATCTCCGTTTTCGTTAAATTATCTGTGGGTCACTGTTAGTAATTGGCCGAGAAAGCAAGTTCGTCCGTAGAGTCGTGTTTTGCCTCAATATCTGTTTTGATTAAATTACCTTTGGGTCACTCTTTGTAATTGGCTGAGAAAGCAAGTTCTTTTAGGTAATTTGGACTATGGCATGCAAACTATGTTTGCTCAAACTACTGTGCATCCTGAGGCAGCCACCAACGTCTATCAGTAGCTTGTTACTGATCATTCTCTGGTATATATAGGGCTACTATACATTTTTATTGGGGATCTTGTCTGCCAAGCCATTATGGCTAAAGGTCAAGCAGGAAAAAGAAAAGACACAGGCAGATGAAAAACAACATCAAACAATACAGAGTGTAGGACCAAGCAAGTGAGGCAGGAAGAGAAATAAGCAAATTCTAGAAAACATTGCTAATCTTTATGAATTAGGAAATCTAGTTCATATTCACAATACTATTCAGGGTTGGGAGAGAGAAAGTAATGATGAAGATGAGGATCTCAAACAACGGGAGGTTACAATGGACTTCATTTCCAACCCAGGAAATACAAGAGTTCTTGTATCTCTATTCCAGCAATCAGTCAAAACGTATTGAAAATTAAAATGTGTCTTAGCAAAAAAAATGTCGAGCATGCAAGAAAGGGAAGGAAACCCAAGAGAGATTTTTGAATTACAGTAGATAAAACAAGATATTCGTGAGATGCCCAAGGCACAGTTTCAAGCAACTGCTCGAATTGGGAGGAATGAGCACCAACTCCAAAGCATGCAACAAGTGGAGATGTAGGGGTCTACTGCAAAGGACTCAGCTCATGTGGATTCTTCTAATGGATAATATTACTTTTCTTATAGTTTTCTATGTTTTTGGCCGATAAGGTTAATAGTTTCTGTTTCAATTGAAACTTTGATGGACACAGTAAATTTGTTAAAGTAGTAAGTAGAAGGAAAAAATAATATCAGTTTTGGTTGGCTTTTAACTCTCGGAGGTGGCCAACAGACCTGGTTTCCTTCGGGTAGGTTGAGGCTACTACATGCAACAAAATATGTATAGAAACTTTCTCTTTAAAAAATAGAAAATAGAAAGGCTCTATGAAATTTACCAAAAAAATAAAAATAAAATTTAATATGGATTTTTGTAAATTTAGGTTATAGTTATCAAATTTAAATATTTTGAGTGATTTGAAAGTTTTTTTTTATTGTTTTTTTTGTAAGCTTAGTAGATCCTTCCCATTTTCTATTAATTTGAAAGCCGGGCAACATAGATACAAAAATTAGACCTCAACGTGCCCGAAGGAAACCAGGTCTGTTGGGCATCTAAGTGCAATGTATGCCAACCAAAACATAAACATCCTTAATAACCTATACAGATTCTGAAGGTAATTAAGATCAAAGTATGGTAATAATATCAGTTACAGAAAGTAAAGCTAGCCACTAAAAAAGAAGTATTGATATCTCTAATCATCTTCTGACTCCACCGGGGTAGGGTATTTGGCACTAGATGCAGGAATTTCAACCTACTGCAAAGCTTTTATATCCTTCTCCATTCTACCCAGTCTAGCATACTGATGCAGTTGATGGAGGTTGATTTCATGAATATTTCTATTTATGTCTGCCATGGTGGAACCTAACTTCGATTCACCTATCTCCTGAGCTGACATAACAGATTTTGCCAGCAAACATTTTATCAACCAATAAGTTTGAATTGATTGCTGGAATAGAGAAATTCACCCACGGGTATGCCCTGGATCTCCAATGACATTATGCAGGTCTTCCAATGCCAAATCATCCTCTTCATCCAGGTTATTTATTATTTTTGTTTCCCATCCATAAATACAAGATTTAATAGAAGAAGGAATGTCTTCTGCAAAGGTTTGAATTAGCGGTTCCATGAGTTATTTTGTTGACTTCCTACCTCTCTTTGCTGGCGGGGGAGAGATAGGCTCTTTTCCTTTACCTCCATTAGGCTTCCTACCACTGATTTTCTTCACCATCTTATCAGAAGCGATGAAAAGCACTCATGATTCCATCAATCGAGAAACAATTCCACGATAAGTACATATCAGGAATATGAAAATACAAAAGGTTGGTAAAGCATGAGCGGGAGAGAAGACATATGCATCCTTCCCCTTAACCATTCTATAAGCATCACCAAAAACCCTTACCAGAGGCAAAAGAATTAAGACTAACATAGAAACCCAAATGTACAACCCCACAATACTGGAAGAACCCAAATATAAAACCCACAAACGACCCTATTCCACTCAGAGCCCTCAGCAATCCAAAGCTGAAGCATTAAATAACAAGAAAGAAATGAAGGCTAGAACGAAAAGAAAAGAAAGCGAACCTTGCCCAAATCCAAAATTCTACAAAACCATGATACTGGTAAACCCTTAAAATAAAAAAAACATAAGGCCCTATTCAATAGCCTACTAACATAAACAGTGCCCTCAGTAAATGGCACCACTCCATCCTGCATTCACACCAAATTTTGAGCAGACTCACAGACAATTTCATCCAGGCTCCTAATAGAAAAAGAGTGAGGGCTATCAAAAGAACAAATTCCAATCCTTACAGAACTCCAGCAATGACAAACATCCCAGAACTGAGCGAAAATTTTATAAAAAAAGTATAAAAACACCAGAATTATAATATGCATACGTCAAAATTCGGATACCATCTTCATTTGCACAGCTAGGAAGAAGTATAATACATACCAAGAAGCTATCCACAGAGGCACCCAATGTCATCGGAAATGGCTTCCCAGGGATGCGCAGGAGGAACCAACTTAAAAAAAAAACTAAAAGAAGGAAAATCTTGCCATACCACAAATATTAACTCGCCTCGGGGCATTCCTTCGACGCTTCCCCCAAAGGACACCTGATAGCCTCGCTGGATTTACCAGCTGTTTACCGCATCTTGTAAATGGAATTTATTACCTCGAATGGGAGTTGTCCTATCCATTCCCTCGCTGAACCACCTCTGCCATAACATGCTTGTCAAGGCCACATTGTTGTCTGGCCTCCACACGCGGTACAACCCTTTCACCAGCGTGTCGACTTGGCCCCCTCCTCATCACATTCCACCTTGATCGGGGGTTGTTATGGTCCCGACCTGCATGGTTCCCATCCTATTTCACCAAACCCCAGAGGTCATTATAATTAGCTTCCAGCTCCTGCCTCCATGGTCGATTGAGGAGCTGATCTACATTGCTGCAAGCCCAATTTTCCAAACAATCCACTGCTTTATTACCTTCTCTTCTCACATGATAAGGAACAGTATATTCAATTGATCCCATTATTTTCTTAATTTCTTGAACTAATCTTGCAGTTCTCCAACTCTTGCTAATTTTTTCCTAATTAGCCCCCTGTTGAAGTTTTCTTAGTATATCAGTAGCCATTGCAGAAGTCCCCTCTATTTCTAATCTATTATAATGTTCACGACACGCAATTTCAAGGCCTAGTTTGACCACTGAGAGTTCGGCTTCATTATTAGTCGCATGGAAAATATCAATGGAAAAAATCCTTAAATCTGTCCCTGTACAATCTTGAAATATGCCTCCAGCTCCTGCTTGACCTGGGTTTCCTTTTGAAGCCCCATCATAGTTCAGTTTGATAAAACCTGACTAGGGCCTGGCGAAAACATTTCTTATAACATATCCTGCGGATCTTTGTTTCCAGGAAGATGGGGTAAGCATATATTCCTTTAGGTTTTACTTTTGAAGAATTCGGCCTTTCAACCCCTGAACTGTCCAGTCCTCATGCGCCCATTTTTCTGATAAGATAGTTTATCTTATGCCTTTAAAAGTAATATTCCATATTTCAGTGTTTTTAAACTTTATGTTTTGAAATATCCTTCTGTTCCCTTCTTTCCACTGAGACCATAATAGGAATCCCACTGCTAGGGACCATGCTTTATTCACTACTGGACTCCAATACCCTCCCTTTCTCCAATTTTCAATTGTTTGGCGAAGGTTTTAATTATTTCGATCTGTTTGTTGAAATAAGTTATTAAGATTTGACCACATTTGTTCTGCTAATTGACAGGTATTACATAGGTGTTCAAGGTTTTCCTCTTGTTTAGCGCACATTCACATAGCAGGACGGCCCATACATTCCACATTTCTTTAACTGATCCCAAGTAAGGATTCGTCCATGTCCAACAAGCCATAAGAAATGTTCGATTTTCGGCTAGTTTTTAAGGGACCAAATTTTCTTCCACAATCGATTTTTCGGGATTTCAACATCATTTGCTTGTAACTGGTATGCTTCTTGTATTGTGAACATTCCTTTCAGATTATATCCCCATCTCAGTATGTCATTTCTTGTCTGGATAGGAATTTTCCTTGTTTGAAGCTCTTTACCAAAATTTCTCCATTGCTGCGTATCCGGAGCTTCCTGCCACTACTGTTTATGTTTCCATGTCCTCTAGAAGTGATCATTATGATCATCCCAATATTTTTTCACTTCCTTGATTTGAGGGTGTCGAGTCCAGCCTTGTAAAAAGATTTGGGATGATCAGAATGATCACTTCTGGAGGAGATGGATGTTTACATTTTTATTAATGCATGTGAATGTGATGTTTGGATTAATTTGTTATATCATTTCATAAATATTGTGGTTTTTTAAAATTCATTATTAATCAAAAGTCGACACATATATATCTTATAACAATATTCATATGAATTAAATTTTTATTAGTGCATTTGGGAACGACAATGGAGAACGCAATAGAATAAATTAAAACATATATATATATATATATATATATATATATATATATATATATATATATATATATATATATATATATATATATATATATATATATATATATATATATATATATATATAAGACAGTCTAAATATCATACAAAATGGGACAGTTATTGGTATCCCTTTGTCTTTCAATTGGGACACTATGTCCATTACATTAAACAAAATGTCTGATTTCACAGACATATTTCAAAAAATAAAATGCCTTGCTTTGATATCCAAACATGGTGATCATCATTCTTCGCTTGAACTACTGTCAATGCTATATCTACTTCCATGACTTGGGTTATTTTCAGGAATGTTTTGTTCATGGCGATGATTGTTTTCTTCTTCTTCACCTTCCATCTACAAACATAAAAATAAACTAAAATGAGTGTATATGCATTGGTGAGAATAATGAAAATTGCAATATTAAATAACATACATCAATGTAAATTGAAAAGAAAAATGACGTACCATAGCAATAATTGACTCATAAACTATACACATTCTTTCAAAACCATGTACCATGCCATCTTTCAAAATTTCATCTGTTGGCACAGTTCCATACTTTGTTTCCTGCAAGTTTTATACCCCATAACAAATCATATATTTAACATGAAAGATGTTTTTGTTCTATTAATTATAGACGGAGCTAAGTAAAACAAGATCGATAGATGGTTACAAATTCCACAATTAATTTCTGATATGCCAACATATACTCACAACCCATATTTAACCCAATTTCAATCAATTCGTCTGATGGTTCTTCTTTGTATGTTAGCACCTGTTTGAAGACATTCAATGATGATTTTTGTAAAACAACTTAAAAAACACTAATGAAATCTAATTAAGTTGTTATAAGGAAGTAACAATTACTCACAAACTTAGAGATCAACCCTTTTCTTCCTTGTCGTCCTGTTTTATGTGTTGAATGGGTTCCATTTTCTTTTCTTTTCTGCAAGTAAATTCTTGAAAATTAATATTTAATTCTAATTTTTTTATTTATTGTACCTAATGATCGAAAAACTCAATGATAACATATTACATTTGAAGCACGTTGTTGTTGAGATGGCTCCTCCTGCGATGCAATTTTGTCCATTTCTTTGACCATCTCCTTGTACACCTTTTTGGACATTCCTACTGGCATATTTCTGATATCAACTCGTTCATCTTTTGAGATTTTCATAATATTCCTGAAAATGTAACATGACAATGAAATATTTAATTTTTATACTGATATATGAAAAGTAAATATAACAAAAGTGATATTTATAAATAATTCTAGACAAACATTTAAAGGAATATTACTTTTTCATTCCTTCTTTTTTGTTGTTGTACATTTTTACTATTAAAAGTCTGACATGTCTTATTGACAAATTCTTTGGAAACTCTTCCTGTAGTTTAGATAAAATTTTGTTCTTGGAAGCATTGGATTGATTTTTTATTGTAAGTGGAAATAATGTCTATACATTCGTTCCACTAGATCCCTCAAAATTTTGTAAAAGTTCTTCCCCCTTTCGTTAACTTCTAGCACCACTCCAGATAAGCTAAGGAGCAATTCATCTTCATTTGCATGTCCTATTTTTTTCTTTTCTTAGAACAACATTCCTTTTATGAGTTGTTGGTCCCTATATAACATTAAACAGATGTGAATTAATAGACTGTTTGACACATGTTATCTAATAATTTTAAGTATATTATTAATGATAATTAAAAAAATAAACTCATATTGGATCGATAGTATTTTTTCATTCACCTGATTCATCCTTTTGCAATTTTTCCATTAAGCTTTTACACTCTTCTGGTCCTAGATAAGAAATAATCATATCGAGCTTCATCATTTTGTGGCTCTACATGTTACACAGTAAACAATACATATTAGTTAAACTTACATATAGTTCAAAAATAATATTTTTTATAAAAAATTTATAAAGAACTTTTCTTTTTTGCTTTTCTTGATGTGTTATGAGTATTTTTGTTACTTGATCTCTTTTCAGTCATTTCTTTATCAATCTGAAATCTATACCATATCATTCATTAATATATTTATAAATAAATTCTCAACTTTTTAGGTACAAAATAAATCTCAAGACACCGATGCGCCTTTCATGGGGTACGCATTGCGGTCGGTGCATGGGGATATAAAAAACGCACTGCAAAACAACACAATATACCATACGGTGCGTTGGTTATTATAAACGCACCACAAAAAAAGTGTAATAGACCGTACAATGCGTGGTGTATTATAAATGCACTGCAAAAACAGTGTACTAGATTGTACGGTGCTATCCTCGTAAAATGGAGCACCGTTGCCCTATTTTAGATATGACACACTCATTTAGAAAAATTGTTTTCAATTTTTTTATTACACAGTACTTACGTGGTGCGTTGTATAATACAACGCACCAGTGCGCTAGGGTACGCAAGGCGCACCGATGAAGAAAAATTCACACAATGGACGAATGGATTGGGATCCGACTATGCAAGTCATCCCGTGGGTTGGATGTCAATCTAAAATGAAAAACCCTAATTCTAAAATCACAGAAACACGAAGAAGAAAGGGAAAAAACAAAAAAATGAAGGGTTTAGAGTAAAAATGGATAAAACTGCAGAAAAAGTAAAAAAAAAAATCAAATTTAATCACGAGATGGTTTGAAATTCTATGATACAGGGTTTCAATTACTAGAGTTTTGGTTTCTGATTGTCTGAATACTTCTGTTCGAATGTATTTTGCTGCTCCATAGTGCCCTCGTGCTCTCTTGCTCCAGGCCTGTCTCCTGCAAATATCTGGTTGAAAATTTTAGCAAAAATAGTGAAATAATGAAAAGTGTTTAGTATTTAAAAAATTATTTTATGAAATTAGATTTTCGAAAATATTTTGCCGCCCATTTTTCAAATTTCTGTTTTTTTTTTCACTTAAAGAAAATAGAGTTGCACTTTTTTTATTTGCGTTTATTTGTGACCGGTGCGGAAAAGTTGTGAAGCACCGGTGCATTTGAGTAATACGACGCACCAGTGCGTGTTATGATGATAAGTGCACCAGACTGTATAAAGTTTTTTTTTGTATGTAAGATCATAATAAAATAATGATAATTCTAAAGTACATCAATTTATTTTCATTATTTTCTAAACTTTATTATGTTACAAAAATTCATATTATTCTAGATTTTTTATTTTACAATTATTTGCAAATTTACAAATTTAAATATTTTAATAAAAACATTTCACATTAATACAATTAAAATTTTCACATTAATATAATTATTTATATACAATTACAATTAAAATTAAAATTACAATTAGAACTAGAATTAGAATTACAATTTTACATTAATTTCACATAGATTAGAATTAGAATTAGAATTACAATTTTACATACAATTACTATTAAAATTACAATTACAAATACAAATACAATTTTAGAATTTTACATACAATTAGAATTACAATTACAATTTTACAAATTTTCATATATGCAATTACAATCATTTCACAATAAATTAAATATTACAATTACAATTGAAATTTACATTAAATATTTTACATACAATTACAGTGAGAATTACAATGAAAAATACAAATACAATTTTACGTACAATTAAAATTAAAATTTCAATTACAATCACGACATAATATTTAATAAATATCATGGTCATTTAATATTAAATTAATTAATAAACATCATCACGATCATGATAACCATCATACAAACATCATATTCAACTAGAAAAACACATCAAACATCAAATTAACATTATATATTAACATCATCACAACACAAACATCAAATATACATCTCATGTCAAATAATTCATGCCATCACATATACAAATCTATCTGCAAGCTAAACATTAAATGAACATATCTAACATGACCTAACAATATGCACATCATAATAATCAGCAACATGTAAATTAAGTACAATTGCAACATGAACATAAAATACATCAACTATATATATATATATATTGTTAAAAATATACAATTGTAATATAAATGTCATGGATTAGTTGGTGGTAGTACAACATCAATAGCAGTACAAGTGGAGGCCTGCTCAGTAAAAGGTGTAGCCTCGACGGTCGATGGTCGTGCCTACTCATGATCATGATTAGTAATGATGGGTGCATTAGCTGGTGGTAGTACAACATCAATACAAGCAGTATTAGTGGAATATTGCTCAGTCAATAGTGCAGCCTCGACGGTCGATGGTCCAGCCTACTCATGATCATGACTAGTACTGATGGATGTTGCAGGCTCCTGACTGGACGTGGCCAATGGTATAGCCTCATCTCCATGATTACTACTAGATGCTACTAGTGAAGCCTCATGCTCATCAGGCGCGGCGTGAGGTGAACGATCATGAGATGATGAGTCGTTGCTTGCGGACTGTCCATCACGTGCCGCGGCTCGACTACACCTATAGCGTGCAACAATCCTCTTCAGTTGCGTAACAACTGTCGTAACTCCTACGACATGCCGCATCAGGTTGTACATGTCATGCGGCATGCCTCTCCACATCTGTAACAACCTATCATTGGCCTGTATGTCTCTGTAATGAGTAGGCTTGATGCCCGCCTCAACAATCAATGCACTGATTTGGTTGCCCAACTCCATCCTATATCTAGTCTCAGGTCAATCGCACCCAGCAAAAGGTCGTACTGGTGCACCAACAGGAGCATGTCTCTCTGCACCGACCTCATCCTGATCATGATCCTTGGCATCGGCCATGTCCTGATTGTCATCAGGATCCACACCTGTATCATGTGGTGGTTCTGGCATCTCCTCGCCATCAAAAGAGCCAATGTCTGCAAAATATATACAAGTACACAACAATAATTAGACAATTTCATTACACAATTTAATAAAAACAAGTTAAAGAACATGTTAGAATAACTATAAATAAAACAGTAATATTAGCTCTATCATCTGGTGGCTCATCATCTGTGAAGAGGATGTTGGCACACCCTTGCCAATCTAATCCAGCATAAGGACATGGGACCATAATGAAGGGATGCAACCCGTCAACACTGGCTAGTAAGTCCAATGCATCATGTGATATCCTGGCTGGAAACATAGTGTCTCCCCTCTTCAGCATCATCTACCCCCACATGTGCATCTGGACCTCCAACATCAGCCTATGAGGCTGTCGAACAAAACTAGGCCTCATCTCTGGAAACCTCTCAAAAAATAAACAAAATAGCTCTAAAGAAAAAGGGAAGTTGACCCTACCATGTGTATGAGCACGACATCTATCTAAGGCCATAAAAATTGGCCGTAAAAAAATGGTATACCACTTGACAAGTCATGGCTCCTGTACTAAAGAATCAACATAATATAAAAGTGAGCAACTAATGCATTGTCCGTCACTGGTGTTGTGCGAAATGGTTGAAATGATAAGTGAGAGGCACTACATGTCCTATCTACCAAATGCACCTATACGTAATTGACCTCCAAGTACCTGAAACTCTAAAGGAGACAGTACATGTGCTCCAATGTATCTCTGGGAGTAAACTAATTGAATCCCTACTACACGACCAGCTAGCACCTCTGGGAATGAGGGAAAATCCACCCCTCTCCTTGATAGTCCTATAATAAAATAAATATCCTCCTCAATGGGTGTGTACCACTGGTCAAGACCAAACCGGAAAGCTTGTTGGTGGGCATTCCACCTGTGGATAAGATATTTCAAAAACACACTATGGGCCTTTAGGGAAGTAGCCTCCTCATAGAACTTGAGGAGGCCTACCTGCCGAAGGATCCCCTTGGTATCTGCTATAATAGGGCAAGGGTATGCATCTCTCTCGCTCTCTTGGGTCTCCCATTGGCAAATCATGTCATACTGTACCGCCTGTTGTTGCTGTTGTTCCTCCTCTTCTCTTTGAATCACATGGAAAATTTTAGGGGCTGATATTCGCAGGTGGGCTAATTTTCCATGGTTTTTCAAAAAAAAAAAATTCGCCAATTTCCATTTTTTCATAAAAATGATTCGCCCAAATTTTACAATATAAAATTATTTCACATTAAAAATCGCCAACATTATATAGAAAATATATATAATATCATTATAAATTTGAATAAATTTAGAAATACATCAATAAAATTTTTATAGTTTGCATATTAGGGACCTGTGAGATTCGCCAATTTTTTAAACTTCAAGATAATTTTCCATCCTTAAAATTTTCCCTGCTGAATCATTGACATATTAAATAATTTTTTTTTATTAAAACAAACATGTATTTAGGAATATACATAAATAAATAAATAAATATATATATATTTCTTTTGAAAAAAATAGACCAGTTGGTGCGCCACAAAAACAGTCACGTATCGGTTCTGGTGCGGCTTAAGTTTGTAGTGCACTGGTGGTAGTGTCCCAAATGAAATACAATGCACCGGCCTCAGTGTATCTGAAATTGTTTCAAGCACTGTTGACTATATTTGAGGTCACAATAGTGGTGTGCTGACTGAAATATATGCCCTGGAGCGTATAGTCGTGTTAGCGCACTGACTTCCTGACAATTACATAGTTGACGGTGCGGTCGTTTACCCGGCCACACCGTTGACCCTTTCGAAATGCCAAATGCGGTGCGCTGATAGACACCGGGGTGGATAATTCCGTCAATGCACCGCACTACAATTCCCATGGTCAACAGTGTGCTTGGCTAAAGGAGCGAACTGCATTTTATTTTATTTTAATTTAAAATTATGCGGGGCGCCTTTCGGTACTACCCCAAAAACAGTGCGGATACCATTAGCACTGGTGGCGGTGCAGCCTGTAAATTTTACATGCAACGCTGTTATCCAGTGCGAGCCGAACTGCTCAGGCGCACCGCGAGATTTTTTTTTTTTCCTTTTTTAATGGTTATTTTTAAGGTTATTTCAAATTCTAATCTCCTAAAAGGCTTAATTATGGAAAAACTAGAAAATTACCTGTACATTTCGCCGTCGAGGAGGCATATTGGCTATAAAATTTTCAAAAGAAAAATTTCCCACTATTTTTCAAAATGCAAGTTGGAGATTGCTGGCCATTGTAGAGCAGTAGTGCATGCAATAGGTGCAATGAGAGCACCGATGTCGGGGTGGCTCAAAGAAGGGGAAATGGCACCAGTGCTTGAGAGCTCTAGGGCACTGAGGAAAGTGAAAATTGTGGTTTTTTGGCCATAATTTTTTTTTATTTAACCTTGTTTCGGTGCACAGGGTTTTATAGGCGCACTGGTACGCTTACTTACAACCGCACTGAGCGGTGTCAGATTTGGCCTGTTCTTTATGATGCACCGAGGCAGTTCCCTAACACCGCACTGGGATGTTTCAATTTCTGTGGGTTGTTTTGATGATGCATCGGCGTAGAATATTCGTAAAGCACCGGTGCGGAATAGTCGTAAAGCATCGGTTTTTTGGCCTTAATTTTTCTTTATTTAACGCTATTTTGGTGCGTGATTTTTATAGGCGCACTGATTCTCTTGGATAAGAATGCACCAACACGTTTCTATTTTGGCACGGTGTTTTATGATGTGTCGGTATGGAAAAGTTGTGAAACACTGGTACGTTACTGTAATAGGACGCCCCGAGCGGGTGTGTACGTCGCGCACGGTGTCCGATGTGTTAATTTTTTGTGCGCACTGGTAATTGAGACCTTAGGAGCACTGGAAAAATGAAAAATCTGGGTTTTTTGCCTAATTTTTTAATTTATTTAACCCTTTACCGACGCGTGTGGTTTATAGGTGCACCAGTTTAGTTTCTTACAAATGCACCGGTCGGTTTGTGTTTTGGCGCATTGTTTTATGATGCACTGGTGTGGTTTCTTTGTACCACACCGAGCAGTTTTGGTTTTGGCATGATTTTTTATAATGCACTGGCGCAGAGGAGTTGTGAAGCACCGATGCTATAGAATAATACAACACACCAGGCGGGCGTGTATGGAGTGCACGATGTCTGATGTGCCAATGTTTTGTGCGCACCGATGCTTTCGAGATTCAAGAGCACTGATGCTACGTTTAATGATAAGTGCACCGAGCGGAAAACATCCGCAAAACCCTCCGCTCACCAACCTCCTCTAGTAACCTCTGCTAGAAATGGATGTATGGGGTATTTTTCTGTGGGGTTCCTCAAAAACATCCGCTAGAGGGTCTTTTCCTTGTAGTGTAGGGCCGAGCATCCTTGCAACCATTGCCACCACAATTTTGCTCCCATTACATGATTAAAAGTGAATGGATCTCGAATCCCTAAAGCCCCTTTTTTTCGGGAGTGTGAGTTTCTCCCAAGAAAGAAGTGCCCATTTCCTCGTCTCTTGAGCCCCTTGCCAGAGAAATTTCTTGAACATACTTAGCATGTCCGCACAAGTTTTCTTCGGGGTTGCCATGCCAGACAATTGATATATAGGAATAACTTGAAGAACAAATCTTAGAAGGATAACTCTGCTTGGAGTATTTAATGCCCTAAAGGACCAATTCATCATTCGTTTATGAATTTGAGTTATAATAGCTTTCCATCCACTGGTTTTCAGGGAATTTTTAGACAACGGCATACCAAGATATTTCGAGGGCAGAGTCCCCATAATAACCCTAGGGTCCGGGTAAGGAACCTTTTATATTGGGGGTAGTATTAAAGACGAAAACATTTGATTTATCTTTTTTAATTTGAGTACCAAAAGCGACCATAAACAGATTCAATATATCCAGGATATCTTTACATTCAAAGAGAGTGGCTTGACAGAACAACATTATATCATCAACAAATTGTTGATGAGACAAAGTAAGATCTCATCCCCAAAGCTTCAGGCCTTTTAGGGCACCATCTCGAACATTTTCTTAATAAATCTTCCCAATCCTTTAGCAGCTATGATGAACAAGAAGGGGTACATATGATCTCCCTGTCTAAGACTACGAGAAACATTAAAATAACATGAGGGAGACCCATTTACAACGATAGAGAAATGAGAAGTGGTAATGAAAGATAAAATCCATTGCACCCATCTTTCATCAAATCCAAATGATAGTAAAATCTGCTACAAATATTTCCAATTTAGACTATCATAGGCTTTTGCCAGGTCTACATTTATAAGAATTCCTTTGGATTTGAGACTATGAAGGGAATGAATAGCTTCCTGAGTAGTGACAATCCCATCAAGAATTTGTCTACCTTTTACAAACCCTGTTTGCTTTGGAGAGATGAGGGCTGGCAGTATAGGTTTTAGTCTATTCACCATTACAGTAGACAGAATTTTATAAATAAGATTACATAAAACAATGGGACAAAAACCAGAAGGAGTATCACACTTGTCTTGTTTGGGAATCAAAGTAAGAAAGGTAGAATTCAAAACAGGAAATACCTGACGTGTTCTTCTGGATTCCTCTACTAGCTCCATAATGTCCTTCCCTAAGAAGTGGCAAGAGGCTTGATAGAATTATGCTGTATAGCCATCAGGTTTGAGCACTTTGTTCTTAGGCAGCTCTTTCACTATATCTTCCACCTATTTCATTGTTATTTCTCTGAGTAGTGCTAAGTTCTGATCTCTGCTGACTACTGCAGGAATATATGCTTTAACAGATCAATTGCCACTGACCTATCTAGATTTGGCTCTGTAAGGATTTCCTTAAAGTGATCTACCAACTCGTTTTCCAGGTCTTGATGCTCTACCAGACGATTCCCTTCCGGGTCTTTGAGAGAGAAGATCTTGTTATGTTGATGCCGTTGTATCATAGCTTTATGGAAAAAACTAGAGTTCTTTTCCCCTTCTCAAAGCCATTGTATTCTTGATTTATGCTTCCATAATATCTCTTCCTGGATTCTACGCTCCTCAATCTTATTAATAAGTGTTCCTTCCTCTTTAATTAAATCAGGAGATCTCCCCATTAAAATCATTTGTTGTTGGATTTGTTGCATATGCCCTTGGAGTTTTTCTTTCTCCTTATGAATGTTACAAAATTCTATTTTATTCCATTTTTGGATCTTTTGCTTGAGCTCCTTTAATTTCAATTGAAACTTATGCATACAGTTCCTTCCTGTAAATCAACTCTCCTCCCACCAGCTATGGACTTTATGCATAAATGAGGAGTCTCTGATCCAGAAAATTTCAAATCTAAACGACTGCTTATTTTGTTGCTATTTCATGTCCACCTCCAGTCATATTGGCCAATCGTCTGACCCCATGCATGGTAAGATAATTGCCTCATAAAATAGATCCAGACCAACAAATTCTTCTGAGACTAAAAACCGATCAAGATGTGAGGCTACTTGGGGTATTCCTCCCTTCTATTAATATTCCACGTGAATTTACCATTAATAGTCAGAACATCTACCAATCGAGTGTATTTTATGAGATTAGTAAACTCTTCCATCTCGTGATTATACCTGCCAGTTCCCCCCTTTATTTCATCTGCACTTACCACCATATTGAAATCCCCACCTACCAGCCAGTATTTATCCAGATTTAATAATTTAATACTTCTAAAACTTGTAAAGAAAGCTTGTTTATCTCCTAGAACAATAGGACCATAAACTGATGATACTGAGAACCATTCTTTTGTTCCTAGTAATCTAAATCTTCCCGTTAGAATCCAAGGCAAACCTATCCAACCTTCAGCCAACATTTCTGTCGGGTTCCATAGGATTGCTATACCTCCTGCACTCCTATGAGCATCTATTGCAATCACTTCATACCTTGGTTTTAGTCTGCTACTAATGTCTTCCAGGCATTCCCCAGACACTTTGGTTTCCTGAAGAAGAACCAGATGGATTTCTTTTGTCAGTCTCTCTTGGAAGTATCTTTGTTTGCCTTTACTAGTAAGGCCCCTTATATTCTAGGAGATGAATATCATTAAGTAATTTTATTTAGTCTCTGGAAAAAAATTGAGATCGGTACTCTATGTGCAAAGTTAACCAACATTTCGCCAACCGTTTGAATGGATTCTTGCAATGTCTTCCTCCCTCTTTTTTTTCTTGTTTTTGTCTTCAAAGGTGCCTCTTGACCGATTTTTTGAGGTATGGATGTCTGGCTAGCTAATTCTACTTCTCTTCTTGCCTGTGTAGTTATATATTGCTCGAAAGTTTCCTTGTATAGTACTTTCTAATCTTTAGGGATGAATCTATCATCCAAAATTTTCCATTCTTGCAATAATTGTTTCATGACAAGTTCCTCTTTACTAAGTTCATCCTTCGTAATATCGATCTCCATTTCTGCCTGTTCCATAATATCCTGTTGTTCCTCCTGATTTGAACCCTCTATGGGAGCTTTTCTCTTGGCCTTTGCCAGTTTTGCAAGAGTTGTTAGTGGGTTCTCCTCATTCATTAAGTCTCCATATTTTTCCTCCTCAACTTGTTCTTGTAATACTTCATACCTATTTTTGCTTTTCCTTTGAGGTTTTTGCTAACTTTGAGGGTTTCCTTGCTGTCTCCCTTGCCTTATTTTACTTGTAACCCTCTGAAACCCTTCATCCTTGTCTCCTTTACCCTCTGTAGCTTGATTCTTAAGTGTCTTCTCAGGGTTATTGAGAGGACATGTTTTATACAAATGCCCATACTCATGCCATCTTCTGCACCGAAACATAATATGTTCATAATCTATCAGTTGCTGCCAGACTTCTCTTGCATATTGTGATTCAATTGATTTAGGAAGAGGCTCTGTAATGTTCATGTAAACACATATCCGGGCAAAGGACGTATACCTTCCTCTTCTAGTAGTTTCTGCAATCTTTGCAAATCTACCTAATGAGTTCCCTATGCCTTCTAGGGTTTCTGGGTCCCAAAAAGCCATGGGTAAGGAAAATAGGTGGACCCACACAAGGGCCAAAAGGAACTACTCCTATTATGGATTATAACATTCTTCCCAATGCCTTAAAAATAGGCCTGCATTATGCTAAAAGTACAGTCCCCCTTCAAAGACCCTGTCCTTGTCTAATAAATTAGTAAAAATAACTGTAAAAAATCCTCTGGCACCAAATTTAACATCAATATGCCCCTTTGGCTGCCACTTAATATGGATCCATTTGAGTAAATCTTTCTCAGTTGGCCAGATTCTGATAAACTTACAAATAAGAGCATGATCGTTCATATAATCCCTATAATGGTCTGATTTATTTACAGGAATTATAAAATGAGGTTTTTTAGAATCTTTAGGCAGACATTGACCCCTTTGTTTCACCTACCATTATGCCCTCAAAACCGGCCTAGCATTAGGGCCCGCTGCCCCAGACTACCTGGAATTCTTTCCGCTTCTATCCCCTGATGTGACAT
This sequence comes from Pinus albicaulis, assembly GCA_034641835.2. Lineage (NCBI taxonomy): Eukaryota > Viridiplantae > Streptophyta > Pinopsida > Pinales > Pinaceae > Pinus > Pinus albicaulis. The sequence goes on from JAXQQM020084942.1 coordinate 243,290, forward strand.
TCCTGTAGGAGGGGATTTCTCCCCCCCAGATGTTGCAGGCATCGTTTTCAGCCAGAGCCAACTGCCATCTCTTGTCTCCGCTGATTTTACTGACAGAGCTTGCTACCAAACCCTATTGTGGTGCGATTCTCCAAAAACCCTAGCTTCTCTCTCCGCTCCTCAACAAATTTTAAAAATCCAATAAACGACAAAGACAATAATATTTTATTATTATTATTATGAATTTGAATCTATTTTTACTATAAAAAAATGATTCTATTGCAAGATTTTTAATTTTTTTTTATCTGACTATTTTTGACCATCCAAACAATTTCTCAGTTTCCATAAAAAACTCTAATTGAACCGAGAGGTGCAATCTACAACCCAGTATGACCCTGATGTCAAGTATGTCACGTCCTCAAAAAATAATAAATTTTATTTTTGCTAATGTCGGCCAAAGCATTAAATTAATCTTTAATTTTATATAGCTTGAATATTTAGATTATACATAGCTTTTTTAACTTATTAATGGGATGAGATTATATAATTTGAATGGATAGTAAATTATCTCAACCATTTAATAATTGCTTTATTATATACGTGAATTTGAATGGATTATAAATTTACCTTTAACAACAAAAATTACTACTTTGAATTTCCAAATTAAGTAAAATTTTAAACATCTTTACTCTTTACTAAAGTCAATACCATTTCCTAAATCAAAGGAAAAGAGTTAATTCAACACAAATAATCAAAATCCAAAATCTTTTAATATTTTTTTTAATTAAATATTTGTAAAATAAAGATTTAAAAAGAAAACCCATGTTCCATGGATAAATTAAAATCTTTAAAGATATAAATATTTCCCCAAAAAAATTGCAATATTTCAAAATTTAAATAAATACAAATCTAAATAAACCGGAGGTATGGTAAATAAATAAAACCTATTTTTATACTTACTCCACAGCTATGGTAAATAAATAAATATATATATAAACTAGATGTATGGTAAATAAATAAAAACTTCTTTTTATATTTACTCCATAAACCTTTTTATATTTAAAAAAACTCAAAAACGAGTTTTATTTAGATGAAGCCTATGGGATAAATACCATGGGACAAATTAATATTGATACCATGGGCTAAATACCATGGGCCAAATACCATATTTATAAAAGAAGTATGATAAATAAATAAATATAAGAAAGGTATAAAGAGGTATGATAAATAAGTAAATAGAAAATATGTATAAAGAGGTATGGTAAATAAATAAATATAAAAGAGGTATAAAGAGGTAAGGCAAATTAATAAAAATATATCAAATATAATTATAAATAAAAATATAAATAAACGAGAGGTATGGTAAGTAAATAAAACCTCTTTTCATATTTACTCCATAATCTGCTTTATATTTACAAACACTCAAAAAACAGGTTTTATTTAGGTGAAGCCTATGGTCCAAATACCATGGGATAAATTATTATTAATACCATGCAAAAAAACCTTATTAACCCTAATATAATATTAAAAGATTATTATTATTATTATTAAATCTAATACTCATATTAATATATTATAATATTAATATTATTAAATTTGATAACTTTCTATTAATACAATATTAAATTTATTATATTATAGTGTTTATAAATATATCATGATATATATTAACTCTAGATATATATGGGATGGAAGAACGAAGATATAGAGTGATAGAGGTGGAGATATAGAGGGATTGACAAGGGAGAGATGGAGATTAACTAAAGGAAAGGGGAGAGGAGGAATGAAGAGCGAGAGAGGAAGACACAAATATGGAGGAGGGAGAAAGAGAAGGAGAGGGGGAGGGAGATAGTGATAGGATTAGAGGAGAGAGAGATGGTGGAAGAGAGAGGGGGATAAGTGAGAAAGGGAGAGAGAGATGGCAGAAGAGAGCGAGAGGTAAAAGAGAAAGGGAGAGATAGGAAAGACCATAGAGAGGACTTGAGAGAGGGAGGGATAGAGAGATGGAGTTAGAGGGGGAGAGAGGGAGGGAAGAAGAAATATATAGAGAGAGAGAAGTGGAGAGAGAGAGAGGGAGTGACAAGGGAGAGATGGAGAGAGAGTGTGTATGTTTAGGGGTGAGATAAAGAGACAAAGTTGGATATATGGAGAGAAGTGGGGAGAGAAGGAGACAGGGAGGGATATAGTAATGTATTTGGAGGGAGAGAGGGGCAGAGAGAGAGAGAGAGAGAGAGAGAGAGAGAGAGATGGGGAAGCGAGAGGGAGGTAGGAGAGAAAGGGAGGGAGGGGAAGGATGAGAGAGAGTACTTGAAAGAGAGGACGAAAATGATGGGGTAAGAGAGAGTATTGGACAGAGAGAGAGAGAGAGAGAGAGAGAGAGAGAGAGATCAGGGAAGAGAGAGGGAAGTAGGAGAGATAGGGAGAGAGAGGAAGGACGGAAGAGGGGACTTGAGAGAGAGGAGGAGAGAGGGATTGATAGAGAGATGGAGTTGGAGGGGGAGAGAGGTAGGAAATAAGAAATATAGAGAGTGATAAGTGGAGATAGAGAAGGAGTGACAAGGGAGAGACAAAGAGAGAGTTTGTATGTTTGGGGGTGAGATAAAGAGACAAAGAAGGAGAGATGGAGATAAGGGGGGAGAGAAGGAGAAATAAGGAGAGAGCGAGGGATATAGTAACATAGTTGGTGAGTGAAGAGTGTGTGTGTGTGTGTGTGAGAGAGAGAGAGAGAGAGAGAGATGGGAGAGAAAGGGAAAGAGAGGAAGGAAGAGAGAGGATGTGAGAGAGTAGAGAGAGGGAGGGAAAGAGAGATTGAGTTCAAGGGGGAGAGAGAGGGAGGAAAGAAGAAAGACATAGAGAGATAAAGGTGGAGAGAGAGAGAGAGTGAGTGAGTGATAAGGAAGATGGAGAGAGAGGGAGAGAGGACAGAAGGAGGAAAGAGAGATATTAGTGCGGGAGAGGGAGAGAAGGGGAAGATAGAGATATAGATGGAAGGTGAAGAGAGGGAAGAAGATAGATACGGGGAGAGGGATTGAGTGACAAAGAGATTGATAGATATGGAGTGCGATAGCATGTGTGTTTAGGGGGTTGAGATAGAGAGACAAAAAAAAGAAAGATGGAGGGGGATATAGATATGGATGGAGTGTGGAGAGAGGGAAGAATATTTATTGCACTAGATGGATTGATTTAAGTGGAGATGGTGATTTCTAATCATATTTGATTATTTTCACTAGATTCATCGATTTTAGTGTGGATATTTATTTCTAATGATATTTTATTACTTGCACTAGATGCATTGATTTCAGTGTAGGTGGTGATTTCTAATACTATTTTATTGCTTGCATTGTATGTGTTGATTTCAATGTAGATGTTGATTTATAATTATATTTTTTTGCTTTCACTAGATGCATTGATTTCAATGTAGATGATTTCCAATCCTATTTGATTGTTTGCACTAAATGCATTGATTTCAGTGTAGAAGTTATTTTCTAATATTATTTGATTGCTTGTATTAAATGCATGCATTTATTTCAATGTAGATGTTGACTTTTGATTTGACGTAATTGGATATATGATGGTACATTAATTTTAAAGTGATTGGATTAACAATATGCATTGATTTTAGTGTAAGCACAAAACATTATTGAAAATGTACATTGATTTTTGTGTTATAGTAATTTAACATAAATATTGGAGAGCAAGAGAGACAAAAAAGAAGAGATGGAGGGGGATATAGATATGGATGGAGGGTGGAGAGAGGGAAGAATATTTCTTGCACTAGATGGATTGGTTTAAGTGGAGATGGTGATTTCTAATAATATTTGATTATTTGCACTAGATTCATCAATTTTAGTGTATATATTTATTTCTAATGATATTTGATTACTTGCACTAGATGCATTGATTTCAGTGTAGGTGATGATTTTAATACTATTTGATTGCTTGCACTGAATGTGTTGATTTCAATGTAGATGTTGCTATTAGCGGGGGAGAGGGAGAGAAGGGGAAGATAGAGATATATATGGAAGGTGAAGAGAGGGAAGAAGATAGAGATGGGGAGAGAGAGGGAGTGACAGAGATTGATAGATATGGAGTGCGAGAGCATGCATGTTTAGGGGGCTGAGATAGAGAGACAAAAAGGAAGAGATGGAGGGGGATATAGATATGGATGGAGGGTGGAGAGAGGGAAGAATATTTCTTGCACTAGATGGATTGATTTAAGTGGGGATGGTGATTTCTAATCATATTTGATTATTTGCACTAGATTCATTGATTTGAGTGTAGATATTTATTTCTAAAGATATTTGATTACTTGCACTAGATGCATTGATTTCAGTGTAGGTGGTGATTTCTAATACTATTTGATTTCTTGCATTGGATATGTTGATTTCAATGTAGATGTTGATTTATAATTATATATTTTTGCTTGCACTAGATGCATTGATTTCAATGTAGATGATTTCCAATCCTATTTGATTGTTTGCACTAAATGCATTGATTTTAGTGTAGAAGTTATTTTCTAATCTTATTTGATTGCTTGCATTAAATGCATTGATTTCAATGTAGATGTGGATTTCTTATTTGATGTAATTGGATATATGATGGTACATTAATTTTAAAGTGATCTGATTAACAATATGCATTGATTTTAGTGTAAACACAAAATGTTATTGACAATGTACATTGATTTTTGTGTTATAGTAATTTAACCTAAATATTGGAGAGAAAGAGAGACAAGGTATCATGTTTACTACAACAACTCGAGCTAAAGATTTAAATGATTTACGATTTAAATTTTCTTTTTTTTTCTTCAGATAATCGATATGAAAAGATGACAAAACTAACAAGGGTGAAAATAAGAATAGTAGAAGAGAATAGTTTGAGATTGATAACAATGAAGACTATTTGAACATGAGTATATTCTTATTATTCACATTTTCTATCTTTCAACACTATTATTGTCACTTTGCATTCAAAAAAATTATTTTATCATTTTTCATCATTAAAGTTATTAACAATATTTATCATCTCAACAAAGTGAGGTAACTAAGAAAATTTAAAATTAAAATGATCTAGTTAATCTCAGAAATATTTAGCATATTTAAAATGATTATATTAATATTTGATATATATATACATATTATTGATAAAAGTAATCCATACCTTTGATAAATTTTCATTGGCAGCACACAACTGAAACGAGCCGAGATCCATCTTAACTTCAGATCTGTCAAGCGCCTAGAGGGATCAAATCTCTCAAGGTGCAAACATTTCCTCAAGTTTTGCACTCAAAAAAGAAGTTTTCACTTCGAGATATTTAATCCCTCTATGTACTTGATAGATCTGGAGTTAAGATAGATCTAGAGTGGTTTAACTCTAATTAAATATAATTGTGAGAAAATCCAAACAATTTCTCCCAATAAACAACTCCAATTTAATATAATTGAGAGAAAATTTGATGTCAATATCTGGCTAGCATATAAAAATGCTTCACCATCAACACATCTAATTCCTAGTTTGGCAATATGAATGACAGATATCATGCCTGGTTTCTCGGCCAGTGTTTTGTCTTGATTTTAATCCATTGTCACATCTAGATACCTCGGTTTTACCAATCTTCATTCTTAGTTCTTACCCAACATATAAGTAGTTAACTAATAAATATCTCTGCTTATTAGGATTCCGTGGTCCAAAATATCTCTGATAGTTTTTATTTTTCACACTTGGTTTTTAATTTCAATTTTAAATGGAATGGGGATTAAATTTCACATAAATTATTTAATTATAAATACAAGTATATATAAATTTACCTCAATTCTATGTAAAATTTTGAAGAAACATCCAGCATTTACCATGGACATTCTACCCATAGTGAAAGAAAAATAAAATCTAAAATAATATTAGAAAAAAATATTGAGTTTTATAAAGTAAATTTTGATGAAGCTTAGTAAGATAATATAATAAGAAAATAAGTAGTAATCTTAAGGTTTACTCTAATATTTTTAAGTTTTTGTTTTTTAATAGTTATATTTTTAGATTAATATTGAGTAGTTTTTATAATTAGAGTTTTAGATTAATATCGAGTAATTTTTATAATTTAAATGTTATAAATATTTTTTTAGGGTATTGAATTTATTTTTATGTTTGATAATGTAGTTATATGTTTTTTTTGATTAATCACATTAATAAGAATACAGTTAGGAAATATTTAAGAAATATTTATTAAATAAATTAATTTCAATAAATAATCTTTTAAAAATAATTATAAAATTATTCATAAATAAAATGTGAATATAAAAATAATAAAAAAGAAAATAGGATAAAAGAATTAGAATGAGATCAAAATAATAATGAAAATATTATAAAAATAAGAATGGAGGTTTAAGAAGATAAATAAAAACAAAAAAAATTAATCGAAGGATTCTAATAAAGAAAAGAAGAAATTAAGAAATAAATAATTTAAATATATAGTAATTTTAAATAAATATTTAAAAATTTTATAATGTTAAAAAAAGATTGACAGTGAAATCTAATTTGTTTAAATAAACTGAAAACCAGTGAAAATTAAAAGTGCAAAAAGTCAAAATTTTAAAATAATAAAGATTAAATATAAAAATATTTACCATATAACCTTTTTCAAAAAGAAATACCTGCATTATATATTATTTTACAACATACTTTTTTTAAACTCTTGACTCCAACCTTCCACGTCCACAGAAAATGAGTGAAAACGTCGGACGCATGTTTATTAGTGATCTGGTAGAGCAAGCCAAGTCAGCAGCCTTCATAGCAGTTTTCATTTCATAGAATTTGCATGCGTTAAATTCTTCACATCAATTATATGTTTTCGGAGTTGCGGCAATAGAAATAGTTTTTGGTTTGAATCTGTAAATATTTTTTTTTTAAATTAGGTAATTGCAGTGTTTGAATTAATTTTTTAATGGTAGAAATGGAAATCAAAATTCTTAAATTACCCAAAATATCAAAATTTAATTATAACCCAAATTTTCAAAAAAATATACCCAAGTTTTTCATAATCTTATCGAAATTTTCTAAATTATTTTGTGCACTTCTTAGAGTACTGCTATGTTTTCGGTAATCTGTAAACGGGTAAAGCAAGTCGAAGTCACATTCTCTTTATTTCATAGAATTTATACCTTTGAAAGATTATATAAAGTAATTAATTCATAGAATTTTGGTTATTCAAAACTATACGAAAAAAATAGGAGGATGCTAACTTTAATGAGAACAACGTAGTATAGTCTCTCTCTGGTTAGATTAAGGCCATGGATTTTTTTTTGCAGGGCCCACATTCTCTTTTTATTTGAGAAATAAGTGTGGGAATTTGAAAGTGCATAGGGTTGAGCGACAATAAATGATTTATTTGTGGATAGTGTTAAAGTGGAAACTAAATTTTTGTTGTAGATAGTGTAGATTTTTTTTTTTTATTATTATTATTGTAATTGTAAGCTTTTTGTTTTTTACAAGGAAAGTTTTGTATGCATTCATAAATGACGTTAGAATTGTTTTCATAATAATATTAATTATTTTAATTAATTTTTTAAGTTCTTGACAAGAAAAGTTTTGTATTCATTTATAAATGACATTAAATTTATTTACATAATAATATTAATTGTTTTAATTAATTAATTAAGACCATATTTTCATAATTTTTGGTTACTCGAAATTTTGCCATTATTTACAAGCGGGCATAAGTCGTAATTGCAGTGTCAAGGTAAAATAAAAGTTTTAATTGTGCACAATGCAGAAGGGAAATCCATGTTCTCTTTGTGAAGAATTTTTGTTGTAATTAGTGCAGATTTTTTGAAACATTGTAAGTTTCGCACAAAAAAACCTCTACGCGAGGAAGCTTTGGGTAATGAAACATTGATTCTGCAGAACTGGCCTCGTTGCATGCATTCACAAATGACACTGAATTTGATTTCATATTTATATTAACAGTTTTAATTAATCGATTAATGCCATGTTTATTTTTGTGGGGCTCTCATTCTCTTTCTATTCGATATTTTGTCATTATTTACGCCTTCACATAAGTAGGGGAACTGTGGAGGGTCGAGGGAAAATAACAATTTTAATCGTTCATAGTGGAGAAGGGCAGTGACGGTTTTCTTTGTGTGGAGACTTTTATTGTAAGTTGCGTTGATTTTTTTTATACATCGTAGACATCCACCAAATAGTGAAAGCTCAACACAAAGAAAACTCTGTACAATGAAACACTGATCTCTACAAATACATCTTTCTTGCATGCATTCATTAATTAGTGTAAATTTTATTTCACAATAATATTAGTTAGTTTAATTAATCGATTAAGGCCATGTTTCTTTTTGTAAGGCCCACATTCTCTGGTCATTGGAGATTTTGTTGTTATTTACACATTCACATAAGTGCGGAAACTGCGCATAAGGACAGTAAAATTTTTAATTTGGCATAATGCAGAAGGGAAGTGAATGTTTTCTTTATGTCTAGTACAAAAGTGGAGTTGAAACTTTTATTGTACATAGTGTAAGATACATTTTAAGCTAGTCAAAACTTTTATTGTTCATGGTGCAGATTTTTTTGATATATTTTAAGCTTCTTCCAAATAGTGAAATATGAACGTAAGGAAACATTTGCACAAGGACAACTGCAAGGAAGCTTTGCATAATGAAACATTGATTCCTACAAATCAGGCTTCTTTGCATGTATTCATAAATGATACTTTTTTGGTTTATAGCAAGGTGTTTTTTAAGGATTCAAATACTATGCCTATGTATAGTATTATATGTCACTATTCTAGGTTGAAAAGTCACACATATAGAATGTGGGTGAATATTCACTGAAAACACATATACTTCACTATTAAAATTGGTAAAATTTTGCCAAATATTATCCATTTAAACATATATATATATATGTAAAAATATGTGAACTTTTAACACAATGAGAACATATTTTTTCAAAAAATGTTCAAAAATAGCCAATTAGTGAAATTTCGCTCCTAAAATTTTCCCTAGATTATAATTATTTAAATTCCTTGTACAAAGATTTCATTGTCCAGAGGAAGCTTACTCTGCTTAATGAAAGCTTTCATTGTAAGTTGAGAGATCCACACAGATCAATGAAAGCTTTCATTGTAAGTTGAAAGATCCACACAAGGAAGCTCAACCCAATGAAACATTTGTCCCTGCAACACTCTAGCTTCCCTGTATGCATTCATAAATGACATTGAATTTGTTTTCATAATAATATTAATTGTTTTTAACAATTGATAAAAATTATTATTAAATAGTTTTTTTTTTTGTCATAAAGTTAAATGAATTTAATTTATATTTATGATTTTTATGTTTATAGTTTTTTAAGCAGAGCTTTCCTTGTGCAGACCTTTCACTATGCGGAGGAAGCTTCCTCTACACATTGAAATATTTCATTGTAATCTCTGCACAAAGAAAGCTCTTCCTCCACACAATGAAATATTTCATTGTAATCTCTACACAAAGCTCCCCACAAGGAAAAATTGACCCCTGCAATTATAGCTTCCCTAATAATATTAATTACTAAATTTTCTTTCATAATAATATTAATTGTTTTTAGAAATTGATAAAATTTATGATCAAGTAATTTTTTTTGGTCATAAAGTTATATTAATTTAAGTTATATTTATGATTTTTATATTTAAAGTTTTTTAAATGGAGCTTTCCCTATGAAGTTTTCACTTTACAAAAGAAGGTTCCTCTACATAATGAAATTTTTCATTGCAAGCTTCACACAATGAAAGCTTCACAGAAAGAATCTCCACATAATGAAAAATTGATCTCTACAAATCTGGATTCCCTACATGCATGAAAGCTTCACGCAAGGAAGCTCCACACAATGAAAAATTAATCCTTACAACTCTAGATTCCCTATATGCATTCATAAATGGCACTGAATTTTCTTTCATAACAATATTAATTGTTTTCAGCAATTGAAATTTATTATTATTAAACAAATATGATTTCATCATAAACTTAAATTAATTTAATCTATATTTATTATTTTAGGTTTATGAACACAGTTAATAGTTGAAAGGAGACTAATATTTGTCTTATTATTTCATTGCATGATTATACCTCAGTTGAAAGGAGACTAATATTTGTCTTATTATTTCCTTGGGTGATTATACCTCTATATAGGTGTTGAAGAAGTCTACTGCTAATTAACCAATTCACAATGAAACGTTGATCTCTACAACTTTGGCTTCCCTTATGAAACTTATCGAATATGTATTGGCAACATACATGTAAAAAAAATGCATAATGAACCATCTTTCTTGTTAAAATTATGTTACAAAAGCTTCACAAATCTTAGATATTTTAATTTTTGATTTTCGTTGTAACATAACAAGAGAGAAAAATTCCGCACTTCTGCTTGCATTAGCCCATGGCACAATTATCCCACACAATTATGGTTTTTAAATTATCAAATATACTTAATATTAATTACTTTGCATAATGCATCAATGAATAATTACCGTGCAATGTGTGGAGAACTATATTTTTAAGTGGAGCTTTCCTTGTGTAGAGCTTTCATTGTAAACTGATATTTCCGAACAAGGAAACTATGGACAATGAAACATTGATCCCTCCAACTTGCATGGATTCATAAATGACATTGAATTTAATTTATTAAAAAAACTTTCTCTACACAATGATATTTTTCATTGTAAACTAAATCTCTAAACAAGGAAACTATGCACAATGAAACATTGATCACTCCAACTTGCATGGATTCATAAATGACATTGAATTTGATTTCATAATAATATTAATTGTTTTCAACAATTGATATAGTTTATTATTAAAAAATTCGAATTGGTCATAAAGTTAAATTAATTTAATTAATTTTATGAGTTTTAGTTTTATATTTTTTTAAGTGGAGTTTTCCTTGTGTGGAGCCTTCACTGTGTGGAGGAAGCTTCCTCTCCATAATGAAAGTTTTCATCGTAAGCTCCACACAAGGAAGTTCCCTGCAACTCTAACATAGTGAATAATTAATAGGAGAATAATATATGTCTTAAGATTTCATTATGAAATTATACCTCTGTACAGGTGCAGAAGAAGCTTTCATTATGTAGAATATGAAGATAGGGGAAAGGCACAATGTAGAAGAAGGAGAAAGGGTGAGCGAAAAGTTTGGATTGTAGAGGAGCGGTGAAAATTTTCATTATGCAAAGTAGAGAAGGGAAATGGATGTTTTCATTGTGCAGAGTGTGAAGGGACAATGAGCATCAGGTGTACTGTGTAGGAAAAAATGATTCAAATTAACAAATTCTCTTGCACTCATTTTCTCCCCGGACTCTTTCTATTGTGCTTCCTCCACAACCTTTCTCCTTCCTTTGCAAATCACAAAATTAGGCTTCCTTGGGAAAAATAAAATTATCCTTTTTGTACATTCCTAACTTCACATATTAAATTAGTCTTATGCAGAGTGTGGAGGAAGAAATCTTATTCACATGATTAAAAATATACTTAATTTAATATTGCATAATAATAATAATTAATGCATAAATGTGGAATTATAATTTATTCAAAATAAAAAAACCAATGGTTTCAAGCAAGTTGTATAAGTTCATTGGGCATAAGTTCACTGCACATATTTCGGAGGGACAATAAACATTTACAGTGTGCGAAGCGTAAAGGGGCAATGAAAATTTAAATTGTGAGGAATATGGAGGGGAAATGGACATTCGAATTGTGCAGAGTTCCTTATATTTGCACATACTCCTTTTGCAATTAAATTATGTTCATGAAAATAACTATGGTTAAAGAGGTGTCTAGAATAATTAAATCGATGCTCTATTTAAAAACTCGTCTCCCAAGATTTCTTTGGTGCACAAATATATGGATTTTTTAAAGACATTTGGCATAAATACTCAAAACTAAGGGGGGCTCAACATATATGTGGAGGAAGGAGAGAGTGTGTGTTAAATCTGCATGCGGAGGGGCAATCAACATTTTCATTGTATGGAGTGAACAATGAAAGCCTTTCCCACACTTTTTCATTCTAAAAAAATTAAAAAGATTAATTCTACCTATACTAGGAATTTGTTTTTTTTGGAATAATAGTTCTTTAATTTTCGAAAAGTTCTTATTATGCTTATCAACAATATGACTTAGTTTTATATTTTTTTAAGAGGATCTTTTCTTGTGCATAACTTTCACTGTGTGGAAGAAGCTTCCTCTACATAATGAAAGAATTAATTCTAAGCTCCAGAAAATAAATGCTCTGCACAATGAAACATTGATCCCTACATTTGTAGCTATCCTACATGCATTCATAAATGACATTGGATTTGCTTGCATAATAATATTAATTATTTTTAGCATTTCATAAAATTTATTAATAAATAAATTTTATTTTTATTATAAAGTTAAATTAAATTAATCTATCTATTTATGCGGGCCGATCGAGTTAATAAGTGGCCTCTCGGCACCCACGTTGCATCCCAAAGATGGAGTGAGGCCATGCCCACATGGCCCCTCAAAGGAGAACAACACACATCAATGTGCCTTGGATGCGAAAGAAAATGGTATTAACTGCCTCTCCTTCAATCTCAGGTTTAAGGCAGCAGTATTTGGTTTTGGCGGTCACGATGGACGAGAGGCAAGAGCCAGACGGAAACCATTCACGATTTTTAAGCCCTGCTGTGGCTGCTTTTGGTCGCCCTTCGGTGCGGCAGGCACTCCAACACAGCAAGACGACTGCTGTGGCGAGATGCGCGTCCGGGCTCCGTTCCGGAACATCACGGCGGCTCACTTCTCCACCAATGTGGCTTGCCGCGGGAGCTTTCCGACTCTTATGACATCTCGAGAGCCACCTTCTGCTGTGTATTCCGTCCTCCTCACCCCACTCAACTCGTGTTCTTCGTCACCGCCCTTTCGCCCTTCTCCGCCCACCTCGCATGTAGCAGTAGTCACCCCGGTAGCATCTCCTCGCCCTCACCCCTTCTCCGGAACCCCTTTCTCGGCAAGACTCGCTCGTCATTTGCCGATGCCATGCCCCGACTACCGCGCAGCACGAGGCCTCGTCGAGGCGTGAGTCGAGGGCGCTCTTCCGTCCCTCTTCCTCCCCGCCCCCACTCGACCTTAGCTCCTCCTGGACGAGGTGACACCACCCCCGCGTTCATCACGTGATGGCCGTCGAAGAAATAGAGGTAGGGGTGGCGAGCAGGCGTAGGACGAGGCAGTATGCAAGCGCACCAAAATGCTTCGACATTCTCGTCGTTCTACTTCGAGGCCTTCCGATTTTCCCTATGAATTGTCCTAATCCTTCCTGCCGCCCTCGATGATATCACCCATCCCGGCAGCCCTCTCCTCTTCTTCATAGGAGCCGTGGCACCTCCATCCGCACTACCCAAAACGCGGAATTTCTGCCCTTCTACCGCACTTCTTATGATTCCCACTCACTACCCGCCCCTATCATCAGAGCCCTTCCGGGAGGAAAATTCTCTCATTCGGCTGCCACCCCCGCTCCCCGATCCTTGCCCCATTCCCCCCCTCACGCAGATATTAGCACCGGCGCGCGCCGTAACATGGCCTGGCTGCACCAGAAGGACAGAAGACAAGAAAGACAGAAATGAATACGCGTGTGGTGGAAGAGGAACCGCTCGTCCCCCGAGGACAAGAGTCGTACCGTTCACTCATTGCCGGGTTCATCATGATTAACTATTTTAGAAGCTCACTTGTTGAGCATTTTGATGGTTTTTGCTTTGTTTTTAAAAATATCTACATGCTTTGTTTAAGTCTCTCGCCTCTGCCTCTCCTATGAAGCGCCCAACTATCGGGATGAACAATGGGTTCGCTTCCACCAGGGCGACCTCCACTTCATGACAGCGTAGCTAATCTACCTGCATCGGCTCCGGCTCTACAGCAGCGCAATTCCAGCAGCTTTGTACCGCATTTTTAACAGAATTAGTCAGATTTAGAAAAAAATTAAATTAATTTATATTTATAATTTTTAGGCTTATAGTTTTTTAAGTGGATCTTTCCTTATGCCAAGCTTTCACTGCAAAAGAAAGCTCGTACAATGAAGGCTTTCATGATAAGCTCAAGACAATGAAAGCTACCGACAATGAAACATTTATCCATAATAACTATGGTTTCCTCGTATATATTCATAAATGACATTGAAATTGCTTTCATAATAATATCAATTGATAAAATTTGTTATTAAACAAATGCGATTTTTCTTAAAGTTCAATTAATTTAATTTATATTTATGAATTTTAGTTTTACCGGACATAGTTAATAAACATAAGTAGATTAATATATGTCTTAGGATTTCATTATGTGATTATCTCTTTATATTTATTTACAAGAATCTTTCATTATGAAGAATATGAAGATAAGTGATAGACACAATGTGGAAGAAGAAGAAAGAGTGAGGAAAAGCGTAGTTTGTGGAGGAGAAGTGAACAAATACTCCCGTACTCAATTTCTCTCCACATTCTTTGTCAGCATCTCCTCCTATAAACTTGCTCCTTCCTACTTAAAAATCATAGAATCCAACCTTTTGTACATCAACTCTTCATATTAAATTAGTCTATGTAGAGTGCAAAGGAAGAAATATTCTTCACACTCACTCTATTAAAAATCACCTAATTTTCCAAAATTTCATAATAATAATATTTAATGCACAAATGTGAAATCACAAATGAAAGAGAAATAAACATTACACCATTTGAATGAACACCAATGACTTCCAAGAAGCTACACAAGTTCATTGTGCAACTTTTCAATGAGCGTAAACATTTACAGCATTATGGAGTGTGGGAGTGGAAGTGAACACTCGATTTTGTGAGTTCCTTATCTTTGCACATACTCCTTTTCACAGAATTAAGTTATGTTCAAGAAAATAAATCATATTAAATAGGTAAGTATGTAATACTTAAGCCGTTGCTTTTTTTTTAACTTCATACAAAGAGATCTTCGGTGCACAAACATATGGATTTTTTTAAAGATAATAGATATAAATACCTGTAAGGTAGGGGGAGTGAGGCTCCAAAAATATGTGGAGAGGAAGGAAATCAAACATTTTATATCAGGAAAATGTATACCCAGAAATCGAAATTTCAAGTATAAAATTAATATATAAATTTCATTTCTAAATATAGAAAGAGCTTTCATTATTAAAAATAGGAGGTATAAAAATCACAATGAAATCGTTTCTCATGCTACAATACATTCCACACAAATTTAAATAATTAAAATATTCAACATTATTAAAGCTTCATAGAAAATAGAACTACTAAAATTAACAAACTCTTAACCGTATTTCTATAATGTATTCTTTCCAAATGTATGTACATATATTATAGGAGATCAAAAGAATTAGCCTTAAATACTAAGCAACACAATCACACTAACAAGAATTGTATCAAGATTAAAATTTTAATTATCATAGGAGTGATCAAAATAAATACAATACAGAACACATATCTAAAATACAAATTTGTTCTCGTCATTCATTCTCATTGTCATTAGTAGCATAAGTTTATATATAATGTAAATTTAAAAGAATATCATCAAAAACTTGTGTTCTATTGATGTTTTTTGGAAATGTCACAAAATTCATATGAATAAAAGGTCTTACACAAAACATTAAGAAATCTAATTTTCTTTGTGAAGTCATTTATATGTGTAATGAAAATGCTCAACAACTCAGCTTGTGAGCTCATTCACTATGTTATTATGAAATATTCTCTTTAAATATCTACTCCTACATTCCAAGGAAAAATGAGTAAACAAAATAAATCATATATTATGTCTCAAACAAAGATATCTACTCTAAGGAAAACACATTTAGATGAAAGAGATTATGTAACTAAATCTACATTTATGTTCATGTATAAAGAAAATATGTGTGTACTCATGCTACCTAATCATCAAAGTAATTTTTTTCATCCTAATGGAGACTTGAATTGGGTCCCCTCATGAACCGTAATATGGAAAAATACAAATCGCAAAAGAAAACAAGGAATTTCATTAAGCAATTAGACTAGGTGACATTAACACAATTAACAAATCCCAATAATTAAATACTAGTAAATAGAAATTGAATGTGTGAAGATTTAAGGACACATATAGTATGTGAAAGCATATATAGTAATTGTTTTAATTTCACTTTTATTTTGGATCCATGACGTTTTCAATAAATCTCTCCATAATAGCTTTAATGGAATCTTTCATTGGATCAATTATAATGTCTAGCTTAACATGTTGGTTGAATATGCACTTCTCAATTTATGTAGCCTCTCTTTTTGTAATTGAGAATCTAAGAAAAATTCCTCTTCATTAATACTAACAAAGGTAATTATCCATTTGCTTTTTTGATTTAATAAAAATCATTTATATCATCAAACTTTGCTACCATTGACTTTTTTAGCCTTTCCACTACATATTGATTTCCTTTTGCACTGGGTCTATACTCATGTGAGAATGTGTGCAGTATTTATGATCTTGAAAATTTTTCAACGTTTTAAAAATGCACACTCTTCTTATTATTTATGCTTACATTCAGTAACAATGTTTTCTAGTGTTCGATTCTTGCATCCATCTAGCTTTCTGATCTACTTCATTCGATTAGTATTTGAGAGTTATCGGTTTTTTTGTCTCGGCATTAGACATCAATTCAATCCTTCAACTAAAAGGTGTAATTCATCACACTAAATTCTTGTCCTCATTAACATTACTTTTAACCAAATCAAGAAATGAGTTGATTTCATGTGTTAAACATAGCAAAACCGTAAGTTGCTTTCCATACATGTTCAATGATTTCTAATCTTTGGAATATATTATTTATAATATGAGATTTTATTGCATTAAGAAGTGCCGTGATTTATTAGGTCCATGGGACATGTTGGAAGTAGAAATTGTATTGGTATTGTCCGTATTGCGAGGGAGTCAAGAATCAAAGGGACCCGTATTTAGAGAATTTTCTGTATCTTTTATTCTTACTTTCGCATTAGGTTCTCTACTTCTTATTGGAAAATAGACACCGCAAGTTCATTACTAGTATTCGATGGAATCTCATTAGTCAATTGGTTGCAATTCTAGACACATCAACATTTGTTTCCACTTTATCAATAATTTTTTTATTATGGACCTTTACTTTTTCAATTTTTATGTTTTTACTTATCCTCGTCATGTTTGCATCTTGTAAGGACATGGAGATCATCGAAAGTAGAAGCTTATTTGGAAATTTTATATATTAGTTTATGATTTTCCGTTTAAAAATTATAGACCCAATCATGTAGCATAACTCTTTCAATTTCCATGTTCACAATTTTTTCAATGCCTCATGTTTTCAGGGGAATTTGGATTTGGTTGATTCAACGATGTTCATTTCATCGGAATGAATTTTCGACAAGGCTCTTCATCATCTCTCGCCATTCGATGAATGAACGCGAGTCACTTCCCGACCTATGAGATCTTTTCTCTTTGTTTAACTAGAGGATGAATTAGAAAATGTTCGGGATATGCAAGGTGAATATTGTTATGGATGGTTTCATCCTCTTCGCTTGTACTTTGTTTTTTGTGTTGATGCTCGCTTCATCAAGAATTTATATAATACTTATCGTTATTTATTTATTTTTTTCAGAGTTAATCGTGTCTCTTTCTTTTTTCTCTACAACTCTTTGTAAACAATTTCCCATATTAAATAACACTCTGATGTTCAAAATAGGTCCTCCGGATCAAAGCCTCGTTAGGCTTCAACTTCTTCTAAAATTAAAATAATGCGAAGAATTTATAAGATCTATAACATGAGCTACATTCTTCACAGTTACTTTTCCAACAGTAAATAGTGAAGAAATAAATTAGTTTTTCTTTTTTATTCAAATGTAAACAGCCAATTGCTGAATTGTATAGAGACTATAGCAACAAAATGCATATCTATAACAATTCTTAGAAGCAATAATATTTTAACTTCAAAACAATAACTTAAAATAGTTGTATTATTTTCTCTTTCTTCATGTACCCCTTTTCCCCACATGAAAACTTGGGCTTGGTTAGATATTTGATAGGGATCTAATCTATTTATTGTGTAAATGATTTACTTTACAAATATATATTGGATTAGACAAAAATTTGAAGTAGCTTCCTAGTTCCATAATATGGGATACCAAAAATGCATCAGTTCTTCATTAGAATTGAATTTAGGTTTATGTGTTAAGTCATGAAGGAAATCAATCAAGACAAGGGTTATTATTAGATATGCCATCATGAAAAATCTATTGCTCTTGAAAAAATTCACTAACTAAAAATTTGATTCATTTGAAATAAGATTAGCATAGTCAAATAGACAAATTTTTTATATGAATAGTCATGTAGATAAAGAATTGATTTTGGGACATTTGTCGTAGTTTCTTGGTCCATCAAATAGGCACAAAACCAATAAAAAAAAATTTGAGATGTTGAATACACATCTGAATGCCTTTAGATTCAAATGAATATGAGTCTTCTTGGCTACTAGCATTATTGTTCTCATCTTTGAATCAAAATTTTGTGCACGAAAATAAACAATTTCTCTGAAATTGAACATCGTTGGAATGCATGAAACATTTTCTAATCTACTAGACCAAATCTTATTTCTATTCTTCTTTTCCACTGATAGATTCAGAAATCGTTGATAAACAGGCGACCACTAAAATCTCTCATCTATAAGCGTGAGTGTGTTAATCATATCAGCGCAAACAAATTATTTCATTCCTGTGCTATCCATTTTCGCTTTGTACTTTCAAAACATTCTATCAATGAGTAAAATTTTCAATTCCCTCTAGTATAGTTTTATTGATGCGCTAAAATAATCACCATTTTATTTTATTTTTCACGTAGTCTAAATAGGCTACAATTTCACCCATAAAACAATAGAAATTGTGGCATGATTTTAGAAAATATGGCATAAATTTTTGAGACCCCGGGTTGCGGCTGGAAATATTTATGATTTTGGGTACCCTAGTGATTGTTCATGGCATCGATTCCATTTATGCCATAAAATTATTCAATTTAAACACTTCCACATTTAGAAGTTTTGAAGATTTTTTCACCGGTTTCTGAAAAGAAATTTTCTTTCTAGGCGAAATTGTGGCCTCAATAGAAAACACTGAAATAAATCTTGAAATTATAAAACTAGTTTGAAATTTTGTGCTTTCTCCATTTGTGTTATCTGTTACTAATTTGTGTGTAAAATCTATTTCACGTAACACTCTCAATAAATAGTAATTCAAAATATCAAAGTTGGCGTATACAAGAACTAGTGGAAATAATTCACGTAATCTAAACAACCCACAATTTAGCCCATAAAACAATAGTGATTTTGACATGATTTTTAGAAAATCCAATAGAAATTTTTGAAAAAATGAATACATCTCTCAAGCTTCAAGATTTTTTGTTCCCATTGTCGTTATGACAAACACCCTCCAATTTTTTTCCCACACTTGAATTTTGGAGTCTACTGTGGATCTTGCTATTGTTCATTCTGTACTTACCTAATTTATGATTGAAGTTTTGGTTGTAAGTGTCGAAGTCACCTTCTCACACATGCTCAATCCATAATTCATTCATGATCATGTTCCTTCATGAAAACTTGAAGAGGCATGGCACAATCCATCAAGACAATGCCTATGAAATGTTCAACCCATGTCGATAGTCAGTGCACACTGTTGTTTATAGTCTCTCACTTTTTGTTGTGTCTGTACTCCCATCTCAGTGACCTTTGCAAGTTGTCACTTTTACACACCGTCTCTTTCACGAGTGTTGTTTTCATGCTTACGACTATTTCCTTTGATTGTTTTCACATTAAAAAGTGGAATTTTCATGTTATATTTTCTCTCGAATGTGTCTTCTTCACCGTCATTCGTATAGCTCAAGTGAATTTTGCACTTTTCTCTTCATATCACAAGTGTCATTGTTTAGCATGCTAAGTGTCACATATTGTACAAAAGCTAATTTTGGTTGTTTAAAGGCGTAATATTTGCATTAATGAGTTTTCCTTATCATGTAAAAATGTATCACACTCATCTCTAAAGTCTCAATCAATATCCCATAAGTGTCTTCGCTATTGTCGTAAAGTGTAATATTTTTAGTGTCACACTTGGAGTGAGCTATCACAAAGTTTTCGCATTGACGAAAGTATGTTTTTCATGTGTTTTGAGTATTTTGTGTTGTGTTTTCAAGTGAACTAAGTGTTGAAAAGTGTAACAAGGACCGACATTCATATTGATTATGTAATTATGAATTAATGTAAAATAAGAAAAAGATAATAAAATATGTTCTTGGTATGATTGCCTCATGGGTTTCATGAGAAAGGTTTTCTTTTAGGTCAATAGACTTATTCTTAATGTCTATTAGGATTTGTCTTCTAGTTATAAATCTAATTAAGGGTCGTGTATATGAAGAGTCTAGTCAGAATAATATGCCTCAAGACCTTGTCATGAAATCATGAAGAAAATGGCTCCAGAAGGATGCTCAAAGCAGCCCTCAAATAGCCTCATTAACACTAGAAGATAAGGCTCTCAAGTCGGCTTGAAAATACTGCTAGAAATTAGGCTCATGAACAGTCACAACCATTCATGGTCAGGGAAGCTTATTACAGGGTCCAGCAACTATAAATACCATAGAAGATTGTGCAGAAAATATAGGAATAACAATCTGCATATCTCTGAGTTTTTCATACTCCAATTGTAGATTAGAACAATTTGGATGCCCATGTGGAATTCAGATAAGTCTGAGATATAAGATAAAGGATTGCGGAGTAGCAATATAGAGCAAGGCAGGGACATTATACAAGAGCATAGTAATTGTGACCATTACGAAGAATTATATGATTTTATGCAAGCTATCAAACTGTGATAAAGTGCAGATTAAAGTGATATAAATGTGCTAAATAAGTGTGGGTTATGGTGCATTGAAGAGAAAGATAAATAGTTGTGTTAATGGAATATATGATTGTGTTAAAGGATTGTTGTGCAAAACTAAGGACTGAGTTAAGTTTAGGTCTAACATTGAAGAAAATAAGACAAGGATACACTCATTAAAGTTAAATGAAGATACAAAGGAAGAAGAACACCAGTAGAGACCGAGTTCTCTAAGGCTAGTGTTGAATGATGTTGATGGGTGAAAGAAGGTGCAAGAAATAAGGAGAAGCTAAAGGAGTCTATTTTATGGAAATCAAACCTATGGATGGATAAGATTCCCTAAGTGTGGTGGATGCACCTGGAACAATGGATGAAAGACACTTGACCCTTTCCTTAAGATAAAAAGATAAGAGAAGAACACCTACTTGTGATCCTTCGTTATTCTTCATCTCCCTTTTTCCGCTCCCGTCTCTCCCAATCGAACTGAACTCGTTTGACTGGTACTTGTAATTACTAACATAAGATAGAAAATGACATAAAGGCATGTGATATATTCATATTAATCAAACTGAATCGATTGCGTTTGAAAATACATATATAAAAGCATGAACACATGTATTGGGAAAAGAAAAAATATCTTTATTATAAGATAGAAGAAGAAGTTACAACGAGTTGGATCGATTCGATGTCAACTCCCTCGAGCTTCAGTCCATCCTCATCAAGTCAGTAGTGTTACTCTAGTAGAATAACATTACTTGCAAACAATACCTCAAAGAGCTATAATCTCACCAAAATAGCACTACAAAATTCCAGCTCCTTTTGCACTATGATCAGTGCTCAATTTATAGGAAATTAAGGTAGTTTGGCATTAATTGGTCATTGAATGGATTTTCCATAAATGGATGAGGGATTTTCCTTGCTCAATGGGATAAAAGGATAAGTGATTTAATTCTTGCATGGTGTTCATATTCGAAGTTATCAGATAGCATGATAGTTGGAAACACTTCTAGAAGCCACTAGAAAGTGGGAAGATTCCCATAATCATTTGAGAAATTCGCTCAAAGTCGTCCAACACACTATTAAGTGGGCCTAGGTTCTTTGCAACACTGCTAAATTGCATGGGATTAAGTGCTTTTAAAATCACTTACTACAGTCTAGGGGTGCGTTGGTGGCTCAATGGAGCATTTCAGCTGTACTTCAAGAAATTAAGCTTTCATGGATAAAAACCAGCAATGGGATGACTTGTTTAAGGCATGTAGAAACCGATTTAGGGTATGATAGATCCTATTTGTACGCATCTAAGTTTTTGGAGTGATGCCCAAATTGACTTGTAACATTTTCTTCCTAAAGCATGAAGTTAAAAATGATAATGTTGAGGGATATTCTTTACGATGTGATGAGTAGGATCTGAAGCAGACGGTGACCTGCATCAATTAAAATGCATTACATCATGATATATTTTACATTTTGGACATGAATTTCTCAAGGAGGCATACCCATACTCAGCACACAAAATATCATAATATTTATATAAATCAGAAATTCGTCTACAGATATAGACCCATGATAGGATGACCATCTGTGTAAAGCCATCGTCAGAATGATGTGGTACTACTCTTTAAATCGTAGCCCAGATGGATGAAACTAGATCCAGGGTCTTCTATCTCATTCACTTGATCACTCAAGTATGAGTCTAACCATGCGGATATGTGATTTGAAGTCAAACATGGGAAGACACCGTCTGATTACCTGCCAATGATGTAAGCCGTTAATGGACGCGAGAGAAACCACCGATGATTACATTGGCTCTCAAGGTACTAAAGTACAATTTGCATGGTATGAATAGATGATTTGGTGTTGAATACCATACAAATTCTTTCAGTCTAAGGCCATTGATTTCAACTTGTCGACGAAAGTGAGAAAATTTCCATTGATGTATGCAAGCTCCAAGGTACTGGAATGGTGTGTCTAAGTCAAATTCTTGGATGATGAGATGATGTCGACATGAAGTAACTCATTTCTGGAGAGCCTTGAAGTATCCCCCATCAACGAAACGAAACAAGAGTAATGATTTCAGAGACAGAATGTAATTGATGAAGCAATGTTCAGGGATGGTGGCCATGAAATGAAATTTTATGAGTATTGCAAAGGCTGAAGAATTACTAAGTGACTACTCTGAAACACATCTATAACATTGAATGAGTTTCTAGCATTGACCCAAAATCAAAGTGATGGATGGTATGATAGACCATCAAGAAGATAACCCAACATGACATCCACAGAGATGAAGTGAATGTGTCATGTTCAAGAGTGACTTGCTACCATAAAGTGATTTATCCCTTTCCCATTAGTAATTGCTGACCAACACCTCTTTATTTTTTAACAATATTGAGGAGGATAACATATGCTTGATATATAATTCCACCCTTTGGGTGAATCCATCGCTATGTGATGTTTTAACGACTCTAGGGAAAGTGAAACTAGATCTTTTAATGATGGAAAATTCCATCGCTATTTGATTCTTTAATGAGTCTAACGATAGTGACAACTCGGTCCTTTTTCATGTTTAGAGAGTTTGAAAAAGGGATGAAAAGAAAAATCCACAATTTTTTTCGTAAATTTGTCCATCAGGCTCGAAAAAGTGTAAAATAATACCCGAGATAAACTCCTAGCCATGTCTGACTAGGGCGTTCCTTTTTCATAAATAATCTATCCCATTCCGGAAAAGAGTTAAAATCATAATTAGTAGATGGTGTTTCAGTTCCTTTTACGAGATTGAAAGGACATTTGCTCGACAATATTTTCATGTTTTGAGAGTCTGAAAAAAGATAAAAGAGGACACCAAGTGGGTTCCTTTTTCAATGTTTAACAGAGCTCGAAAAACAGATAAAAGTGTGCTCAATGGTCAAAGTTCATTTTAATATCATGCATGTCAAATTCACTGGACCAACTGTAAATCTGCTCAAAGAATCACCAAATGGATTAAACATATCTGTTTAATAGTAAAAATATGTAAAAAACTATAGTTGATTCATTAAATATGCATGAAATAATCGAAAAAAACCATTTAAATGAAAATTTACCATGTCTTTTTACCATTTCACATTTACCATTCAGTTTTGAGTGCTCTGAGCTAGTTTTTCCCTCAAACTTCAGCGGTTTATTGCGACGGATTTTGTGGACCATTTCTTTTGCCATCAGGACCAAGTAAGAGATTTGACCTTTCTCTTTCTATTGCTATCATTCTTTTGCAATTTCAGGTAAATTTTTTAGGGTTATGGGGATCCTAGGGAAAATCTACAACGCCATAGGACCAATGCACCATTGAATGTCAAAAGGTGTGTTGCAGAGGAAATAGAAAGAAGCCTAGGTGCTCTGCAATGCTCTGTCTAAGGAGCAGGGGTGCATTGGGTGCGGTTGATTAATTTTGTTTGTGTTTTGTGCCCAAAATTTCTTTAGTTTTCTGGATGAAATGGATCCTAAATAAGCTTATGGTTTGATTGTAGGCTTTGATCGGATCACAATGTCAATTACATGGAGAGAAAGAGAACATAAGGAACATGATATGGTTTCCCTAAACGATCCTGGTATTGTGAGAGCCCTCAGATATTGTAGGTTACTCAAGTAGTTTAAACTAACAGGGATGAGGCAAAATTTGGAACTATTACAATTCTTGTTCCGCTCATGGGATCTGGTAGAGAAGGCATTTCACATTGGGGACAAAGTGCTCCCAATATTGGTTGATGATATTTAATTTTTGATGGGTTTTTCGAGATGCGGTGCCTCCATTTACCTTGCGGGTTCTTTCCATGGAGGTAATACAGTGAGGGATTACATTCGATAATTTCATCAGCAAGGTACAAAGCCTAGCAAGGATGGAAAGATAAAAATCAGGGATGCATGCTATATTCCTTTGCGAATGATCCTATAACCCATCACAAAACTAGTTCGTAGTGTGACACTTCATGTTGCGAATAAATCATACATGCAGTATGCGCTTGAGTGCCTTGAGCCGACCATGTCCAACTGGCATGAATCAGTACTCTCTCAAATGAAAGAAAAACTAACCAAAGTGGAAAGTGGTAGGACAAATAATTTTAGCTATGGATCGATCCTGATCGCTTTAAGTTTGGAGAGAATTCCATTGATGCAACCACAACATGTAACACTAGGTGTAGTTGGTCCTAGGGATCCGCAGATGTAGTGGTAGGTAGAGTTGATGGCTAGACATGTTGGCCAGTCATCGATCTCATTATCTACTTCATTCTTTACTTGGCTTCGATCACAACATATCGTCGTTGAGGATCATCCATACACAAGGGTGGATTTTCGTGGAGACCTATATTTGATGTTACTAGCAGGCGCTCAATGGGGTGCTATAGGTTAAAATTTTTTACCATTTGTTTTACATGTTTTTTTAGTTTTTATGTTTCCAAGAATAAACTAAAGATGTTTTATGTATACATATGTGGGTAGTGTTCTTCTCTTATCCGTTTATCTTAAGGAAAAGATAAAGTGTCTTTCATCTGTTGTTCTAGGTGCATCCATGACACTTAGGGAAACTTATCTATCCATAGGTTTGATTTCTCTAAAAAAAATTGGTGACTCTGCTGGGGAGTAGGGGTTCATTGGTGGCTCATTGGAGAATTTCAGCTAGACTTCAAGTAGTGAAAATTTCACGGATAAAAACCAGCAATGGGATGACTTGTTTAAGGCAAGTAGCAACTAATTTAGGGTATGATAGACCCTGTTTGTACTAATCTAAGTTTTTATAGTGATGCCCAAATTGACCTGTAACAGAGCCATTTAATAAGTAGTGACAAGGTCTTGAAGGCATATAAAGGTCTAGGTTCTGTGTCAAGGTCATGGTACTAGTCATTTGAAGTCTATAAGAATAATATATCGTGGGTTTTCCTCTCCAAGCGGGTGAGGTTTTGCCCTAGCTCGAAGAGCGTAAATTTGTGTCTCTTGTGTTTTGGTAATTGACTCGATGAAAGACTAAATAAGCGGAAAAAAGAAGATATAAGTAAATGTAATAAGCTCACAAGTAATTACCAAGGATAGAATTTGTATTAATCGCTAGCCTTAAAAATTCTCAACATGGAATCAGAGCTAAGGTACT
>JAXQQM020059160.1:0-41881 GCA_034641835.2 Pinus albicaulis
CCAGCCATGCCGCAGGCGTCAGGGACTAATAATAAAGGAGGATTCATTTTAACATACAAGGATTACAAATAAAGGAGGATTCATTTTAACATACAAGGATTACTTAGGGATAAAATCATTCAAAGTGTACAATCCCAACAAGGATCAAATCTCCCTTGTCAAACCTTGTGAGGTGAAAACTAGGATATAATTTGTCACTAGGCTTCGCAGACAATAAAACAACCAAAACATGACAATATCTATTTCAGTTTCATGGAAATTAATCTTACTTCATACTTCTGACATGCTTGCATGAAAATTTATTCAGGGAAATTTATTTTTCAAGCATAATCTATTTGTGGATGTGGGCGAGCCTACGAGCATCTTTTGTTGATTGAATTGGACATGAAACAAGCAGAACTCGAGGACCCTTTTCAATCAAAATCTCAAAATCATCTGTATTGGATTCACATGAAAACTTGTGCAGTTGAATTTATGACTCTTCAGTCTGGTAGAAACAGAATTGGATCGTACACCACGATAGTATTCCCTCGTGGAAATTTTTTTGTCCATAAAATCGCAAATGCAAACTGCATCTGACTATGCTCCAGATTACAATTTTTCATCACAGGATTCAGCCTTCCAACGTTGTAGACAACTAGTTGTAATTGGGAATGATGGGTCACAGCTAAGAACGAAAAGAAAGTGATTGAAACTAAACAAAACCAAACGATTCAATTCTAATCGGTCTAATGGCTCCAATCGATTATACAGCGCAAACATTTGGTGCAGAGACTAGTTAAAGCAAGAATATTTTCAAATTATTAAATCTCCACCATCTATAATTTAAAATTTTGAAATTTTTGAAGTGCGATTCCAATATAGATCATGCTTATCGGCTTAATTAATTAATGATAAAAAATATTTTTATTTTTTAATATTTATTTATTAAATTTTATATGAAAATGTAAATTATATTTTAGTTTAAATTTTTTATGTTTTGATTTGTTTGGTCAATTTTGCTTGAAACTAGGGAGAAATTTAGTAAAGCTACCAATTTGACTTATGAAATGTACATAATCATATTTATGCATTCAAAAATATATTTTGAACAATCTTATGCTGACTTTAACATTTATTTGTATTATAAGATGATTTTCTTTCAAGGTGTCGAATATATTTATGCATTCAAAAACATATTTTAAACAATCTTATGCTGATATTAACAATTATTCTTATTATAAGATGATTTTTTGAAAAAGAACGATGTTTGCAAATTTAGTTCATCCAATGTTTCAGATGAACGCTCCACTCATCATCAAAGACATACAAACTTTGAGATGATGTGAATGGATGTCACTCGGAGAATAAATAGAAGATAGAGGAAATTAGCACTTATGAAAGAATTAAATTAATTATTTAAAAATATTAAAAAGAGTTATCACAGAACCAACCAGGGACAAAAGAAATGATATATGTAAGATCACAAAACATATACCTAAGCTTGTCATGTATGAGCAGAATGAAATGATTCTAAGGGAAATCACAAAAACTGAAGTTGAGGAAATAGTAATGGGAATTCCTAGGAAAAATTCCCAGGGATATAATGGTTTCACTATTGAATTCTTCCAAAAATGTTGGCAAATTGTTGGAGAAAATGTGTGGAACCTTATGAAAGATTCTTGAATATCCTCTTCCTTACCTTCTTCCCTCATTCCACCTTCATCTCGTTAGTTTCTAAAAATTCGTGCCCTTAGTCTCTCGTAGATTTTAGATTTTATACTAATTGTCCTCTTCAATTTCCTCGATAAAACTATCTCCAAATTTATCACCAATCATTTAAACCACTTATCCCCTCTTTGATTTCTCCTGAACAAACTAGTTTTTTAACATAGAAAAATCCTATACAATATTCTCCTTGCACGTGAACAAATTCATTATCTTACCTACTCCAAATCCCCAACGATGAAAATTAAATTAGATTTGTCTAAATGTTATGATTTCCTAAGCTGGAAATTTATATTACATGTGCTCAAATCATGCCACTTTGATGAAGCATGGATAGTTTGGTTCATGGTGCTAGTAATGAAATATTTTTTCTCCATCCTTTTCAATGGTGCACCCTGCACTATCTTCTTTCCCTCTCAAGGTATAAGACAAGGAGACCTCATCTCACCGTATATTTTTCTCCTTATGGAAAATGGCTTAGAAAGAGCCATTAAATCAGTGATGTTACAAGTTCATATAAAGGGGCTACCCTCAGGGGATGCCACGTCTCCACCCACACATCAACAATTTGTCGATGACACACTTCTAATGGGACAACCTACGACAAGACAGGTAGTGAATTTCTAAGCCTTCTTAATTACTTTGTTAAATCTTTAGGCATTGATATTAACCTAGACAAATCACAATTTTTTTTCTTTAATACCCTTATTTCCATTCAAAATCATATCTCAAGATTAATGGGTGTTTAAAGGAGCTCCCTTCTGTTTAAATACTTTATTTCCCCTTTAGTTAGAAATCCTCTCAGAATCAAAGTTTGGGAAGAACTTGTGCAAAGTATGGAGAAAAAATCTTTCTTGTTTGACCTTCAGAACTCTTAGCCTTACAATAAATATTACCTCGCTCAAATTAGTGCTTCAAGAAATTTCTATGTACATGCTCTCTTTCTTAGCTACCCCTTGTTCATTTGGGGTAGCATCAGATGTGCTCTAAGTCTCAAATTTTATGGAGAGGCTTAGACACATGTATTCCAGATAACCCAGAAACCGTTTGGTGAAATTCCACTCGGATTGTATTTTATGGAAATAATTAATTATTTTTAATGGGACCCTAAGCCTAAACTTAGGAAAATAAAATAATAAAAGTGAATTAATAGAATATGAGTGAGAATGATCTAGAATAAATAGATCAAGTCAAAAATTAATCTTAGTCATTGATTAGAGATCTAATTTGGGTCGTTGAAGTCTCAACGAGAAGACTATAAGATTGGCTTGAATTGTCATTTGGAAAACACATTTTGGAGACACAAGGCAGAGATCGATTTCTTTATTGAGAAGTGCTCAGACAAAAAACTTGATTGATAGATCTTTTGTAGAGAGGTGCAGTAGTCCGGTTGGAAGGATTCATGAGCCATAGAGTACATAGCAGCAGGGGTAGAGATAGCCACAACAGTAGCGCAGAGCCATTGATGTAGTGCCTACGCAGTCACTACGCATAGGATGAAGGGAATGTGTTTTCTTAGTGAGGAGAAAGCGTTGGGCCATTGCCAAACCCCAAAGAGATTTTCTAGAGGTCAGAAGGCCTCCATTTCCATCCAAGAGTGATAACATCGCAGAGGCAAAAGGGAAACCGTATTTATGACGTAGATATTGTGTGGGTGACGCAATCACTGTGCTGAGGTAGCGCAGGGCAGTCCATTCTTGGTGTAGATCAGTTTTGGGTTCCCGTGGAGGAGTGAGGTTTGTCTCACAAGATCTATTCTCTCATTTTATCTGTATGATTTGACAGATGTGTCAATCATATATTTTTACACAAAAATATTTACTGCATAATATATAAACCCTCAGATTTACTGCACTTGTTTTCCTGCATTGGGTTTTTCTAGGCACATTAGTCCAAAAATAAATGTTTTGAATGGTTGTGTGATTTATGTTTGTTCATATTTGTTTCTACTCTTGTATTTCTTTAGCAGGTTATGAGTGTAGGTTGCAATGTGATGTATACAGTGTTTTTTGTAGTAAACTGCAAATATATTGTTAAGTTAAAAATTAACAGTTGGGTGAATATATTCCAGTAGATGCAATAGGATTCTTGAGTTGAAAAAAAATTCACATGGTATGAGAGCTTGTTTAAGCTGAGTGTAGGAGGAACAGAAGAATAGATCCAAAAAAATCATTTTTGGTGAAGCTAGGATCAAATAGTTGCGTAAGCAATAGACTGATCTCCCAGTTGATTGCGCAGTCCAAGCCAAGAGGGCTAGACCAACAGGAAAATCTATCTCTGAGTGATTCGACATAGAGGTAGGATTTTTCTAGGTTGGTGATTGTCTGAGGCAGAGGGAGCAGTGCATCATATCTATGTGGATCAGCAGCTGGATTGACGTAGTTGACTGAGCAACAATGATTGTTTGCAAAGCGTCAAGAAGTATAGCTAAAACACATTTTTGGGGATTTCTGACCTCAGTGAGTTTTCTTTCCCAAGAAACTCAGATTCCCCGTGCAGCAACAACAAATTTTTTGGCTTGCACCACAAGGAGTGCATAAAGACAGCTGCATAGAGGGTGAGAGGCAGCAGATCGACAACGTTTGGGTGAGATGACCACCAGTAGATTGTGTGACCAGGATCAATTAGATGGTGCCTCCAACTATGTAATATGGAAGGCAAGGATCTCCTTCCTTGTGGATGAGCATGACCTCAAGCACTTTATCGACAGTTCTCAAGTTGAACCAATGGATGCAGCACCATTATGGACCTTCAAGAAGAATATGGATAAAGCCAAGCAATTGATCCCCGATGGAGTGAGGGATCACATCGTTTCACACATATCTAGCAAAGGGACAACTAAGGAGATGTGGGATGGGCCGGAGACGCTATATCAAGGGTCTTCTAAGTAGCAGAAGATGTTTCTCAATGACAAAATGTAGACCATCAGTATGTAGAAGGGAGAGCGTATTGATCCATTCCTGTCGATATTTAGGAAAATCGAGATCAGTTATCAATCGTAGGAGTAGATCCTATTGCCACGTAGATGCTCAAATTGGACCTCAACTTAGTGTTCGAGGATTATCAAGTTTTTTTCTAGAGAAACCTGGGAAGAGAGAACTTGTCGGACTGGGAGTCAATGTGGGAAAATCTTCAGCAAGAAGATATGTGGAGAGACTTACTCAAGTGTCAACTTGAGGGTGGTAACAACATCAGTTCGATGATCAAGAAGGAGGAGGAAGAGAATGCATACCTTGCATCAAAGGGGCAACCAGAGCAACGTAGGAGGAAGAAGGATCTATCAAAGACCAAGTGCTTCCGGTGTGGCGATATGGTACATTACGCCACATAGTGTCCTCTCAGAAAGAAGGATAAGGATGAGAAGCACGATCCTCACGTCGGAGCAGCAATGATAGAGGAGGAGGATTTTGCCATGATTTCTCATATACCTCCAGGAAGGAAGTGGGTTGATTTGGAGTTGTAGACCCAGAGATCTACAAGATTGGGTAGGATTTTTGAGGATTCTAACTCTTAGATCATCACCTTGCTACGAGAGCCCAAAACAACAGTAGTAGGATAGAGGGGTGCCAATTGGTGTAAAGGAGTGATGAAGTGACAACGTAGTAGTTAGCAACGGCAGAGACTGAGTAGCACATAGCAGTGTTGCAGTAGTGTAGAGGGACGTAGTGAAGAGTAGCAACAACGCAACAACTTCATAGGGATAACATAGAGGCTAGCAGCAGTCAGATATTCATCACTGAGATGTAGTATACTTTTCCAATTTTGGATGTTTTTCAGTTGCAAAAAGCAACTATGTTGTAGTGCAGTAGCAATTGGTAGTGGCAGAGTCAACGGTAGCACGGATGTAGAATTCAGAGAGAGTTGTAGGAAATATGAAGTGTTGACAGTGGCAGTGTTAGTAGTAGTACAAATGCAACATTTGTGCAGAGTTGATGGGGAGCAATGTCAGACATCAACAGCGCAGAGGAAGATGCTTCAGGGTCAGAGCTGTGTGCAGTAGGGCACATTGTTAGAGCACATTCCTCGCTAAGAGGGAGTGTTTATTTGGGGTAGCATCAGATGTGCTCTAAGTCTCAAATTTTGTGGAGAGGCTTACAAACATGTATTCTAGCTAAACTAGAAACCGTTTGGTGAAATTCCACTTGGATTCTATAGAAATAATTAATTATTTTTAAAGCAACCCTAAATCTAAACTTAGGAAAATAAAATAATTAAAGTGAATTAATAGAATATCAGAGAGAATGATTTAGAATAAATGGATAAAGTAAAAATTTAATATTAACCATTAATTAAAGATCTAATCTGGGTCGTTGAAGTCTCAACGAGAATACTATAAGATTGGCTTGAAGGGTAATTTGGAAAACACATTTTGGAGACACAAGGCAAAGATCAAAGATCAATTTCTTTAGTGAGCAGTGATCAAAAAGAAAACTTGATCGAGATATCTTTTGCGGAGAGGGGCAGTAGTCTGGTTGCAAGTATTCCTGATCCAGAGAGTACATAGCAACAGAGACAGAGAGAACCATAGAAGCAATGTAGAGACAGTGATGTCGTGCCTACGCATTCACTAGGTAGAGGTTGAATGGAAGTCGTTTTCCTACTGAGGAGACAACGTTATGCTAGTGCCAGATCCCGAAGAAATTTTTCGGAGGCCAGAAGGCCTCAGTTTCCAACCAATCGTGAGACCAGAGTAGAGGCAGAAGGGCAACCATAGTTGTGACACAGAGACTGCATGGGTGACACAATGACTGTGCAAAAGAAACGTAGGGTGGTCCAGTATTGGTGTAGATCAGTGTCGCGTTCCCGTGGAGGAGTGAGGTTTGTCTCACAAGATCTCATTTATCAATTTCTCTGTATGATTTGAAGAATGTGTCAATCATAGATTTGTACCCATAAATATTTATTGAATAATAGATAAACCCTCAGATATGCTGCACCAAGTTTCCTGCGTTGGGTTTTTCCAGGGAAATTAGTCCAAAAATAATTGTTTTGAATGGTTGTGTGATATACGCTTGTTCAGATTTGTTTCCGCACTTGTAATTCTTTCGCGGTTTATTAGTTTAGGTTTCAGTTTGATGTATTCAGTGTTTGTCATAGTAAACTACAAATATATTATTAAGTTAAAAACTAACGTTTAGGTGAATATATTCCAATAGCTGCAATATGATTCCTGAGTTGACGGATTTTTCACACCCCTAAATCCATTTTGAAAATGATAAGAAACATACAAAGAGCCTTCCTTTGGTGGTGTGGGGGGAGGGGTGGGGTGGGCAGGGGTGCTAAATGGAAATGAAATGGGATCTTGTGGCCTAGGAAATATTATGCAATCCTAATAACCTAAGGGACCTAGGACTAAGAGACCCTAAAATTCTCAAAGAATCTCTATGAGCCAAAACTTAGTGGTGATGGTTCAAAAGTCCTGGACCTATATGGAGAAAAATATGGAAGGAGAAATATATGTGAGGCATAGAAGAGGACCAACTATTTTAACTGGAGAGAGAAATAAAAGGGTCTCATTTATGGAATTCAACCTAGAAGAAAAAAACCTCATTCAAAAACACAGTTTCTGGGAAGTCAAGGATGGTAATATTTCACTCTTTTGGCAGGATTCATGGTAGCAATGGCCTAAGCTAGAAAAATAAGGGGGATTACATGACCTAAAAACCCACTTAATGTCTTAAGGTAAAGCAACTCTCATCTCAACATCAATGGAACCAATGAGAGAGGTGCATGCTTTGGTTGACCAATAAGCATAAAAACACAAGAAGTCGTCACAAAAGAATTAGAAAGCAGAAAACTTAAAGCTCAATCTTGGAAGGTTATCCTTTGATGGAGGCAATAATCGAAGGAGCTTTCACTTTAATGGAAGCATACAAATTACTAGCAAGTAATAAAGGGAAACTTAGCAATCATAAGTGGAAGAAGCTATGGGACTTCAAGCTTTGGCCTAAAGTGACCATTTTCCTTTGGTTTCTCATTCGTAACAAGATCTTAAGCTAGGACAACCTCCAAAAAAGAGTCTTTCAAGGACCAACTCGGTGTAATCTATGTTGCGACAATATCAAAAATGTTGATCATATTCTTTGTATATTTACAAGAGAACTGTTGTAGCTCCTAGAGATAGCCCTGAGTTGTGAAGGACCAATTCCTAGGTCATCTTAATGTCCAAAGGATTCAGAAAACTTTCCATGGCTAGGGATATCAATCCTCCGGTTTATAAACGATTCTTAAAACTTCATCAGGTGGGACCGAGTTCTCAGGAACAGATATATAACAGCAATAATACCCAATAGTAAAACGATAAGGGTATTATAAATACATTGTCGAAGATGAATCTGGATTTTAAAAAAGTTGTGAGGAGGGCCAGAAAATGAAACATAGTGCACAGTTATCAAAATATAAAGGCGTGGTAACAATGACAGCAAAGTGGAGAGAGTATTAACTACAGATAGGCTTATTATCATATAAGAATCTATCACCAGCTAATATCAGAAGAAAGGCGAGTAAATGAGATGTAACATGTGAACACAATATCAAAGCTCTAAGCCATATTTAAAGCACTATAGACCAATAGATATGAATATCTTAGACAGATAAATTCATTTCCAGTTAATCAAGCATTCGCATTCCGATAGCTTATAATATAAAAAGAGTGATGAAGTGCCAAAACATTTGTATTAGAATATAACTAAGAGAATACAAACTATGACTGATCTCACCAGGAATCCATCTCACAACAAAATAATTTCATTTGATCTCCCAACGGGATTCTTTGACGTAAACCACAAGAAGTCCTAAAAAATTTACAAAAAAGGGGGATTTACAATTAACAGTCTTTGTTCTGGAAAATCTGGAACCCTTCTATAAACTCAGATTGTTTCTTTTATAATCCCCTATTTACCTTTAGCAAAATATATTTTGGACCAACGTTTGTTCATAGAAATACCTTTTATGTTACTTGTCTCTATCAGAATCAAAAATGATGATAAGGAAAAATGCCAGTGGCCTTAACATAGGCGCAAACCAAAAATAAAACAACTTAAACAGAAAATAAAAATGCATAGGGTGAAATGACGATTTCACCCGATATTACAAAAGTAAAAATAACAAGTAAAAAGGCCACTAGGGCTAGATCATGATCATTAGTTTTTAGAGGAACGGGGTGTAGGAGCTGCCAGCTGAGTTGGAAGCACCGATGATGCGGGTGAACCAGCTTTATGCTTCTGAGGAGGCGGGGACTGGAAGGACGGTGTGATAACTGGTACATTTACGAACTCACTGCATTTCTGCCATATGGTTGCCCCTGGCGGGGGCATAGTGGAAAAAATCTCCACTAAGGCCCGTATATTAGTCAATTTCGAGTAGTCCACGTGCACAACCAAGCGCTATCTGATCTAACAGAGAAGCGAAATCTCCTTTCCTAGGGCAGCAATTATAGTCTTAGCTTTCAGGCGAGTTTCTTTCTCATAGGGAAGATTTTTCTGATTCATAACCGCTACCAACTTCTCTTCGTAATCAGTTAGACTTGAAAACGCGGCAGTCGTAGGATCCCAGCATGATGGGAGGCCTTCTTTCACCAGCTCATCCCACTCTTTCTCAAACTTCCCCAATCCCTTAACGACCTGCTCCAAACCACTCAACGCATTTACACGTGCGCTCTCTTTCTCAATTACCCTTCTAGTTTCCATCACTCCCCTGAAACGGTCTTCAATCCCTTGGATAGCCAACTCTTCAGAGCCCAATCCATTTAGGTAGGTGATATACTTCTTGGCCATGACCCTTTTGCTTCGGCTTTCGCTTGTCCTTCCTGCAACTTCCCTTTGGACAATCGGACAAAAATTTTCTTCTCATTCATTAACATAATAAAATCCCAACGCTTCCTTACCTCCGACCTGATGTCAGTCCAAAAGAGGCGCCTGGCTTCCAGGAGGATTGCATTTTCTTTCATCTGATTGTTTAGATCTTTGATAACTTTTTCTTGCTACAAATTCTCCCTCTTCGCTCCGTCCACCACTTCTTGAAAGGCCGCTATTAGTTTATCATTTTGTTCCAACCTAGCCATCAACTCTTGAATTCTCTGCTGCGCTGTATGGGCTTTCTTTTATGAGACCTTTAGGTCTGACAGGGCCTTGGTTAATTGTGTTGAAGTAGCACCTACTATATTGGAATTTGGATTCACGCAGACATGGGTATCCCACTTGGATTGCAATTCGTCCAATCTCTGTCTAAGGGCAACCAATTCTGCAACCGTTTCATCATTCTCATCCCTTTCCCGAGCAATGGTATCAGTGAGGGCCGATTTATCTCTTTCCACCTGGGCTAGTTCCTTGGGTTGTATGTATTCCCCACGGGGAATGTTGAGTCTCCTCTTTAACTCTGAGTTTTCGACCTCTAAGTCCAGGATGATTTTCTTCTGAGTTCCTTCTTTATCGCTCCCTTTTTCGCTCATTATCCTTCTGTGATGGTGCAGGTTATTGCTGATCCCCTTGGCACTCGCCCTTTCCTTTTTATGATTCTCTAGTACCTCCTTGTATTTATCTTCGAGCTTCCTCAATGCGAGCGCAAGCTTTACAACCTCATCCCTTAACATGTCCCTGATGCATTGATGAAGGCCAAGTTTGTCGATTAAGGGAACCTTTGATAGATTCACGGCAACCTCCAGAGCTTTGTAGCTGAATTCATCAGCAGTAGGGTCTAGCACTGCCTCTGTGATAGCTATTATCAACTGATCCTTATCCATATCCAGCTCTGAGGTGAGTCGGGTATTATACTTATCCACGAACCTGGCCAATTTCGCTTGGAGTTTGTCCCTTAATGTCCGGTTTCTATTTCTAATTTCTTCCCTTACTTAAGCTCTGTTTACCAAAACGGCCTGTGATATCCCAGATGGTTTCGAAGAGGAAGTGCCATCATAATTAACTCTGAAACCGACCTTTCTCTTCTGATTAACTCTTCTTGAGGCGGTTCATCCTAGATAATCTCTACATCATCACTTCTATGATTTTTTGAGGGTTGAGACCCCTCCCCTATATCCTAACCTTTTGTCTCCTCTGAAAAATCGGCCTCATCATTCCACCCTTTCCTCCCTATACTTTCTGAAGTGGTGTCACCCCTTCCTTCTGCAGTTGAAGATTCGGCCTCCATCTGCGAAGCCAAGGGCCATGTGTCAAGGTTAGCTCTCCATTCAATGAAGGACCTAGTATCATGCACATATGTAGTGGACCTAATCTTCCTTTTCCTATTAGAGAGAATTCCTATTGGGTCATAAGGCCAGACTTTTCCCAGCACTAAATCCATTCCCTGAAGCAGCGTCTCCACTATGGAGAGGGCATGTCTTGAGTTTACGGTAAAAAGGGCCGATGGTGGTAGGGAGCTTGAGGATATAGCCCTTATTAGTGGGAACAAAGTGGAACTGGTCCACTTTCATGGTTTGGTGAATGTATTCAAGGGTGAAAACCCGCATAGCAGGGAACAACAACAGGTGGTAAGGGGGTACATCTACACCATAGACTCTAATCTTGGTGTAGTCATCAAACAAATACCAATCCCCTGTTCTTTCCTCATCACCAAACTGTAGCCAGTCTTTATACTCGGGAAAAATCCTGGGCGAGGGGCTGTCATGAAGTCTGGTGTAGGCAATGGTCATAAAATCGTTCAAAAACCTCGAGTAACCCGTCCCATTAGGTTGCTAACGTACTGAGATGTTCCACTCAAAGATGGTTCTCGGCTGGTTGTTCGTTCTTGAGATTTTTTCAAGGCCCAAATCTTTGAACTTGTCAACGTGCTCTAACAGAAAAAGGTAAAACACCAAGGAACATAAACGGAAAGCCCCCGTGGAGGGTAGTTCTTGAAACTGGGTTTGAATGGTTGAGGCCAAGAAAGTGGGGATATCCAAAATGACACTCGAATGTGACATAAGCAAAAGGAGGGCTATGCATTCTCTCGACACCCTCTTGACCTCACTGAGACCTAGCAACCCTAAGATGAAAGCGAGAACAGGCTGGAGACCTTCTGTGAATGCAGTGAAGGGAACCATGTCCGAAGACGAGATGGACGTGAGGTGGGAGTTTGAGATGGAAGAGAGGAATTCACTCTGTTGTTTCCAGGGTAATTTGGAAAACTGACGAGACAAGGACAATTCTGTGAACTCGACATACTCCTGGCTATCTGGGAAATGGAGGGTGTCTTTAATGAGCTCAGGGGATATATGAAAAACCTTGTTTCCCTGGGCCGAAAGAAATACATCCCTGTGTTCGTCATAGGCGCCTCTGAGCCAACATATGAACTGTGTGACTAGAAAGGTGGGCGAAACAATTTGATAATATAGGCCAGACCGAACGACCCTGAACCGATCTTGGCCTTTCACATGGCTTTCTAACAGGTCGAGCCTGACACGGGAGACACTGAAAGGGTACTACAGGTCACGAATATGAGCCTGTGTATCAATGAGGGGCTCAGGTCCAGGGATGGCCCTAACTTCGCGGCTTGAGAGGTTTCAGGTTTAGAATTTATGGACTTGACCCTCCCGACGACCATTTTGAATGAGTAAAGCAACACGAAAACTGTAAGGATCAGGAATGGCTAAATACATGTGACCAGTGCAAAAAACCCAAGAGAGAAAGTGACGCGGGGGCTAAAAAAAACCTGGTGATGTAATCCAAGCTTAACTGCTATGCGAGTTTGTAAAAAGAATAATTTACCACAAATGGGTCTCAGATAGGGTTAAACAGGCCATATATTTACGAAAAATGAGGCTCTGGTAACAACTCAAAGGGCTGACGTCATAAGGACATTGACACTAAGGCACATGGCATTTGGTTGTTGGCTATTAGGAGCCGGGTAGGTGTTAGCCATGAGCTAGGTTAATACTGGTACTAGTCGTGTACCAGCTTTCCTGACTTACCTTACCTTTGTTTCTTACGTGCGCCAGCTATTATTTTCGAGGGTTCCACCGTAGAGTTCTGGCAGGGACCTGTGAAGTCTCTTCACGCTGTGCTACCACCCCACGGAACGGCCGAAACCTACCCCACCAACCAATGACATCATAAGTTTCCGGGGGGTATAGCTCTATTCCCTTCATACATTCCCTGGTACCCCCAGAATCCCTCCACGTGGTGACATTTTTCGAGTTGTTCCATTATATGGCCTGCAACTTCTCTGCTTAGCTATAACGCACCATTAACCACTTTTTCCGTGTTTTCTCTATAAGGGCATGGCATTGTATATTTCCCTCGTATCTATCGGTCCGCTCACACTTCCCAATATTATATCTTTGCTTACCTCGGGTTATCTTTTTGCCAAATTTTGTGAGATTAGGATTATCATAACAACATTGGCTCCACCTGGGGACGACACGTTCATCCTTGGGTGTGTCGAGAACTTCACAGACCACTTGTAATTCATTCTCTGCAAACTCAAGTCTCTTTAAAATTTTCAAGAATTATCATGGCGGAATAAACATCACTTATGAAAGCGAAAATGACAACTATATATACACTATAATACAGCGGTCTCCAGGACCTGGATCAGTTTTGGAAATAGGGCTTCAGGAACTGCCCATTTACGGGTGTCTCGATCACATTACCTTCCAAATTCTCCAGTATGAAGGTGTTATCACCTTTAACCTCAACGATTTTGAAAGGTCCAAACCATAGAGGGACAAAATTTCCATGTTTACCTTTGTCGGCTCTCCTAATGTCCCACCTCAGTACTAAATCCCCTGTCAGCATTTCTTTGTCCTTGTCATGTTGGTCAAACAGATTCTTCATTTTCTCTTGGTACTCTACTAAACGATCATTCACTTGACTGTGAGTCTCTTCCAACTCGACCAATTGATTTATTCTTCTGGTAAGATTGTTGGGCTCTTCCTGACTGTCCTGAAGAAACTTGGCCACAGGCAAGGCAAGTTGTATTGGGAAAATTGCCGCTCTACCATAGACTAGTTCATATGGTGACTTGCCTCTCGATCGTTTGCTAGTGATTCTATTCACCCACAGTGCGAATTTTAGTTGGGAATCCCAGTTTTTCTAACTTTCATTTATAGTTTTCTTTAATTCCCTTACCAATGTCTTATTTGAAGACTCAGCCAATCCATTTCGCTAAGGATAGTAGGTTGTGGAATGCCCCAGGGTGATATGGTATTGCTGACATAAATTGGTGAATTTTACCGACTTGAAAGCCTGTGCATTATCTGTTGCAATCTTAGTCAGGCAGCCAAACCTGGCTATAATATTTTCTTCTAGGAACTTGATCACCACTACATCAGTTGCATTTCTTGCTGGTATTGACTCTACCCACTTGGTGAAGTAGTCAGTGGCGGTTAGTATCCATTTATGTTGGCCACTGAATTGTGGATGAATTTCCCCAATGAAATCTATCCCCCATTGCTGAAAAGCTTCTTATATGTGTACTGGGATCATTGGTAAAGGAGAGAACTTTTTCTTTTCAGTGAACCTCTGACATTTTTCGTAGGCCCTGACTCAAGCATTCACATCCCTAAACAATTTGGGCCAGTAGAAACCTGCCTTCAATATCTTATCGATTGTAGACCTCCAGCTGTAATGTCCTCCACAAATGCCTTCATGGAACTCAGCCATAACTTCCTCCACTTCTGTTTCTGTCAGGCACAGGAGCAGGATTCCTAAAGGGTCCTTCCAATATACTCGGCCATTTGCAATGATATACTTCTGCGACTTCAACCTCAACATTTGATATTTAGTCTTATCGAAGTTCAGATGACATCTGAGAGTTAAAAGATATTCCACAATATCTTTATACCAAACACTGACTAGATACTTCATTTGGGTCTTCTGCACGGTTGTTTCTATCCTGGGTTGTTCCTCCATGCCTCTAGACAATTCCCCAATTTCCATGGATAGGTTTATACCCAGGGCCTGGCAGTTAGACTCAGACAAAATCTTGGCTAGGCCCTGTCCCTTAATGAGCTTTGTCGGACAGATGTCTAATTCATATTCTTGGATTTTAGCAATCCATTTGCCCCTTTTTCCCTCACTATCTCCTTGAATAAAAATATCTTTAACTGCGGCTGTAGGTATGAAAGCAGTGATGGTTGACTGTAGGACGTACATCTGGAATGCTTTTAAGGACTTCAACAAAGCGTATGCCTGCTTCTCTAGAATATTGTATTTTAGCTCAGCATCTCGAAGTACCTGACTAAAAAAGGTGATGGGTTGTTCATACCCTTCCTTGTTTTTCTGTAAAAGTATTGCGGCTACAGTATGCGGGGAGGAAAATGAGAATATCATGAATGATTTACTGTAATCTAATCCTGCTAATACTGGAGCTTCCGCAAAAGCACTCTTAATCCTATTAAATGCTTCTCTTGACTCATTTGTCCATTTCACCTCATTGCTTTTCTTTAGCATTTATGTGATATGTTGAACTATTTATGCGTAGTTCGGGATGAACCTTCTCAAAAAGTTTATTCGCCCAAGGAAAATCTGAAATTCTTTCTTATTACGAGGTAAGGATATGTCGTTGATCACTTCCACCCTTTTTGGGTCAATATTTACTCCTGCTTTGGTAACGATGTACCCCAGTAATTTTCCTTCTTCTAAAGCAAACATGGATTTCTGAGGATTTAGGGACAAACCATACCTATGACATTTTTCAAAATTCCGGCATAGATGTTCCACATGTTCGGTATCATCCTTTGAAAAGACTATGATATCGTCCAAATATACTACCATTAACTTCTCTTTCTCTCCCACGAAAGCAATGTCCATTTCCCTCTGAAAGGTGGCCCCAGCGTTTATCAGACCAAAAGGCATATGGGCATACATGAAGGTACCCCATGGCATGGTGAACGTCGTCTTCTTCTGATCTTCTAGGAGGACTGCCACCTGGTTGTATCCCAAGAATCCATCCATCATGGACATTCGAGAAGACCCAACCACTTTTTGCAGTATGTGGTCCATTTTAGGAAGGGGATAATTATCTTTAAGGAAAGCCCTGTTCAAGTTTCGAAAGCCTACACACAACCTTATTTATCCATTTTTCTTTCGGACTGGCACCAGGTTAGCCACCCATTCTGAATACCTTAGAGGTACGATAATCTTAACCTTCAGTAGCTTTTTTATTTCCTTTTCTATAGCGGGGAGAAGCAAAGGATTATTCTTCCTTAGTTTCTGCTTATGCAGCTTGGCCTCAACCCTCGGTGTGATCTTATGCTGGATAATGCTTATGTCAAATGTTTTAAGATCTTGGTAAGACCAAGCAAAAACATCCTTATAGGAGTGAAAATGCTACACATACCTTTCTTTGTGTTCTTCCAGGACTCCTTTAGATAATTTGACTATCTTAGGTTCTTCTTTCGTCCCAATGTTAACATCTTCCACCTAGGCTTCCTTTGTTTGTTTGTTGGGGCTAACGGGAATGTCGTTCTTATCAAACAACCTCTCCTAGGGTACTAACCCTTTGGGAATCACATTTCCTTTTAGCTGCAGCACTTTGTGACCAGCCACCGTCTCTTTCCATTTATTTTGGGGTTTTTCTTCAATTTACTCTTCCTCTCTGCTATCAATAACCAAGTTAGATAATTCCCCAATATTATCCATGAAACGTTTCATTTTCTCTTCATCTTCAAACACCTGCCAATGTTTGACATTGTCTGGGATAAAAGGACGATAACGTACCTCCACTTCATATCTCAGAAGTGGATTCTGAGGTGGGCAGAAATTTCTTGCTGCCACAGCTAGTGAATCTGTTATCCTGTTATGATATCTCAGCATAAACTGTATGTTGAATGCTAAGAAAAAAATTTCCACTAGGTCCCACACTTCATTTTTGTATGCCCTCAGCTGAGGATGTTTGGCTCGACGCTGGTTTTTTATCTGCCTCACCACCAACTCCAAATCTCCAAAAACTTTTAGGCTCTAAATTTTCATACTCTTGGCAGTTTTCAAGCCCAAAAGCAAAGATTCATACTCTGCCACATTGTTAGTGGCCTCGTACTCCAACTTGAATGAGAAAGGCACTAATTGTCCATTAGGGGATATTAGGGGGACCCCTGCTCCATTTCCTTCTCTATAATTTGCTCCATCAAAGTGTAAGGTCCACATTCCCCTTTCATTATCACTTGAGGAATGTTGGGATTTTAATAAGTTGAATGATGGTTCTTGCAAAAACTCTTGGTCCTCCTCAAGCATTAGAGAAGAGAACTCTCCTCCCTTGCTATACACTGGAGATTTTACTGAGCCATCGGATTTGGTCACCACTTTTACAAATATTGATTCCCTATACAGCCTTCTTTCTTGTCCTCCAAACACTGGAATACTTGCATAAGTAAGATCCAGCTTGATCGACCCTCCAATCTTAGTACCCCATGATCTGGAGAGAAGCATTCCAAAACGGGTTGGGATATTGGCAACTACTATGTCCATGATGACACTCTTGGCCGGGATCTGAGCCAAATTTACCACTAGATCTTTAATCATCCCGAGACATTTTACCCGTTTGGAGTCAAACAAATAGAGGTCTTTGTAGGGTCGGGTGATCTGTAGACCTAACTGTTCCATGACTGAAAGCGGTAACAGATTATGTGAAGCTCCTGAGTCTAACATACAATTATACAACAACAAATCATTAATGACTAAAGAGACATAAAAGGGTGGGGTTGCAGAGTCTAATTCTTCTACATGGGGGCCAAAAACTACCATGGGCCTTTCTTCTTGAAGGTTAAGGGAATATGGGGGTGAAGTTACTCTATGAGGGAGCATGAACTGGGAGACTTGAGCTTTATAGGAGGGTTTTTTTAGGAGTTCAACCAAAGGAACAGGGACTTTGACTTTCTCTAGCTCTTTTTGGAGATTGAACACAGTGGACCCTTTTTCTACAAAGGTCTCTTTTATTTCCTTGATGAATATAGGATGCTTTTCGATAGTAGACATACCTTTAGCATGAGTAAGAGGGTCGGGTATAGATTTGGACAATGATGCAGGAGCACCCTTCTGTCTGGAAGGTTCTTCGACGAGTTCCTTACCTTTGTTATCAGCCTTTGGGAGGGTTGATTCCTTGGAAGGTGACTCTTCCTCTTGATCTTGAGTACGTGTCCACTTCCTGGAAGACCGAAGGTCGTACTTCTTGTGGAATTGGGTTTGCATAAAATCAACAAACTGCCTGCAGTAATCATCTATGTTAGGTTCTTCAGTGGATTTTACCTTCCCTCCCTCTTTTTCTTCTTGTCGTAGAGAAATTTCTACCTCTTCTCCTTCCGAATAAACGAAGCACTGATCATCTTACCCTTCTGGAGCATCCTCAGCAGGGCCCTCCATTTTCCCTTCCAGATAAGGGGGGTTGTATGTGATCTTGTTGCTCTTTTCTGTCCCTTTGTAGGATCTGAAGAGGCGGTTTCCTATTCTGTTGATTATACCCTCTGTTAAAAGTAGGCTGAGCCGGCCGAGAGGAGGCATTCTTCGCTTCAAGTTCCAATTTCACCAGCTTGCTAGAAATATTTTTAATAATTTTATTCATCTCCTCGATTTTATAATATGAGACTTCCCTTTCTTGACTCGAAGAAGAGGCTTCTTCTTTACCCTTTCGCCTGAAATCATGGTCCAATCTACCTTTCGAATTTCCTGTAGAAGTGAAGTTAGCCTCTACTTCTAAAGCATTTGTCTGAGCTTGGTCGAGAGAAGCATATTTTCTCTCCCTTAGAGTGAACCCGAATTCAGATTCAAAAGCTCCCACGAAAACTACCTTAGCAGCGGCTTGAAGTGGCTTTATATCAGCTGGTAGGTTGGTGTACAACTTATTAAATCTCTTTATAAACTCTGTTAGGTCCTCGCTGTGTCTTTTCTTGGATGTATTGAATTCTATGAGACAATAACCATGGTCTCTTTTCTCTCCCCACTTCCGGGTGAAAGCATTTTCCATCTCTTCCCAGTTAGTGATGGAGTTGTCCCCAAGAGTTTTGAACCACTTCCTTGCTTCTCCATCCAAATATTGGATGAATAACCTCAGAA
This sequence comes from Pinus albicaulis, assembly GCA_034641835.2. Lineage (NCBI taxonomy): Eukaryota > Viridiplantae > Streptophyta > Pinopsida > Pinales > Pinaceae > Pinus > Pinus albicaulis. Next base: position 18,690 of record JAXQQM020059160.1, read on the forward strand.
CTACATCCAACTGTTCTACATTGAAATTCTTTGCAAAGGCACATAAATATTCCAAATGCTTCTGTGCAGTACTGATGTCTTCCCCGGTGTTAGGTCCCTATATTACTATTACAGTCCCTTATTGTTGTTATTGTAACCCCCTTATTGTTATTATTGTACCCTTGTAACCCCCATATTGTTATTATTGTGCCCTTAAATTATTATTGTTAGGTCGGCTAGGATTACATTGTGGCCCCATGGAATTCTATATATAGAAAAGAGGTTTTGTAATTTGTATCATCCAAGAATTTTTCATTCATGTAATGTATTGGAGTTTTCCCCCTCGAAGTGGCTTATTTCTAAGGCGTTGATATCTATTTTCTTCTATTTTTGGAGCTGGTTTCCCAACACCTAGTAAACCAGGGCGAGTGCTTCATGTAGTCTTGGGGCATGTCAGTCAGAATCTGCGGTAATGCTAGAGGGGCATATTTATTTAACAAGAAACTAGGAACAACCATGAGAGGTGGTGGAACTAGAGGCAGGTTTTGCTGAGTGACACTGGGAATATGTTGAACTGTGGTCTGTAAATTTGCTTTGCCAAGTAGGATTTGAGGGGTAGTTACTTGCTTTATTTCTTCAGCTTTTGGGGTAGGATGTAAGACAAATTTGGATGTATCTAAAGACTCTGCCTCGTCTTTTACCTCCAACTGTTCAAGGATAAGGTTATTTGGTGGGTATTTAAGCATTCTAGCAGTAGATCCAGGACCTTGAACCTGAGCTTGTTGGGAGGAAGACGGAGAGTCTTCTAGGGAGAATCTAGGTATGTCTGTATGTGCAGGTTGCTTTTCCTTCCAGATTCTCTTAAATAAATTTTTTTTTGGATCAGATACAGAGGGTGTTCTCAACTGAGAAGTATCTGACCTTCAGTGAGGCTTTTGATAAACCAAGTCTACAAATAGATTTAAAACTTTGAAAGACTGTGGAGTCGCCAAGGTGAGGGATATACAACTCTCAAACCTTCATGCTCACCTGATTTTGAAGGGTGAATATGATTTTTTCGTACCCAGGGATAATATATTCAAATTTTTCCCCGGCAACGACGCCAAAAAGATGTTTTAGCTCCTAGAGACAGCCCTGAGTTGTGAAGGACCAGTGCCTAGGTAATCTTAATGTCCAAAGGATTCAGAAACCTTTCCATGGTCAGGGATATCAATCCTCTGGTTTATAAACGATTCTTAAAACTTCATCAGGTGGGATCGAGACCTCGGGAACAGAGATATAACAGAAATAATACCCGATAGTAAAATGATAAGGGTCTTATAAATACATTATCGAAGATGAATCTGGATTTTAAAAAAGCTGTGAGGAGGGCCATATCATGAAACACAGTGCACAGTTATCAAAATATAAAAGTGTGGTAGCAATGACAGCAAAACGGAGAGAGTATTAACTACAAATAGGCTTATTATCATATAAGAATCTATCACCAGTTAATATCAGAATAAAGGCGAGTAAATGAGATGTAACATGTGAACACAATAGCAAAGCTTTGAGCCATATTTAAATCACTATAGACCAATAGAGATAAGTATATGAGACAGATAAATTCATTTCCAGTTAATCAAGCATTCACATTCCGGCAGCTTATAATATAAAAAGAGTGATGAAGTGCCAAAATGTTTGTATTAGAATATAACGAAGAGAATACAAACTGTGACTGATCTCACCAAGAATCCATATCACAACAAAATAATTTCAAATGATCTCCCAATGGGATTCTTCGACGTAAACCACAAGAAGTCCTCAAAACTTTACAAAAAAGGGGGATTTACAATTAATAGTCTCTGTTCTGGAAAATCTGGAACCCTTCTATAAGCTCAGATTGTTTCTTTTATAATCCCCTGTTTACCTTTAGCAGAAGATATTTTGGACCATCGTTTGTTCATAGAAATATCTTTTCTGTTGCTTGTCTCTATCATAATAAAAAATGATGATGAGGAAAAACACCTCTCATCATCTCTGTAGTGGCCTTAACATAAGCACCAATCGAAAATAAAATAACTTAAACAGAAAATAAAAATGCATAGGGTGAAATGACGATTTCACCCGATATTAAAAAAGTAAAAATAACAAGTAAAAAGGCCACTAGGGCCAGATCATGATCATCATTTTTTAGAGGAACGGGGCATAGCAGCTGCCAGCTAAGTTGGAAGCATTGATGATGCAGACAAACCAGCTTTATGCTTCTAAGGAGGCGGGGACTGGAGGGACGTTGTGATGACTGGTACATTTACAAACTCATTGCATTTCTGCCATATGGTTACCCCTGGCGAGGTTAGAGTGGAAAAAATATCCACTAAGGCCTGTATATCAGTCAATTTTGAGTATTCCACATGCACGACCAAGCGCTGTCTGATCTGACAGAGAAGGGAAATCTCCTTTCCTAGGGAAGCAATTATAGTCTCAACTTTCAGGCGAGTAGCTTTCTCATAGGGAATATTTGTCTGATTCATAACTACTACCAGCTTCTCTTCGTAATCAGTTAGACTTGAAGACGCTACAGTGGTAGGATCCCAGCATGATGGGAGGCCTGCTTTCACCAGCTCATCCCACTATTGCTCAAACTTCCCCACTCCCTTGGCGACCTGCTCCAAACCACTCAACGCATTTACACGCGCGGTCTCTTTCTCAATTACCCTTTTGATTTCCATCACTCCCCTGAAACGGTCTTCAATCCCTTGGATAGCCAAATCTTCAGAGCCCAATCTGTTTAGGTAGGTGATATACTTCTTGGCCATGACCACTCTTGCTTCGACTTCCGCTTGTCCTTCCTGCAACTTCCCTTTGAACAATCGGACAACAGTTTTCTTCTCATTCATTAACATAATAAAATCCCAACGCTTCCTTACCTCTGACCTGATGTCAGTCCAGATGAGGTGCCTAGCTTTCGGGAGGATTGTGTTTCCTTTCATCTGATTGTTTAGATCTTTGATAACTTTTTTCTGCTGCAGCTTTTCCCTCTTCTCTCCATTCACCTCTTCTTGCAAGGCCGCTATTACTTTATCATTTTGTTCCAACCTAGCCACCAACTCCTAAATTCTCTGCTGCGCTGTATGGGCTTTCTTTTTTTAGACCTATAGGTCTGAAAAGGCCTTGGTTAACTGTGTCGAAGTAGCACCTTTTGTATCGGAATTTGGAGTCACGCAGAGATGGGTATCCCACATGGCTTGCAATTTGGTCAATCTCTATATGAGGGAAACCAAATCTGCAACAGTTTTAGCATTCTCATCCCTTTCCCGAGCAATGGTATCAGTGAGGGCCGATTTATCTCTTTTCGCTTGGGCTAGTTCCTCGGGTTGTATGTATTCCCCACGGGGAATGTTGGGTCTCCTCTTTGACTCTGAGTTTTCAACCTCTAAGTCCAGGATGATTTTCTTCTGGATTCCTTCTTTATCACTCCCCTTTTCACTCATTATCCTTCTGAGATGGTGTAGGTTATTTTTTATCCCCTCAGCCCTTGCCCTTTCCTTTTTCTGATTCTCTAGTACCTCCTTGTATTTGTCTTCAAGCTTCCCCAATGCGAGCGCGAGCTTTACAACCTCGTCCCTTAACAGGTCCCCGATGCATTGATGAAGGCCAAGTTTGTTGGTTAAGGGGACCTTTGATAGATTCACAACAACCTCTAGAGATTTTTACCTGACTTCATCAGCAGTAGGGTCTAGCACTGCCTCCATGATAGATATTATCAACTTCTCCTTATCCATATCCAGCTCTAAGGTGAGCCGGGTATGATACTTATCCACGAACCCGACCAATTCCGCTCGCAATTTATCCCTTACTGTCCGGTTTCTATTTCTAATTTCTTCCCTTACTTAAGCTCTGTTTACCGAAATGGCCTATGATATCCCAGATGGTTCTGAAGAGGGAGCGCCATCATAATTAACTCTGAAACCGACCTTTCTCTTATTGGGCTCCCTGTATCTGATTAACTCTTCTTGAGGTGGCTCATCCCAGAAAATCTCCACATCATGACTTCTATGCTTTTTGGAGGGTTGAGACCCCTCCCCTGTATCTTAACCTTATGGCTCCTCTGAAAAATCAGCCTCATTAGTCTGCCCTTTCCTCCCTATACCTGTTGAAGCAGTGTCACCCCTTCCTTCTGCAGCCAAAGATTCAGCCTCCATCTACAAAGCCAAGGGCCATGTGTCAAGGTTAGCTCTTCATTCATTGAAGGGCCTAGTCTCATGCACATATGCAGTGGACCTAATCTTCCTTTTCCTATTAGAGAGAATTCCTTTTGGGTCATAAGGCCAGACTTTTCCCAGCACTAAATCCATTCCTTGAAGCAGCGTCTCCACTGTGGAGAGGGCATGTATTAATTTTATGGTAAAAGGGTTGATGGTGGTAGGGAGCTTGAGGATATAGCCCTTCTTAGTGGGAACGAAATGGAACTGGTCCGCTTTCATGGTTTGGCGAATGTATTCAAGGGAGAAAACCTGCATAGCAGGGAACAACGACAGGCGATAATGGGGTACATCTGCACCATAGACTCTAATCTCGGTGTAGTCATCAAAAAAATACCAATCCCTTATGATTTCCTCATCGCTAAACTGCAGCCAGTCTTTCTGCTCGGGAAAAATCTTGGGCGGGGGGCTGTCGTGAAGTATGGTGTAGGCAATGGTCATAAACTCATTCAAAAACCTTGGGTAACCCCTTCCATTAGGCTACTGACGTATTGAGAAGTTCCACTAAAAGATGGTTCTCGGCTGGATGTTCATTCTTGAGAGTTTTTCAAGGCCCAAAGCTTCGAACTTGTCAGCGTGCTCAAACAGAAAAAGGTAAAACACCAAGGAACAGAAACTGAAAGCCCCCGTGGAGGGTAGTTCTTGAAACTAGGTTTTAATGGTCAAGGCTAATAAATTGGGGATATCCAAAATGACACCTGGCTGGGACATGAGCCAAAGGAGGGCTATGCATTCTTTTAACACCCTCTCGACCTCTCTAAGACTTAGCAACCCTGAGATGAAAGCGAGAACAGGTTGGAGACCTTCTGTTATTTTCGAGGGATCCACCGCAGAGTTCTGGCGGGGACCTGTGAAGTCTCTTCATGCTGCACTACCACCCCATGAAATGGCCGAAACCTGCCCCACCAACCAATGACGTCATAAGCTTCCATGGGGTATATCTCCATTCCCCTCATACATTCCCTGGTACCCCCGGAATCCCTGCACGTGGTGACATCTTTCGGGTTGTTCCATTGTATGGCCCGTGGCTTCTCTGCTTAGCTATAATGCACCATTAACCCCTTTTTCCATTTTTTCTCTATAAGGGCAGGGCGTTGTATATTTCCCTCATATCTACCGGTCCACTCACACTTCCCAATATTATATCTTCGCTTATCTCGGGTTATATTTTTTCCAAACTTTGTGAGATGAGGATTATCATAACAACAAGAGATATGGGACTTCTTAGCTATAGTATTCAAACATTCTAACTGAAATAAGAACAATATACATTCAAATCTAGAGGATTAGAACTCTGGGCCTTTCTCAAGCACCACAACAAACAAAGTATGGAAGCTTTTCCTAGGTTTTATCATTTGGGAAGTATGGAAGGCAAGGAACAAAATAATCTTTAAGGATTTCCATTATGGGAAAGGTGTGAGAAAAAATCCTCACAATTCCATACACAAGTCAACATTGGGAATGAAACTTTAAATAATAAGGAATTATCATGCTATTAGGGCTCAATTGATCCCTCGCAATCCAACTTTCTTGTCCCAAGCTTGCGCCCTTGAGCTTTGATCAATGTCAACCACTTCCTTAAGGTTTTATAAAGTTGAAATTTGATGGGACCTCTATCTTGGAATCATAGTCTGGATTCATTTGGAAGGGTGTTTACAAATGAGCATAGCCAAATCATCCATATTTATGAAATATAACTCAGAAAAGAAACCAATAACATGGCATAACTCTCATATTTTTGAGCAATGTCTAATAATTTCCAATCGTTTAAGTTTCATAAATTGATAATTGAAGGAGTCTCCAAAAAAATTATATTTATGATTAAAAATTTGAAAATTGATTCTATTCCTGCCAAGCACTTTAATAGTTGAAGAATAATGGTTGGCTTAATTAGAATCAAAAAATATTTTAGCAACAATTCCAACCCTCATTCTTTCCCATATACCTAAAAAAGGAAATATTCTTGAAAAGGTACTCGTCAATGAGGGGTTGAACTACAAATAAAAAATGGTGGATAAGGATTAGCTTAAAATTTGCACAGAACTATCAAACCATGTGCAAATAAATTAGAAACAAAGACAACTATCCCCAAGGTGGGTGCGTATATCTAGGGGTAACCTCAACAAATTGAAATGAGTGCAGGTCGTTTAAAGCATGGGGGGAAAGTAGCCATCAAATAGAATTTTGCATGGATTAAGGTACACCTTCAATTGCAACAAAATTGGTTTGTTCGTGAGAGAGGGTAGTAGTGATGTATTTCATTATGTGGGAGTTTGAATAAGGAAAACCTGTCCTACACTCAATCACTAAGAACCTCTAAACAAAAATTTGGAATTTACAAGACAATTGATGGAATATCATGAGATTGGATAGTCCAAGGATATTATGAGAGGTCGGGTTGATGTTTATGCAACTACTTGTTGCATGCAATACACTTGGTTCTCGTGGGAAATTATTGGCTTTTATATACATTCTATTCATGGAGAAAATGAACTAATAAAGAAGGAAGACCAATGCCAATTCAATGACGGAGATATCACTACATCCAAGATTGGAAATAGTATTCAGTTGGAAATTGTTCATCTTAGGGCGCAACATTTCTAGTTCATTGAAAATTTGGAGGAGACGAATCAGGTTAGCAAAAATTATAATATTTGTCTTGAACATTTCTTCAATTTTTGATACTTTGATATCGGTGTTCTACTGGAGTTGTGGTGTCATTATCTTTTGTCTTTAATTTCCTTCCTCGAGACTCTTAATCCTGGGAGGGTTTTTTATATGGTGTTGTTGACAGTGATAGACCCGCCAACATACAAGAGATCTCCCCAATATGAGGTGCCAATTAGACTTCACATTGTTTGGTGTAGGAGTCCCATCCATAAATATGACCTGACTTAAATTAACTTAGATATTTTCCTTGGCTTAAACAATTAGAATGAGATATTAGCACGCATGTGATTTTAATGAGAAAGAGAGTGTGCCTTGTGAAATGTTCGATTGTAGATGTATAAAGGTTATTTCACTGTAAGGGAGAGAAAATGATCCTTTAAAAGAAAATAAATAGCAATAATCTAGTGGAGACGCACACACATAAATGAGGGAGAATCGTTAAACATAAGGTGAAATAGTTCACATAGATGCAACGATCATTAAAATCACCACAACACATTTCCAACAAGTTTAGCACCAAATTCACTCAAATAGTTCAATTACTTTAGTACATAAGGAAGTCAACATAAACTGATAACATTAAAAGAGTAGTCTCAAAACATCCATGATCTATGCATGAAAATGTGTTGGCCAAATAAAATCAAGTATTAAGCAAAATTTCCAAGATACATAAGGACAATGAACATCACTAGCTCCAATAGTTGAGCTTTAGAGTCACTACTTACTCTCCAAAAGTACTATCTCTATATCTCTAATGCATTGTGGGAGAAACCAAGGTTAAAATTCTTTTGCTTGAGTAATGAGGATCCTTTTATAACTTGAGGCATGACCTTTCATATCCTCATGACTCTTGAGTTTCACATATGAATTTTCAAATTCTAATGACCTTTGGGCTTCTGAAACTCTTGAACTTCCAAATGACTTTTGGAATTACATATGACTCTTGGGATTACATGTATTTTGGACTTCTACACATGTCTCTTGGACTTATACTTCTTTATATTTACAATAATTACATAATTACATCATGATTTCCATGTCACCATGTGATGAGGACATGGAAAGTCACTAACATTGATGACTTGGACTCATAGCGATTGATGACATGGACTTTATTTGATAGGTGACAAGGTTTCCATGTATGTATTTGATCTTGCATGTAGCTCCCGTTTTGTTGATTTCTTCACCCTCTAAAGGGTATTTGATCTCATGGAATGTTTTGGGCTGCTTTAATCATCAATATTTCAATGTATTATTTATTCTTGAATGCTTCCTTTGACTACCCTATTTGCCTGATATTCTTCAGGAATCCTTGCCATGTTATTCTTGAAATAAATACAACTGCAATCACTCATGGAAAGCAAACATCAACCTAAAAAATCTCCTACTCTAACATGTTTCATGCATATTTTATGTTCACGACTTAACAGTGCGCTTGGAAATGGCAAGGAAACTTTTGGGTGTAAGGGCACACTATGAAAGGCTGAAGGGATGAAGCTTCAAGGATTCAATATGTGCTCATGTGCTCAAAAGAAGAGAGAAATCTGAAGGGAAGGTTTAAGGTGTGGGTATGAAGGATGAAGAGAGAGCATTGAGGCTTCCAAGTTGCGTTGCGTGCTCAAGGGAGACAAGAAGGGCACATGGCGCACTATCGGAGGCTGAAGGGATGAAGCTTCTAGGCTTCGGGGTGCGCTCGTGCACTCAAGAGATCCAAGGAGGATGTATGGCGTACTATTGAAGGATGAAAGGATGAATCTTCAAGGCTTTGGGTTGTGCTCATGCACTCAAGGAGGGAACAGTTCTTTTAGTCGAAGGAGTGCGCTCAAAGGAAGACTTAATTTTTTTAGGCGCGGTTTGGAACAAGGTAGGGGAATGATGTTTGGGAGTGTGATATTTTATCTTGAAGGGTGCAAGGTTCACTCTGAAACAACAAAGGATTCCAAATCAAGGCTTAAGAGTGTGTTTTTCTACTCCTGTCCTTAATGGGTTAACCTGTGAAACCAAATTTGTCTAACTTTGGAGGATAGAACAAGGGGTGAACATAGTGAGTTTAAACATGGAATTAAGTGAGACACATACTAACTCATCAATAAAACTTAGACAGGTTTTAAAAATGATAAATACACAACAAAACGCCAATTTACAAACACTCCCCAAGTACAATGAACAAATAGTGTGTGACTACGACCAAAAGTGTCATTTTCCGGAAAACAACAATGTTATGACCATGGAGTGAATTAGAGATGTTATAAACAACACAATGACACTTAGGAATGATCAAGAACACTTGAAGCATGTAAAACGACTTGAAATTACACTTAAAGACCAAAAATACACTTGATGCAACAGTTGGGTAGGTTCTAAAATTTCAATGTAGCGAAATTTTGGAGGATGTTGTAGCAGCGACAACAAGTATGCTCATATCTCCACAGGCCATCAATTTGTTTCCTTTCTCTCCTTATTTATTACTATGGGTACTCTCCTTTCTAGTTTTCATCTTGCCTCTCCTCTCGTGCCTACCTATTCCTTTCACAGTTGTCCCCTCTAGGTTCACTATTATTCCTCTTTGAGTACCCCCCATATCTTTGTTATCACCCAAAAAATGATCACCTAGACATTTCCTACTAGGTTGATTGAAATAGACCATGTAGAATTGGTTTTTACACGTTAAAAACCACTTTCACCTTAGGAAACAATTTAGTGAACCACTTTCCTAAATTATTCCTCATTAAAATCCAAAAATCCCCATGAGAATAGTTAAATAAATCGTTGTTTATTTATTATTCTTCAAAATAATTATCAAATCATTATTTAATGATTATTTTTAATATTTTGACTTAACCACTCAGGATCAAATAAAAAATTATTTATTTATTATTCCATATTTATCCCTTATTTATCTCATGAGATAATTATTAAACCATTATTTAATAATTATTTCAAGTTTATTTTATCGTTATCCCCTTAAAGTAGTTAATAAATCATTTTTATTTATTAATTACTTCAACTATTTTTCTTAATCAACTCAATTAATCATTATTTTTTAGTTGGTTTACTAAATAAAGATATTTGATCATTTCAAATAATCTTTCCTTCTCTAAAATATAATAAAATATTCCTAACGACTAGATCTTGATTTAGTCTAACATTTTTATTATTATTTTAGATCTAAATCTATCCTAATATTTTATTATAAATAGAGGGGCTTTCTCCTCATTCTATACATTACCATTCACATCATCCTCATTATCGCCTTATGAGATTTGAGCTCCCATTTTCGACTTAAAGCCACCATTAGCTCCATTTTCCCATTGCATCCATCACGAGAGAGAGAACTGAAGTTGAAGCGCAGGGTATCAAAGTACCCATCTCACGGAGGGGGATTTATAGATCCAAGTTTTCATATTCTCCTCACTAGGTGTAAACAATGTCAGCTTAATAAAATCAAATTTATTCTATTTCCATTGGGTTTTTGGTAATTATTTGATACTATATGTTCCTATGTATTTACATGCCATATTTTTGCAGGTTTTATAACTAATGTTTTTTTGGGTGTGGAGCCTGATTATCTTCTTTATTTTATATCACAGCATTGGAAACATGTTCTTAACGGGGCGGCAACGCTGCCCGTAATTAAATGTTGCCTGGGGGGTCCAGGGGGGGCGACTGATCTGACGGTAGAAGTAAAATTTCCTTGTAAAAGTATTGTAATTTCTAGCCAATCTGGGCCGTTCATTAGGCAGATGATCTGATGGTAGAAGTTATGTTTAATTTAGGGTTTTTTTCCCTAGAAGGCAACCCCTCATTTTGTATGAAGGTATTGTATTGCGGTTGTGTATTCTATGTGTATTGTCAAAGTGAGAAACAAATAGGGTGATTGTGAGAGAGAACATAGGATATTACAACGGATCTGTTGTAGGTTGTGTCTCTTCATTTTGCTGGATAATATAAAGGAAGGACTGGCTGTTCGAGGTGGACGTAGCCCAAACTGGGTGAAACACGTATATCTGTGTCTCTATGGTTTTATATGTTTTCTATGTTTGTGTTTTCCACATATTTTATGTGTTGCATTGCTCTTTTATATATAATTTTTCTAACATGTTTTGCATATTTGAAGCATGTTAGTAGCCATTTTTATTTGTTGTTAAGGCTATTCATCATGAATAGCTTAAGTGAATCATTTTGGTAAACTTCTCCAAAATTTTCATACTAACACTTTTCCTTAGAACTTTTTTATCCCCCTCTCCCTATGATCCCCTTCTCTAGTTATGATATCCCTACTCTCCCTACTATATGGAAATATGTCATCTCTCTTCTTCGCAACATGGAGGGAGAAGAGGATGAATAGGCCCCTCACCTATCTCTAGCACCCTTCCTCCATTTATTTGTCAATCTTGAGCCTAATCAGTAGATCACGTTGCTATGGCTAGGTTTAAAAAAATTATCCCCTAAAGAAATGCATAGAGCAATATCTGAGGTGGAAGACTAGGTTTGACATAGTAGAAGGTTTATCCTTGATAAGAAAATTGACAAACAAACTAATGAATGGATTCCTAATGTGGGAAACTTTACTAGGGTGTGCTCTTCCTATTATATGCATATGATCGACCTATAATAGCATATTAAAACTCTTATGGGGAGAGTATTGACATAAAAAGTTGACACTCAACAAGAATTGTTAATTTGCATGGCTAAAATCATGGACAAAGTTGTCAAGCTCATATGGAAAGTCTCAATTCTAACCAAGAAATTGGAAAACTATGGCTTCTCCTCTTTGACAGTGAGCAACAACCACCTATCCTGGTGGGATTCTCTTCTGGATGATGATCAAGCAAGACATTTCTTTTAAGGAAAATACAAAACTTAGATTAGTTATGTCATGTCTATCAACTTATGTTTTTTTATTTATTTTCTAGTTATAATTTCAGTTTAAAAGATAGTATGGTAATCCATAAAACCTTTAACATGAAAACTTTGAACTTATGCTGCTTTTTTGGTTTTCCAAGTGGTCAAATAGTAACTGAAAATGATTTTTTAGGTATGTCTTTTAAATTTTAATATGGAATATTATTAAAAAAAACCTAGTTCTCCAAATTTACAAATGTTCATATTAAAAAACTAAAATATAAAAATATAATTTTTCGATAAGTTTAGATTATATAATTTTGTTATGGCTTATGTCTCATATTCTTATCAATAATTCAATGTTTTGTTATTCAAGTTTTTGTAATAGTACTATTAGAATTTTGATAGAAAGACTTAAAGGTTGTAGCATTCAGGGCTGCCATGTGTTTATCAAATTGTAGCAATGATTGCAATAAGCTTGTCAAATCATGTCAAATAAAGTAGCTTGTGGGTTGTAAAAATGTTTCAAGAACTCATATGGTGGATTTAGAAATGTGTGAAATCAATGAACATATATTAGTAACATAACTCTAGGTTGTCTTTACTCATGTAGAGTTGTAGGTGAAAGTTTTCATTCCATGTGTTTGACAAAAGTCGCAAATGAAACATTAAGGATCTAATTTTTTGTTGTTTTAAGAATCCCATTCCTATGCGTTTTGAAATCGATTCAGCCCAACATCAGGGGGTATCTGTGCCTTTAGGTCCTGTAACCCCCCATTTGATTCCAAAAATATACTTTTTGGAGCCCAGATCATAAATCTGAGTGATTTTGCAGATCACTGCTGACAACTATGGATGTATGTTCTCAAGTTTTTGGTCAAGGATTAAGAAGATTTAGTTTATATTTTAATGTGTCAATATTTGAATTTTTAATTCATTAATTTTATTAGTCAAATAGATTGTGCAAGAATCATATATTCATGTTGTTAATGGTTGTCAAAATTGTCTTAAGAGATGATGGTCGCCAAGTGTTTGACAAAATGCCTCAATGGTTGTATATTATATGCTTGAAAAATGTTTGTCATAATGATTCATTGAGTTAATCCCATTGAGTTAAAATTCATGCCGATAAATTCAATTTTGGGTAAGTGAATTGTTGTAGTATCAGCATACATATGAAATTACAAATATTAGATACCACTCCCATAGAAGTTGAATTCTCCTTTTAAGTAAAGAATTCGTAAGCATGTTATTTAAAATAAAAATAAAATTAGTCACGACAGAAGTAACAATTAGCTTATTGGAAAGTGTGCCTTGTAAGGTTTTATATTTATTCATCCCACTAAAGACTCTTTATTTTAAATATTACTTTTGAGCTTGAGGATCAAGTGATGTTTGTCGTTTGGTAGTTTGGCTTTGGGGTTTGAGTGAGACAATGGCTTTGGGATTGTCTTGGGATTTGGAAACAAAATAAAATGTCATATTTTGAGTTTAGTGTTCAATATTTCTCTATAATACTGATGGTTGGTAAGGTGGGACCTTACATATGGTATCAGAGGTAGCTAAAACATTAAGGCCTAATGGGCCAACATGCTTGCATGTAGGTTGATGATGTATGAATGTTGATTTTGCATGCATGTTGAAAATTTGTGTATGTTTACCTAGAAGCATATTGGTTGCATAAGGGATATTATTATTATTATTATTATGTCATTTATAAATTCATGAAAGAAAAATATTATTTTCTTTCATAAGTAAAGAAAATAATCCATGTCGATTGAACTAAGAGAACACCAAGGTTGAAACAATTGGTAGAAAAAATCTTAAGGGATACAAATAAACTCATTAATTGACCTTTATATTATATGGTGTAGAAGGCTCCAAATTACTAATTTGGATCATTTGGATGGATCTTATCCAATATAGCTCTCAAGGAGATTATGAGAAGCATTGAGCATTGAACAACTCCTTTACCATGACTTTGATAGCATCTTCTCATAGATATTTTATGGCTTATACAATTCTAGGGGATACGAGAATATTATAGAAGATATATTGACCAGTTTCTAGGTAGAAAAAAATTCTAGGATAAGAAATGTTAGTAACGACCATCCATACTCTATCTAAGATATAATGTGTTTATCTTTAAAGGGGTATAACTTTTTCCATGAGATTAGAAGTTGTTTAAATATTTAGGATGTTTGAATGCCACTTGCAAGTCATGAAAGTCCACACTCCAAATCTATTTTGCGACCCCACACAAAAAAATAGACGGATGAAAGTTGCCACATTTTATTTGCACAAGGAAAAAATAGTGTCTATAAATCCCTCTCTTTTGTAGACTTTATCTTGTACTTGAGAACAACATAAGAAGTTTAATTTTGTGTTTTTTCCCCTTATTTATAGAATTTTATAGATTATTAAGTCATAGGGTGATCATCTTGGTTGAGGAGCTAGGATTCATATCTTTTCCATTGAGTATTCAAACTCCAATCTTACTCCTCTCTTTTTTTTCCCTTTTTTTTTTTTTTCCTAATTTCAAACTCAAACCTCCATCCTCATTTTGTTGAGCTCTAAATAACTGTGTAGAAAATTTCTTTCCTTGCATCTTTAAGGGCTGAATTACCTTTTTGTTTTATATTTGTGGTTGGATGTCTACTTGTGTCCTATCTTGGGATTTTCATTATTTAGTTGGAGGTGAGAATATATATATATATATATATATATATATATATATATATATATATATATATATATATATATATATTCCTAGGATTGAAGGTTGTTCTTCAATGTCTTAATTTATAGCTACTAAATATAAGATTATGTAGAACTAAAAGCCTAAGTTTCACATGACTAGTACACCTTATATTGTTGAAGACACATAAGATTAAACTTAAAGGGTTGGGGGGCATAACTCTCCATTGGTTTAATCTTCAATGAGATCAATTTATTGCCTAAAATTAAGGAGATCAAATCTACGAGGAGTTGATAATCTCTTATGAGGAAATAAATCAAAACCATTAATTTTTCTAAATACTCTGAAATGTGTCCTTGACCCAAACAATTGTCACTCTAAGTGTACTTCCCTTCATGAGGTTGTATTTCCAATGGGTCAAGTTAATGAGAAATGAGGTTATCCACCATTTCATGACATGGATTTAGGACAAAAAGGATCCCAAACTTATCCTAGGGGCCAAGAACATTATTAATGTCAATAACCATAATTCCATTGTTCATGGTAATTGATTCATCAAAGTATTTGAGTGATGCATTATTCGTTTCCATGTAATTGTTTGGGGAGTGTATGTTGAATATTTGTGTCAAGTGACCAAATGTTTTGTTGAGTGCTTTAGAGAAAATATAAATTTTCCTCTTGTATACGAGAGAGAAATTCAAAAAGTATTGGTTCTAAACTATAACCACCATTGGAAGATACCCAAGCACCAATATGCACTCCTTGGAATCCTCTCTATATTCAAGGAATTAACCCTCTTCAAGTGACTTCATCCAATTTGGTTTTCTACAAAAATACTAAAATTGGATATTTGATCTTAATGGTCTACAGAAGTAGTCTTGCTTCTTTTACCTCCCACTATATAAACACAAAGGAGGACCTTCATTTGAATCATGGCTTGTGTTGGTTTGGTTCCCCATTCAAAGGTGGCTTAATTTTTTTTTGAATCTAATGCTTTGGTTCATGCTACTTCTTCTTCTTAGAGATCCTTATTTTTTTTTTCTTTCCTGTTTTTGGGTTTCTTGAGGCCTTACAAGAATTCATCTTCCTACACTCATTGTTCATTATTTCTTGTGAGAACTCCATCAGGGGCTTCTAGTGTAGGTTGCTTCAAGGGAAGATTTCTAATTATCATGTCGCCATTTTATAATTCCTATTATTGATTGTAATTAACTATTGTTTAACTGAGGATTATGTTTTGGCATGGATTTTCAATTACTATGCTTTATTTTATGTCATGAATAAGGCATGCAAGAGAAATGAAAATATTGTAAATATGTCTATATGCATTTAATGAAAATATCCAAAGTTGAGAGGTAGGTGTAAAAGGGAGGAAATGATTCCATAAGGTGAGGAGTATGAGGGCATCGTAGTGAAATTATGCATGCCAAATAATCCCTATGTCATTTACCCAAATGAATTTTCCAGTAGCCATCTAATCCTCCTTTGAACTATCAAATCCAATCAGTGAATGAGGATGGTGGGAAGGTCAACTTCTACAACTATGAGAAGGGGACAAGTACTTGGTCGTTACAAGGGTACAAATTCCACAATTATGAGAGCATGTGGATTCTTGTGAGTCAGGATCATAGTCAATCAACCTTACATTTTCTTGGAAATCATGCCCACACATGAACATGAAAAATTGCATGGGAAAACATCCATTTCATACATTACAAAGAACCCATGTATGTGATGAAGGAGAGGGCATGTGATTGTGAGGCATGCAACTAACTGCTATGAGGTAATGATGCACATGGCCAAGAGTTGGAGGACCCATGAGTGTGTTGAGAAAAAGGACTTGAACATCATAGGAAGCAATTAGTTGCGAAAAGGAAATGATTCCTTTTTCCATGATTTTCATGCATCTATCGAAGCATGCAATTCAATTACAATCAAGAATAAGTGACACATTCTTGGTCATCCTTGGATGGAGAATGAATGATAGAGACAATGATGTTCTCTTATGAATGGAATGAGGCCATTTTGAACCCAAGTGAAATGTTAAAGAGAGAAAGAGCTCAGAGGATGAGCTAGCTAGAGAAAATAGAAGTCTATTGGGCTATGTGGAAAAACAAAAATGATAGGAAGTCGTGGAAACCTAGAGAAAAAGAGGAACCTACTAGAGATAATCAGAGACAATGGGACCTCTATACACACAGTGAAGAGCACTATAGGGAGAGAATTTTGAGGCACTATGCAACAAATAAGGAATGCCATCTCCTTGTTTTATGTAGGGTGAGTAGTGGACTTCCAGAGTGCTATATTGGTCCAATATAAATCGATAGTGAGACCTTTGGATTGGAGGTCTAAATAACCTAAGATTATGTGACCACCTTGTGAGAACCTTAATTTTCCCTTGTGGTATCATGTCCTAGCTCGTAGCATCTAAGCTGCTCATTTTAAACATGTGTGCATCATCTATGGTGCATTATGTCTTTTACACATTTTAATATACCAAATTTAAAATTCAATATTGCATGGATATAAGAAATGGTAGTTTAGTACAAATTGTTTATTAATATTTATATTTTCTAATGATAATGGATGACCACAGCAGCAACAGGTCAATTCATATAACGATTTTCATGTTTGCAAGGCCAAAAAGAGAAGAGTGATCTCTTTCTTTGAGGTTAAATCCCTCAATGGGATCACAAGTTGTTGATCTTATTGATCCATCATTTAGGATCATGAAAAACATCCTTCAGGGTTGCTCTCAATATATGGTATCAACTCCAAGATGATTTAGGAGAGTAGGGGATTTACCCCATTTCCCCATTTTTCCACCTAGTGTTATAAGAGAGAGCCAATGGGAACATGTGTAAAGATATGTCTATTAAGATATTACTAGCCATAGTAAATTTCAGATTATTGGTGCCTGATTACACTTACGTTCTTTTGGATCTAAAGGAGATTTGTGCATTATCATCACAAAACTAACACATCCCACCACTAATGGGAAATGAATTAACTACCCTATGATGTATTATTTAGATAGTCCTTTTTAATGGCCCAAACTATTTAGGTGGTTTTATATTCTTCTACAGACGATTATGTACTACTTTGAATCGTTGTCTTAAGATTTTGGAGGGGAGATGGCTCCTCCCTTTTCTTTTTGTTTATTTTTTTTATAGAGGCTTTTGATGACCTACCTGCCTTTGGACTACCACCTTCTTCGATAGCTCCTCCCTTATCTATTTATTTATTTAATTTTATAGAGGTTTTTGATGACTGAGTTGCCATTTAATTGTTTCCTTCTTAGGTTGATTAGTGATGTGCATATTCACATGTGTAGGGTGATGTTTCCCAAGAAGGGTAAACTAAAGTATGGAAATGGGTGTAGATGTTATAATTAGATTATGTAGTGAAGACTATCATGTCCTCAGTATTGTACATTATATGTATGTAGGGATGGACTAGTAGGGGTGTCATATTATCCTTTATACTGGAGTGGAGCCACCATAAAAGATGGGTACAATATTATCGTGATGTTTTAGTTTATTATAGTTGTGTGTTTTTTTGTCTCATTTTAATGCACATATTATTGATTACAAGTTTTTTTTATTTTTTTTATCTAATCATTCTCTGACATTCTTTGACTAAGATTGATGACCCGCTTCAAGAGTAAAAACTTGGGCAACACCAAAGTCTAAATCCCTAATTTTTTCACATAATTGTAGATTAATTAAGTGCTTCGATAACTTGGTTCAAATTGTGACTCATGTGATCACATAAAAATCATAGTTAAAATTTGTATGATATTAAAAAATATTTGTAATAAAGCAAAATCACCCTTGTATCATAGTTAAATATTATTAAAACTTAAAATAATTAAACTAATATTTAATAAATTCAACTAAATATTCACACTCTTCTCTTTCCCAAAATGAAATTCATCTCTCAACCCGTACAGGACAATTAAATAAAAAAATCATTATTTTTTTACACATATTTCAACAATAAAATATAACAAATACAATGCATACACTAACATATAATTTTCTCAATTTCTTTCCATACAAACTTTTAATTTAAAGAATAATAAATTCTTTTGCATTCTTCTAATTTCTCTGTTCTCATTTTTATCATTTTTCCCACATTTTCACACACTAAAAATCTCAAGAGTTTTAACCATTCAATCCAATCTTTCCCGCATTTCAAAGTTTCGTGGGAAATGTAGTAAATAGCCCTTCCTACCCCTTGGGATGACAACCTTATATAGGAGGAAAACACTATCTCATAATAATTAATTTAATTTTACAAATTAAATCTTCTTCACCCTAAACAAACCTTTGTTTGACATGTGCTAAAATTGGTCATTAAAAATATTGAACACAATTTTCTTAAGGAAATTCTTGACAACCTTGATGTTGTGCGAAATATGTATATGGACTTTGGGTTTCTCGTAAGCAGTAAACCACATTTGATGGCACATAACATTTAGGAAATAACCACGCACTTTGAATAGCAAAGTTTAGTTAAATTTATAATAATATATTTTCGATGTCAACTTTTGCGAAATAACCACGCACTTTGAATAGCAAATTTTAATTAAATTTATAATAATATATTTTTAAAATTTTTTAATTAAATTTATAATAATATATTTTTAATGTAGTAGAGTAGAGTCTAATTAAAATATAAAATAATTTTTTTATTAACATTTTTTGGTCAATTTTGTTAAAATTTGGTAGAAAATTTTACGAGTCGTAAGTTTAAGTTGTTTAATTTGCAAAGTTTAAGTTCTTAGAGAGTTTTTGAGGGTCTTGAATCCATTTATTTATTCAAAAACGAATTTCAAATAACAAGAATCATAATCTAACCTAAAATTATACTGTGAGATTCTAGGCAAAAGACTAGTTTGTCTATTAGTTAGATTGCATCATTATGATATTAGGCTTCTCCTACTTAGGTTTCAGGCTAAAACTAGGCTTCTTCTTTTTTCTATTAGGCCTTTTGGTGTGATTGTCTCGAATATTGAAGATGGCTTTTCCTACTTGGGTTTCAGGTTGAAACCAAACAAATATAGGCTTGGGGATTGGTAATGGTTACTCGAGAAGTTTCATAGGCACTTATCTTTGTGGTCACATCGATGGTTATCTATGGGTGGCAGATACATTCTCATATAATTCATCCTTCGACAAATCTCGATGTATTGGATGCACCTTTTCATGGTCCCTATGAAGATCATTTAGCGGATCAAGGCCATCATGGCACATTTCCTATGGTCGGGGGCCAGAGAGAAACATAAATTTCGTATAGTTCATTTGGATAACATCTCAAAAGAAAAATAGTTCAGTGGAAGGGACTTATTGGATATGAAGAGATTTGGATTGGCACTTCTAACAAAAAGTCTATGGAGGGAATTTTTTGGTAAGGGGATATGGAAAGATGTTATTCATGACCAATATTTGAGTCGCATCTCCCTGGTGGAATGGTACCAACATGGTGGTATTGGAATAAAAAAAGGATCTCAAATATGGAATAGTCGCACTACAGTTAGAAAGCGTTTGTTTGATAGTTTGCATTGGTCCTTTGGTAAAGGTGACAAAATTTTGATTGGGATTGATTATATATAGGGGATGTCTACAACCACCCCTTTGTGTCATTGATGCCTTGCATGTGAAGGGTATTTTTTTCCTTGACCAAGTGTTTGGACACAAGTTTGACTCTTTTTCTTACCCGTCTTGGAAGGATGTTGTCGAGATTGGTTTTTCTGGTGCAAATGCAGTTTTCTGGAACCATTACATTGTTGATATTCAGATGGTAGGTATGGCTAGAAAAGAACATGGAGACGTTTTATTTTTGAAGGACTCCATTTGATCTGGAAGTGCGGCGGTTTTAAAGATTTACAAATACATTTCTAGCAAGTCTTATCAGCTGATAAACCAATGTTGGTACATGAAGGCATGGAGTTGGAATGTCCCTCTGAAAATAATCATTTTTTGTGAAACCGGCTCCAAAAATAGAAGAAAAGAGATATCAACGCCTTAGAAATAAGCCACTTCGAGGGGGCAACCTCCAATACATTACATGAATGAACAATTCTTCGATGATACAAATGACCAAAACCTCCTTCTATATATAGGAGTCCATGGGGCCACAATATAATCCTAGTGGAGCCACAATGTAATCCTAGCCGACCTAACAATAATAATTTTAGGGAGAAATAATAACAATATGGGGATTACAGGGGTACAACAATAACAATAAGGGGGGCTACAATAACATAATAAGGGACCACACTATTAATATAGGGACTTAACATGCCCCTCTCCTTCAAAAAAGTGCTGTCCTCAACGCTTGATTATTTCTTGATGCTTTTGTATAAAATTCTCATCATCCCATGTGGAATATTCTTCAGGAAAGTTCTTCCATTTGCTGAGATACTCTAAAATTGATCGTAGTTGTCGAAGTTCTTTCGATGTGATGTTGATCTTCCTGTTGTTTCATTAGATTCTGCACCAAAGTTAGGTTATTGTTTGAGAGTTGGAGAACTTGTTGTTGATGCTCGATGTGATATTCCACTAATTTATCATCCATATTAGCTATTATTTGATCCTTCAAACTATCGAACTTAGCCTCCATTTCTTCTTTTAAACCATCTATGTCATCTTTGGTTGCTCTTCGTAAGATCGAAATTTGTTGCACTTGGTACCGTAATTTTGATATCTCATATTGCAATTCTTCCTCTTCATACGTCATAGTATAGCTTTTTGAGGGCGTAATGGGTATGGAATTATTTTTTTGAGGCATTATATAACCCAATACTAATAAAAATTCTAAAATATGCCCTTGGAATCACTTCAAACTCCTTTTTCAAATAAACGTTATGCAATTTTGAAAACCAAATACACACCTTTTACTTGCTTTTGAGGAGCTCGATATTGAAATTGACTTATCTCTATACTTGAAAATCCTCAATATCTGAAATTCAGCCCTGTAGTAGTCCTCTGAAGCTTCTTTCAAATGCCACAGGTCTGACTTGATTTGGATTCTTCAAGGCAACGTTATGTTCAATCTACCACAATGACCTAATTATGGACTGGTTCAGTAGAGCGAACTTGTAGGACTTGCCACGTGTCACGGTTTTCTCCTTTGACTCTGATATTTATAGACAGGAAACTACAGTCTGTGTGCTTCCAGTCACTTTTTATAGAATTCCAATCCAATGCTCACAGAGAGAGTTATGAATATTTTCCCACGATCACCTCTTTGAGTTGAAATTCGGGAGCCTGAAAAAGACCTAACTTACACAGATGATATCTCCGCAAATATTGCGAAAAAAGCTCTGAAATTTTGCAAAGATGTTCCTCAGGATTTTGGCTTTTCTCTCTAAAAATTTCAGCTTCTGAACCTTGGTAGAAAAAAATTTATAGCAAAAATTCCGTGATGGCCGTTTTAAGTGAAATTGAGGAGCTTGCAAAAATCCATAACTTCAATAGATAATATCTCCGGAAATATTGCGAACCAAGTTCTGAAATTTTGCGGCGATGTTCCTCAGGATGTTTACTTCTTACTCTACAAATTTCAGCTTCTAAAACTTTGTAGAAAACAATTTATAGCGAAAATTCCACGATGACCTGTTTGGAGCAGCGAAACCCTAGAATCCAAAGCTCCGATACCAAATGTTGTGAAACCAGCTCCAAAAATAGAAGAAAAGAGATATCAACGCCTTAGAAATAAGCCACTTGGAGGGGGAAACCTCCAATACATTACATGAATGAACAATTCTTCGATGATACAAATGACCAAAACCTCCTTCTATATGTAGGAGTCCATGGGGCCACAATATAATCCTAGTGGGGCCACAATGTAATCCTAGCCGACCTAACAATAATAATGTAAGGGAAAAATAATAACAATATGGGGGTTACAGGGGTACAAGAATAACAATAAGGGGGGCTACACTAACATAATAAGGGACTACACTATTAATATAGGGACTTAACATCATTTTTTATTGGTTGGTGTGGAAAACCCGAATCCTTACCTGGGATAATATTTGCAAAAGGGGCATTCTCAGGTTGGGTTGGCGCTCCTTCTGCAGGGAGTTACAGGAGAATTCCATTCATCTATTTTTATAGTGCCATATTTTTATTACAGTGTGGATGAGGGTAACGGGTTTCTCCAACTTCCCCCTACCCGGTCTTTCCCTTCATTGGAAGTGTGTTATCAGTGGTGGTTCAAGAAAAGAGGTAGGATCAAATCTATCCCCTCGTTCATTACTTGGGAGGTTTAGTGGGCAAGGAACTTGGTGATATTTGAAGGGAGGCCCATGAATATTGAAAATATTTGTGCCAATGTACATGTTAGGGCAGAGTTTGTGGAACAAGTAAACAAAGATGATAGGGCATCCATGTTTATGAGAAATTTTGTATAGGTGGAGTTTCCCACTAGTTTCTTTGATGGTGCGTCACAATTTAGTAAATGTGGATGTGGGGCAGTGTTGATGATTAGTCCACAAATTCAATTACATTTTTTTTGGTTTGGTGGGAGGGCACAAATTCTAGAGCAGAAACTTTGACCCTTTGGGGGTTTCCATACTTGGCTAGGAAGTAACAATTGGATTAGATTTCTGTTTATGGTGATTCCAAGACCATTATTGATTGGGTTACATGGAAGTATAAATTTTCACCTCCCTCCCTGTTTAATTAGTTGACTCGTATCGAGGAGTTAATTCAATCATTTTCTGACACCTCCTTTAAGCATGGTTA